>VDFB02105785.1:315957597-316557597 GCA_007258455.2 Sequoia sempervirens | reverse complement strand
AACCAAGCTCTCTACATAGAGGTTGGCATCCACAAGCATTTGTCCAAGAGAGTGGATAGATAATGGTGTAGCTCTAAACATCTATATCTTAAAAAAAATTTAACAACTGGGGTATTTTGATGATGTAATAGATAAGGGAAAAAGCATTACTATAAGGGCCTATGATGACCTCAAAAGAAATTCTGAAGGAACCATCAGGCTTCCTAAGAATATAGGACCAGCAACCATAGAAATAACATGTCAAGTACTGAACCTTGAGTTACCATATAACCTTCTTCTAGGACGCCCTTAGATTCATGCACTACAAATGGTTCCTTCAACATTTCACCAATGTTTAAAGTTTCCTCACAAAGGAAAGGAGGTTAAATTATATGATGATCCTGAACCCTTCCACTTTTGTAAAAAAATGGAAAAGTATAACAAAATCTAGCGTATACCTAGTAATGAAATATCATTTAATTCATTCTCATATGTTGACCCTTCCACACTACCATCCACCTCAATTAAACCAACATCAAGTGAGCAACTAAAAAATAAAACCAAGGTTCAAGTACTTGACAAGGGTAATGGAAATTTATCACTTCAATCAAGCATTTTGCATTGGAATGCTTCCACCAACACCCAAGGTTTATGGAGGACCTAAGGAGATCAAATATGTTCAAGCAGTGACAATGGTAGACATCAAGCAGTTCCCAATCTCGATGTCTTGCTCTTCCTTGAAGCCATCTCTCTCCTGCCAAGCTATGTCTCTCTTCACAGTAAGGCTAACAGTCTAAGCCTCTGCAACCTGTCGTCACACTACCTCTATGTCCCTCACAGCTTTCATCTATGCTAACTACACCACTGCATCTCTAGGTGGTGGAGGACCTGGAACTTGTGCCTGATCCTACTACATAGAATCATCCTGTCCACCCTTCCCATCATCCTGTCAAGCTCTGTCTAGTTGCTCAATGACAGTCTAAACATGTTGTCTCTCACCACAATGAATAGTAATACCTACTCGACCTACTGTAGGAATTCCAAAAGGATCTATAAATCTCAATGAAATACACCATGCCCACCATTGATCAAAATCTAGGGTAGTCCTAGGATCTACTAAACCAACTGGCCACCCCCACTCGAAGGGGGCAAGAGCTCTAAATTCCACAATGGAAACATCACAATCAACATGTAAACCCCATGCATAGACCTCTCTGGTAGTACAGCCAAAACAAGCCTTATAAGCATCTGCAAAATGACCCTATCTCTCACCAAATTGTCGATAAACCCTATTGAGTAGATATCTCTCTAACAAAGAGTGAATGTGACCAATGAGCCACCAAGTCTATCTATAATATGGAAATTGATCCTGATCATCGTGCCATGCCTCGCAATCCAAATATGGCCTCCATACAAAACTTGGCATATCATCTAAAACACGACACTAATAAGGAAGTTTTCCAGGCCAAGTATAGTGAAGAAAATCACCATAACGATAAGAATATGGATCCTCCAAAGTCCGATCCAAAATACCATCAGGCCGAGTAGCTGAGATGTGCTCCCAGGACCATACATGAAGCAAGGAGACACTAATAGAAATAGATCTACCTCCATGGTAGGCGACCTCATGCATATCTCGATACAAATATGCAAGGAGACACGGGCCCCATGCATATCTAGTGTCATGCTCGAACATTTGCTTGATGCACACACCCCAACCAATTGGGAACTATCTGCCTCACCTATCTAGAACAACAAGCCCCATGAAAAAACCACATAGAACTAAGGAAATTGGATCCAGGCTGCCAATAAAATTAGATGTTTATTCTGCCTCACAAACCTAAAGATGTCTCACACTAAGTACTCGACACATAACATGTATACCTCGTCGAATGAAATAAGTAACAAGCTCTCAATGAATGGGTACAAAAAGGATCCTCCACACATCCTCTAGAATGATGGTGGCCTTGCCAGTGGATAAATAAAAGGACAAGGTCTCTAAGTGCCACCTCTCCACAAGAGTGGTCACCATCGCTTTGTGACATCTAATAGTTCGCATGTAGTAAATGTGTCACAAACCAATAGCATCTAAAGCATCTCGCTCCAACTCCTGAAACCTAGTGATCAAATCAAACAACACATGCGGTCATCACTCCCTCAACGTAAGAGGATCGAGAACCACCTGCAACCATTCAACCCACGATGATAATAATTTGCTACGAAAATGTGAAACACTCCTCACATTGCAAACAAACTAACTTAAAAATCGAAGCAAAACAAAAGTGAAAACATTTTTATCAAAAGTGGTTATATTTTTTGTAAAAACGTTAAAACCAGCCAAAAGTAAACACTATGTTGTCAAAAGTGACAAATAAAATCAAATGCAAAAATGAAAAAAGTGAACTTTTATATCAAAAGCGAAAATTACACAAAACGCGGCCTTTTCACAACAAAGAAAGTCAAGCAAATTTTTGAGACAAATGCAAAAATCAAGAGCATAAAATGAACTCAAGAGTGAACATTTTAAGCAAGTGCAAGTAGAAAAATCAAAATCAAACCATTCACAAACAGCAAAAGCGCTAAAAATGATGCAGGTGCAAAAAAAATAAGATTTTGTCACTTACGCTAGAAAAATTTTCATGCATTAATTACACAAAAATGGAAAGTCAAAAATGTGAAAGGAAAGGGTACATACCAAGGGACTGATGCCTGGAGACCATCCAAACTCGTGAACTACATTCGCATGATGTGGGGCTCCTCAAATCCTCACCATAGCTCCTCGACAATCAACAAATCATGAAATCTAGAGGAAAGAATTTTCCATAGGCTCAAAATGCAAATGAGGATAATTAAGCTCTAATGACCTATTTTAACCCTCAAAACCCTAATTTTTTACCTAGGAAAGCCTCCTGGGTTAAAATTAGGACCTCCCAGGAACATTTGAACTATCAACGAGAGACCTATAGACTTAATTTTTTGTTCTCTACACATCAAAAATGAAATAGAACATTGGCGCAAGCTTGACCTACAAAATAAGTTTTTCATCCAACCTCTCGAGGGGGAAACCCAACATCCTACCATCATTTTGTTGACCACCGAGGCATAGTGGGGCATATTTTGTTGACCACCGGGGCATAGTGGGGCATTTTTCAAATCTTGATCTTAACATCGAAATCTTTGAAACAAAGCAACCACTACCTTGTCTCAAAGAGGGGAAAAATGTAGACATGTAAAATTGACCTAACACTTATCGCACATCCTAAATGGAATTTTATCATCATCTGCATCATTATCACTTAATATCACTGCATTTCACTTCAATTGCATCAAAAACCCCAATTTCCTCTATTAATTGAATAATAATACATTATTTAATTAATTCACTTTTTCATCATTTTTGACTAATTAAATAAATTTCATTTATTTAATAAAGTCCTAATCTAACTTTATTCCTCCTGATTAATTAAATAAAATCAATTATTTAATTATGTCACTAATTCACTTTATTCCCATAAATCAATTAAATTATTAAAACATAATAGTTTAATTAATCACTTTCCCCTAAACTTGAATAATTAAATAAATTATTCAAAACATCATCCAAAAGGTCAAATCAAACAAATACAACTTTGTTTGCAAAATTCAAACATGATTTGCATGTTCAACTCAAAAATATTAATTAATTAAATCAATTAATTAATTATCCTCACCCACTTTTATGATTGAGCAAATTACGATCCCTCGATTGCTCACTCTATTCTCTGACTGATCCATCTATTTCCTAACAAATCAATCTATTCATCAATCCCATTGAAGGCTCAATCTATTTTCTCAATTCCACTAAACACTCAAATTGATTTCTTCAATCACACTGATTACATAATCAAAATACACTAATTATTCTCATCTAAATCCTCTCAACAGTCTTAAACCATTGATCAAGATATTCTACTACACGATCTCGAGCGTTCATTTCAAAACACAAATTATATATAACAATCATCTTCTTCCTAAAAAATTATTGGAGAATCAACATCTTTTGCACAACAAAGTAATGCCAAAATCACAATCAATCTTTTGAAAAACTTTACACACATCTTTGATCAATGGCATTGCACAAATTTGAAGCTTTTGCTACGCACAAATGGAGACTTCACATTGATACAACGAACAATCCAACGTCTTTGCAAAAACACTTCGACACAGGATGGTAAAGCCACATTTTATTGAATTCATTGTTATTGTTTCATTTCAATTGCTTTTGTTAATTCATTGTTCTTCATAGTTTCATTTCATGAGTAATGGGTATGAATCTTAGCTTTTGTTTGGATTAGATTAGTTTCAATTCAAGCATTGTTTTGATCTCTTAACACTCTATTGATTTCCCCCTTACACAACTTGAAATCCTTTAAACTACATGATTGCAAGAATAAATCTCCTACCATGATGAAATATAAATAAAAATAGAATTCATAGAGACCATTTGATTCTAAAATTTGTTAAGAACTTGTTAAAATTAAAATTTGAAAGGAAATAACTATTAAAGCATAAATTAAAATAATTAACATTTAGATTTAGTGAATACCTTCAAAATGAAATGTAAGTTATTTTCCACATTTTTTATATCACATCAATTGGTTCAACTCACACTTTAATAACATGTAATATTCTTTTATGAAGAGATAAGCCAGTAGCAATTACTAGGCAACTATAATGATACACCATGTTGTCATGGTGATAATTAATAAAATGAATCCCATTTTGAATAATTTTGACTTGTTTGAGATATTTCCCTTACATTACAATTGAACCTATGGGAAATAAAATTCCTTTTTTTTTTCGTTTTGTTAACTTCATCCTCTCATCTATGCAATGTAATAAATAATAACTAACACCTTTTATGTTTCTAGCCTTTGCTATGACTACAAAAACATCTCCTATAGTATAATATCCAATATAAAAAATTAGAACCAATCTTTAATTCTAAGATTTAGTAAACAAATTACAATTAAATTTTGTCTTTAACATATTAAAATTTAACAAATCAAGAACTATAAACTTTATACAATATATATACCTTTTTTAATCAATCATGAAGTATGGTCATAATCAATTGAAATCAAAGGAATATCTTCATCTTAGTTGTATGTGTCAATAACAACTAGTGGTACCAAAATCCATTCACCAACATATCCATGTCATTGGTTGTTACAATTATCATAATCTCCCAAAATTTAGTCATAACAAAAACAAGAGTAATCCCTAAAGCACAATGTCCATGTGTGGCTATCTATACTCATGACACAATGCAAAGATCTTGTTTTCTCTACCCTCTTGCATCCATGAATTGTTCTTATATCCATGCCTACAAATTATATATAATATGAAATAAAATAAATATTTAAGTAAAATTTTAAAAACAAGTCAAACTTTTTTCAAATAATATTACATACATGATATCTCCTAAAATACTCTATTTGGGCATGGGTTCCTCCTTGAAGATGTTCCAAACTCACATGCAATTTTTTTCTTACACCATTCAACAACATCATGTACATCATTTATATGATCTACCTCAAAATTCATTTGATGTTTTCTTAGAGCACATTTGATGCAAGCTCCTATGCCATCATGCTCACCCTTTCCATGCCCACTCTCAAAGAAACTCCAAACATGTGGTCTATTGTCATTTCAATAATATCTATATAGTGCATAAAATGGCCTTGATAATATGAATTGTGATGCACACCCATAAGACCATACAAAATGATTTTCACTTTTCACACCCCTTCTTGCCAAATCTTCAAAAAACTTCTTAAAGCAATATTCTACAAAATGTGTGTCATGCTCGTTATCATCTAATATAAAAGTGATATTCTTTCTTAATGACTCGTTATTCATATGGATTGTCAATGCCATCCAAATCCATTGTGCATGTTGATAACACATATGCACCATAATAGTGACCTGCCCTGAATAGTAATATTGTGTTTGAATCTCCTTTTGATGGGTAAAAGGGAAATTTCCTACAAAGTCAACTATTAATAAAATTGTTCCAAGCGGGAAGGCATCTCTTAACAACTGATTCTTTTTTCTTTCCACTTAGAAAAAATACATGATGCATGCACGGTTGTAAGGATTTATGAAATTTTATCATAAATGTTTCAATATGTATATCCTCTTCTACATAATCTGACCTTGTGGATTTTTTCCCAAATTTTGTTTCAAACTTTATGTACTTGTAAATCTTGTAATTTACCATCTTCTTCATGTCAATATCTCCATTTATCAAATGCATTTTAGCCAAATTTCCACAAAGTTTCACAAAGTCCTTTTATGTATTTCATTGGACCATTTGCATCATCATCATATTTATCATATAAGATGGATGTTATGAATTGACTTACCCATTTAGGAGGTGCATTTTGAAAACCATCACTTTCTTCTTTGATCTTTCAAAACATCTGATATTAAAGATAAAATTCAATATGATAACGCCAACAAAATTTCAAAAAACTTATTTTCCTTTACATAATGTGGCCTTAACATTTCAAACATTGTTTTCCCAATATTTATATGAGGATTTACATCACAGAAAATCACATACATCTCATCTTGTGTTATGTCTAACCAATGTTTTGTATGTAGTTCGTAACTTTTTGACCCAATTTTGTGTTTGAGAACATCTATTTATTTGATGAAGGACAAGTATGATCATGCCAAAAACTTGAAATAAACTACCTAACACTATCTTCAATCTTGTCAAAATTAAGATCCTTACACATCATTGCCAAATTTCCTTCTACATTACTATCATCCAAAACCTCTCTTTTTCACGTATCTTGTTAATGTGTTTCTACTTAAGCCAATTTTAGTTGAAAGTGAAGAGATTTGATGCTTTCTTGGTATTTGTGGACTTACAATAGATGTCAAAATCACTCTTCTTGAAATTCTCTTATTGTTGATCAAGATTTTTTCCCAATTGAACCCAAACCTTTTTTAACATTTTTAACAATATGTTTTTCTAGGTGTATTTTCGTCTTTTTTTGAAATCTACACCCAACAGTTGTAATTTCTCTTTTAGCTCATCACAAAGTAGTGTATTTGATAACAGTTTGGTTTGACCAATTGTATCATGATTTTTGAAATAAGCCTCAAGTATTTCCTTTGTAGTTCTATTCAATGACCTCTTAGTAGGTTGACTAGGTTGTTCAACATAAAACTTCAATTTCTCTATCCATTTCAACTAAATGATCTATATTTATGTAATATTTTTTTCTCTTCACCTCTTTAATTAGATTTATATGCATATCCATAGAAGGAAGAAACCATATGACCCCTCTCCAACATCAAAGTGTGGATGGTCCTCCTCTCTAACATCAATTGTATGTGCTTGGTCTCCTCCCTGACATCAACTAAGTGTGCTTCGGCCTCAACTCTAATAACTAGATTAGGCTCGACGTTGACTCCAATTTTTATATGTTGAGCCCCAACACATATCATATAAAAGAGAAGATTTTAGAATATTTAAGGGATGGATATATGTATTTATTTCCCATATTTTTAATAAACTATGTAAAAAAATTAGTTCATTTTAATTTATTTTATTATTCTCTATTAAATATATATTTAATAAATTGGCATCAAAATATTGAGCTTAATCTTTGTAGTTTAATTCTTGTAAACTCAATTCTCTAAATTGACATTTTCTTATAAACTATTAGAGTACCTAATTATATTAGGAATTTATCAAGTGAAATATTAACATAAAGTCAAAAATTAAAAATATTTAATTGAAAAAAATCTATTCAAATTGATCAAAATGATAGAACCAGTAAATTCCCCTTGAAAAAATAGACCACATTGACCAACTAAATTTATCCAACACATGGTTGTGACCAAACTCCTAGGACCTTAGAGATAACAAAATCAATAGATTAGTTGTCTTCTCAAGAGAGGTGGGGTGATTTCACTCTATTTTTGTTGCATGTATCAATTTAGACATAAAAAATCCTATCTCTTTATTAGAGTGGTCTTGTTCCCCTTATGCCAGTAATTATTTTATATCCTAGAATGTTGGAGGTATGGTTTTGAGTGTCATCATGATGCATGTAGATCATATAGACCTTTTTTTAGAAGAGAGATTATGCTTTCCCCTAGTGTATAAGAGAGAAAAATATAATTGAAGATGGTTGTGTTATTATCACTTGGAAAATGTTCACACTATTATGATGAAATATAGATGCACTTGAGTTGTGCAAACATTAAATGACAAAAAAAAGAGATGAAAGTCTTTAATATCTAATAAATATAGGTACTAAAACAATAACATGAATAAATGTGGGAATAGAATCAATAAATTAGAGGTGAAATGATATGATTATTCAACCCATTGCACCTCACAAGGAGAAGAGGAAAGATTTAAATTTGAAAGGGTGATGTGTATTAGAATTGAATGTCAAAGGTATAGATAGAAAGTCATAAATGGAATAAAATAATATCCTATTACAATACGCACAGGAAGTGTATTAGTTATAGGAGTAGGGAACATAGTACTTTTAGTAGAGACCTTAGGATGGTAATGGCATGATCCACAACAAAAATAAGTGAATATAAGAATTTTATGGAAGGAAATTAAGTATTTAATTGAATTTTATTAATCAAAGAGTGGCTAAGAATATATGAAGGATAATATTTATGAGACCTTGTCTAAATGGAATAGGTGGAAGCATGATAAGGTTAGATTATAAGGGAACATGTAGGATGTTTCGAGGATGGTAAATGAGATATATCTAAGATATTTCATCATATTTTTTGGATAATTAGAGTGTTTAGGTAGGTAGATAAAGGTCACAAGGGGGATCAATTAGGGGAGGGTAGGAGAGGGTCTATCATCTACAAGGTGAGTATAATCAAAAAGGTTTTAATCAAATTTAATGAAACATAAAGAAAATAAAAAATGAAATGATATAGATGGAGTAGAGCTCATTGGATATGGGGTAAATGGTTCACTAAGAAAAGAGGTATGAGAAGGTTGAAATGAGTAAATTATAGAAACAAGAGGTAAAATCCTTATTTTTGTATGGGATTATTGTTTAAATTACGATAAGCGAGGGTGATTTGAGGGAGACAAATATACTAAAAATGAGAGATAAATGGCATGGAAAACATAAGAAAAGGAGTATAGGGAACCAAGGGTAAGGTAAAAAACTAGTCTAAGAAATGATTAGTTAATTTAGTTGGAGATCATTTGGCCAAGACATAGTCATCATATATTTAGCTCAATAAGATCATGTAGAAGTCTCACACATGATGCAAGAGATCACCATATCCATTGCAAGTTTGTCAAATTAAGATCCACTATACCTAAAATGTAGGGGTGTGTGAGGGTCTAAATGGAAAAAGAGAGAAAAGTCATGTAGCTATAGGAGTAAAATTGGAAGATGAAGAGAAGCATTGTAATTATAAGAAAATTCCTAGAATCTTTTTATAGAATCACAATATATAGACCAAGTGAAGTAGAAGAGGAAGTAGGACATAGGTGAGGAGTTAATAATATCCAATGTGTAAGGTGAGAGGTATAATTTGGATCAATAGTTAGGAGGGTTGTTCTATTAGTAGGAGTGGAGATATGAGGAGGTAACTCACATTTAATAGACGGCGATGCCTCCAAAAATGGATGTGGTATGGAAGGGTAGTAAGTAAATAGAGAATTTATTGGGAGGTGTATATAGTTGGGAGAGGTGGATCATATAAAAGAGAGGTAATAGTGGATACATAATCATGAGAAGGATTATCAATATCTATCATATGATGAAGATTAGCCATTTAAATTTGATACTTGGAAGTGATCAATTATTATGGCATGATCAATATTATTTGGAAGGTGAATTTTATCCTTCAAAGGAGGATAGGAAGAATAGGAGAAGATTTCATCTTGAACCATAAACAAATGATCAATAAAAACATGAGCCTCATAATCACTTGATGAAAATTCATGCCAAAGGTATTAAAATAAAGATTATTCGTACAAGTCTAAAAGCCATGTGGTGGAGTAGATAACCAACTATAAGAATAGGATCAAATCGCAAGTAGTGAGAGAAGATAAGGCCTCAATAATCTAGGAGAGATTTATGGCTCACTTAAATATGTACCTAGAGGAGGAAGATAACTATAAAAGGATATGTTACTATCATGGGCTAGATGGGAAATAAGGTGTAAAATGAAGAAGGATTATCAATGGGATGATAAGGATACAAAAATGTGGGAAAATTATTATTAGCATTATTTTTCTCTTGAAATATACTATCATGATGGTCATGGAGAAAAATGTAGTAAAGCATTCCAATATAGAAGAAAATTCATGCCTAAGTATTGCAAAGGAGGAAAGATCTGATAAGAATTCCAGGATCTTAGGCATGAAACATGTATGTTCATATATGCTATAAAAGAATAATATCTCATCTAATACATATAGATAGGAATTAGATAAATGAGAAAGTAAGCTATAATTCATAATAAGAAATTGTGAGAATTTCTAAGAGAGAGAACTAGCAATATTTATGGGAAAAAATGGAAGATAGAAAAATTAATGAAGAAAAGGAATGCTCGTAATAGGATGTATGGGTGGAAAAGAAGAGTATAGGAACAAAAAAAATGAAATTATGTGAAGGGTATATCAAGGGGAGAAAAGAACAGTTACAATTTTGATGAATAGAGTAAAGAAGGGAAACATGAAAGGTGCATCTAACTTGCTTTCAAAATAATATATGGTATTCATCCATTTTCATATGGGCTTATTGTACAAATTATATATGTCTACATGGATTGAAGTATTTGATCTTATTGTTATCAATATTATAGAAGATGATTTAATTGAAAAAAATTACATGATTTATAAAATACATACTTTAATAAAAAAACATATACCTTCTCTCTTTTTGAAATAAAGAAGGGGTAAAAACTTTATTGAAAGCAAGAAATAAATAGTACCAAGGGATCAGGGAACCCATAGGCTCCCAAGAGAGAAATCCCATAAACACCCCACCAAGACAAAAACCACCATCCACACCGCCACAAACACCTTATCCATCCATATCATTAGCAATGACCCTCTCTAATTAATGAAAATAATCAGGGGATAACTGTCCCCACTCCTCAATCTTCCAATCATCAGCATGCTCTGAAGCCCACTTAGCCAAAAATTTAGCAACCCTATTCCATTCACACGAGATATGGGAAAAATACACCACTTCCAACACAGAGCATAGCTGCAAAATCTGATGAACCACCAAGGAAAACTACCAATTAACCTCAGGAACCTCTTGCTCATGCAACAAATTAACAATAATCTATGAATCAGACATAGATAATCCTATGCCAACCCAAAGCAAAAGCACGCTCAATAGCCCTAAGAATCACTAACCACTCCATAAGGTTGATAGAATGCTGCCCTTTATGAATGGAGAAAAAAAATAACTGAGCCAAAACCATCTCTTTCAACTCCACCAATCCCAACAGGCTCAGGATTACCCCTAGAGGAGCCATCTGTATTGATCTTTAGAACATCTGTCAGAGGAGACAACCATCTTGTAGCCCTTTGAACTTTATTTTTAGCCTGCCTACCTCTTCCGACACAAGCAGAGACTGAATTCAACCCCTATAAGCCCAATCTATTCACAATCTTATCATCACTCCTTTCCAATGGATAAGCCACATCACATTTGGCTTCCACCATCTCTTGGATCATACCAACAATTATATGCCAAACCTATTGAACCATCAGCATATCCCCATGAAAAATCCTATGATTCCTTTCCAACCATATTTTCCAAAGAATGAAAGTAGGACCAATGCACAACACAATCTAGAGGAAAGAGGTCTCTAGACTGCCCCAGAACTCAACAAGGGAAGAAGCATGCACTCATGGATGTTTCCAAACACCCCACCATAAATGCCAAAGTAGCATAGAATAAGAACAACAAAAAAACAAGTGGGAAGAATCCTCCTCACTATAGCTACATAGAACACAAATAGAGGGACCCTGGAATCCGTGCTTCCAAAGATTATCCCAAGTCAAACATCTATTCCAAGCTAGAGTCCACACAAAATAATTACACTTTGGCCATGAGAACTTGTTCCACACATGTTTCCACCAAGGGACCTCCACCCCACCAAACTTACGAGCCATCAACTCCTAATACCCACTAGCCACAGTGAAAACACCCTTAGGATCCGAGCTCCAAGCAAGAATATCCTTATCCCTTAGGGAGCTACATTGTCTACCAACCAAAATATTTTGAAGATCAGCACAATCCTCCTCCAACCCAACCATAGGCCAATTGCAAGGATCCTTCCACTTAGCCATCTCCATCTTCCCACATGGATAAGAGGTCTTAAAATTAATCACCCTTGACCAACCAACCTCTGAGGAGCGTTGGTGAAGATTTAGCAAATTAGGATACTAGCACAAAATGGGGGGAAAACCATCCCAATAATCTGACTAAAAGAGGGCCTCAATCTCCCTATTACAAATTTAGAACAATCCCACCTTGATCATTGTAGCCTCCTTCTTAAGTGTTCCCCAAATCATAGAGCCTTTCCCCACTAGAGGATATTTAGGAATCTCCTTCAAAATCCTTGGCAGGTACTTGAGAGATAAAATCCTGGCCCAAATATGATCCTACTCCACACACCACCCCCAATAAAGCTTTGCAGACAACACCAACCTAGACCAAGTCGACTGTCACCATCCAAGAACCCCAAACTGCTTCGGGCTACACATAATATCCCACTTCACAAGGCTCCACTTAGAAGAGGACAAGCTACCCACCCATAAGAATTGTCTAGCCAAAGAATCCAAATCCTTCACAAACCCAACCGGAGCCACTTGGAGCATACACCTATAAATAAGAAGAGCTTGCACCACAGATTTAAGCAACTGAACATGCCCAACAAAGGACAACCATCTATGAGTCCAATGATTAACCTTTGCATGAAACTTGTCCAGAATATTCTACCATGACTCCCTAGGGAAGCTACCAAGAGAGGTAGGAATGCCAAGATAAGTTAAAGGGAGAGACCCAATTTGAAACCTCAAGATACAAGCAATCCTTTGTTGAATAAGCCATAGAGTATTGAAGAAAAAAATTGAAGATTTATCTTCATTAATCATTTGACCAAAAGCAACCAAATAAATATCCAAAGCCTTGCACAAATTTGTGGCCTCTCTTATCTTAGCCATACCCATCAAAGTAGTATCATCCATAAATTTTAGGTGAGACTAAGGAGGCAAACCATTTCCCTACACCCAACCTTGAATAAAACCCAACTCTACATTATGTTTCACCGATCTCCCCAAACCTTCAACAAGAAGAATAAATAAATAAGCAGAGCGAGGATCCCCTTGATGAAGGCCTCTAGACGCACTAAAAAGAGAAGAAGACTCACCATTTATCAGCACCAAGAAAGAAGTGGAAGTAATGCAGGACATAACCCACTGAACCCACTCTTCAACAAAACCAAAATCAATAAGGGTTTTTCACAAGAAGGACCACTTAACTCTATCATAGGCATTTGCCCGATCTATCTTCCCTTTTTATTACCTGAAGACATTAAGAGATGGAAAGAAAAAGGTTTCTTTCATGTGCATTTTTCTTTGGTTGATATTATATTACATCCCCATTTTAATTACGATATAGGTGCTGAGTATTTTGCAAGTCTCATAGATACTCGATGTACAATTTGGGACCAAGCCGTCATAGGACAATTTAGAGGTCGCTTAGTTAAGTCCTCTGATGAAGAAAAAGGTGGTGATGCCGTTCTATCTGTTAAACCTAATTTCACCATCAATCTTGAAGACAAATATGTCCAGTCTGCCTTTTGTCTTCTATTGCAAGTAAAAGGAGTTATTCTCCAACCTGATTCCATATATGCTACTGTCAGTGGTAGATGTGTGTATAGGCTTCTGAATACTGTTTTAGTTCTAGCTTGATGAGCATAGCCTTTTCCTTTGAGATTGCCATAGAATGAATGGTTTCAGTAGCAATGACCACCCCATCCAGAATTTGTCGATCTTCCACAAAAGCACTATGTTCCTCTGAGATAAGCCATCTAAGCCATCTCTTCATCCTTTCAGCAATCAACTTGGAGATGATTTTATAAACTACATTACAAAGGAAAATAGGTCAAAAATGACTCAACTGATCTATGCCCTCACATTTGGGAATGAGAGCAAGGAAGGTAGAGTTCAAATTTCGCAACATCTGCTTGTTCCTCTAAGACTCACGAACCACCTCCAATAGGTCCAACTTAATGATATCCCAAAATTCCTGATAAAATTTAGTCGGAAAGCCATCAGGGCTTGGGGCTTTCCCTTTCTTCATTTGGAAAATAGTAGCCTCCAATTCCTCCAGTGAGATAAAGCCCAAAAGATTCTCATTCATCTCCCCAGTAACCAAGGATGGGATACAAGACAAAACATGGTTTTCTTCCGCCAAACCATCTTGAGAATCCTCTCTAAATAAAGAAGGAAAGAACTACAAAGCTTCTCTAGACATATCCTACAGAGAAGATAAATGCTCACCCTTGTTATTCACAAGAAAAGGCATAGAATTACCATGTCTCATGGCTTTCACTAAATTGAAGAAGAAAGCAATGTTTCTATCCCCCTCTTGTAACCACTCAACGTGAGCCTTTTGTTTCCAATAAATTTCCTCACACATCTCACACTCCTCCAAATATTTCAAATCCCTTGCCTCCTCCTTGAGTAAATCCTCTAAAATACCAACTCCCTTATCTCCCAAGTGATGACATCCAAGTTACCTTGAGCAACAACCTTAGCATGAAAAATATTTCCAAAACATTTCCTATTCCACCGTTTGAGCTAAAATTTAACATATTGCATCAATTTGGAAAAAGAATACATAGCAGTTCCATGACCAGGTCTTCCCATCTGCCACCATTCAACCATATAAATCTGCAAAGAAGAATATCTTAACCACATAAATTGGAACTTAAAAGATGAGGACCAAGAAACATGAGCAAAAGAAGCAAATAACTTAATAGGTCAGTGATTCGAGCCCCTCCAGTCCCAAATCCTAGAACAAGTAGACCACAACCCACCAATCCAAGAACAAGAAACCAAAAGATGGTCAAGTCTCTCAACAATACAATTCTCTCCCATTCTCCTATTGTTCCAAGTAAACTGACCATTGTGGGGTTTAATGTCAACTAGATACAAGGCATATATGTTATCACGAAGAAGGAAGGTAGAAGGATCCAACCTCACAATACCACCCTTCTTCTCATCCAACTCAATAATGGCATTGAAATCACCCACAATAATCCAAGGGAAAAAAGGAGCAAGGCTCCAAATGAAATTGATATGAGACCACAATAACTGCTTACTAGGAAAATCAATAGGTGCATAGATGTTTGAAAGTAGAACAGCTTCCATCAACTCCAAACTTGAATCAAGCACAGAGATGGAAGACTTAGAGGACATCCACCAAAGAGGACAAATCTTCAATGAGTTCCACAAGCAAGCCACACCCCCTACATTACCATGAGCCCCAATACACTAGTAGTCACCCTGCCCTCATAGCTTTGGTAGCAAACCAACCATACTTTCAATAGATAACTTAGTCTCATGTAGAAAAATAACATCAGGAGAGAGAATTCTCACCAATTCACAAACGACTTTTTGTCGAGGGCCATTGTTCAAGCCCCTTACATTCCAAGAGAGAACTATCATTTTGGAGGGTTAGAAAGATGGGAATCCATGGTCTTAACAGATCTAGACTCCACCAAAGTCTCTCCCATCATCTTTATTTTTTCTAAATCCTTTTTTCTCCCACCTTTAGAAGACTTCTCATCCACCCTTTTCTTTTGGTCTTTCTAAAGAAGTCCCAACGAAGGAGAGGCCTTGCTTCCTTTTACTGAATCAAACCCCACTTTCACCAATGGAGTATAGATCTCTCCCTCCCCCATTTTTGCATCCACAAGAGTCTCAAACCTCCCATGAACCACCAAACTAAGATCCGTTTCCATTTTCAAAGCACCACCCTCTTGAGAATTTTGGTTGTAATTTGGAATAATTCACTCCTAAACCACTTCCAAAACACCTCAATCCATAATCATCATACTTGGATTCACCTCCTGCTGATTGAGATCATCTAGAACCTCAAATCTATTAAAGCTATCACCTTCACAGAGGGTTGCGGGGAGGCTGAGTATTTTGAGACTCAAAAGATTTAGAATTTGAGCATCTTCTCCACATATGGCCATATTCATGACATAGACGACAATGAAAGGGCAATGTCTCATAATCTAGCTACTGCACCCAAGAATATGAACCTGCATGAATTTCCAAAGAATTTGGAAGAGGGTTATTTAAATCCATCTCAACACAAATGCAAGAAAATGTCATTACCTTTCTATCCTGAGTTTGCTGAGAAGGACCCACTAGTTTCCCCAACAGCGAAGCAACCCTATGCAAAATTTCATTACACCAACATTCAATTAGAAATCTAGGGAGACGCACCCATACCAAAACCTGATTTGGTAGCTCCTCTAAAGGATCAAAACCCGCATGCCAGGGTTTAATAAATAAACCAATATGATTGTGGAAATAAGGCCCACCTTCGAAAACTCTATTGTGATCCGCCATGCAATTAAAAGTCACCATGAAGTAATTGTTCGCCAATAGCGTTATTTCCATCTCACCCTTCGGGACCAAGTCCAGTGAGCCCACGATTCCAAAAATTGGATTGAAACCCTCATTCCCAAGAATTTGCAGAGCAAAGCATGCTTCAAGTAATACTCAATATCCTCCACAATCGATTATGGTCGCATTACCAACACTGGACTATCTTTGGTACATTCTAGGAAGCCATTTATCTTCAAAATATAAGGACCTCTAGATGGCACAAATCTTCCATTTCCTAAATCATTTGAAAATAAATTATTATCAAAAAACCCTCAATGAATGATTTGGAGAAGAATCCCCAAGTGTAGCTCAAAAATCCATAAAAGGTTTGACCCCTGATGTCTCCCCAGGTCCATAAACAAGATGAAGAAACACCCTTAAACCCCAACACTCAAAGCCCCACACAAACACCAAAACCCACACTTCAAATAGGAAAACAAAGGAATATAGAAGAGAGTAGAAACAAAGAAGAAAGAACGCAACCATAGAGAAAAAGAGAAGCTGACCTCAACCCCAGTCAGCGTCCAAAACCTCTACCCCCTCATGCATTAAACACCCTGACCCTAGCATTCACCAATAATAAGACTAAAAAAATCCACCCAAAATGCACAAGGACATGCACCAAAGTCTCGGCCTCATGCAAGGCGTGACTTGCACAAGGCACCGAGAAGCTTCAGTGACACCATCTCCATAATCTCAAATGTTCACTCCCCCATTTATCGAACATATACCTTCTCTTTGATTGTAATATTTTTGCATCCTTTTTTTCCTGTAATTTTTGTTCCTTTTTATTGAATATGATCATGCAATCTTATTTTTCCTTCTCCTTTTATTTCCCATCTCCTTCTTTGCAAAATATCACTCAAAAAATCCTTTGCCAAATATCTTGTTGTCTAGTGTCTCCCAAAATTGAAAATACAAACTTTCCAATTCTTTTCCAAATGTTTCACTTGCAAAAAACCATAACAAAAAAGAAAAAAATTCTTAAATTTTTATTTAAAGAACACAAAAAATGACCTCATATATATGGCATTCATATAAACATTTGATTGGGAAAAGTTGGCTAAAAAGGGCATTCGTTCAAAGGTCGACAAGTGGTCCATTGTTAGGAATATTTAATATTATTTTGGCCACCAAAAGGGATCTTTGTTTGAAGGTACATTTGAACAAAGGAAAAACCTTCAATTGAAGGACCTTACAACAAAGGTTCTTGGCTAGCCACTTTCACTCTTTGCCTCAAATTTTCCTCATAAATTTTAGTTTCAAACCTCAATTTGGACCTTTAAATGGAATGAACTTGGCAAGATAATTTGTAAGATCATATTCCTCCAAATGAGATTTCCAACATGTATAATTTTAATACATTTTGATTTTATTATATATTTATTTTTTATGTTTTATTGAACATAGGTCTTTCACCAAACATCAAGTTCTTTGTTCTAAACATGTGGAAAAATAGTAAAATATTTTTTTTTGAAAAATATGTGTGCATGAGGTATTGATGTCCTTTAAAAAAAATAATAATAATAATTTTGATAAATAAAATGCAAGTTATGCGTTACAACATACACCTATATCCAAATTATATTTACTCTAACTCTGAATATTAATTAAAAAAATATGCAACAAAAAATTATGAAAAATTATCCATGCACTAGATATTTGATGTTACAAGCCTATATTTTAAAAATTATCATTTTATCCTTTCTATAAAAAAAGTTGTGTTATGACATAAACATCCCTTTTCAAAAATGTTTACTATAAAAAATAAGTTATTAAAAGTTACATAAAAAAATTATAGTTTATTTCTATTAGAAACTACATACAAATCATCACAAATGACTAGTTCACATCATCTTCAAATTCTTAACGGTTTAGTTGCTATAGGTGTCAAAAAGTGAAGATTTAGATTAAAAAGTTGATTTCAATGTCCTACTTTGACAAAAAAGTGGGACTCATTATTGTGGGATCACACAACAAAAGTTCTTCTAGATCTCAGTTTCATACACGATCTACCATATATAAACATGATCCAAATATTATAATTAGTTTGGACTCTAAACATCCTCTAACAACATGCCAACTCTTCCATAAGCATAGGAAGATGAATTATTCCTATCCTAATCAAAACAAAATTAGGAAATTGATTATACAAAGGTGGTATGAATATCACAATCCTATTATGACCCTTTCTACTCATCGTAAAGAAGGTAGAAGTAAATAAGAACATGTAGAACAAAGCATAATCACATAATTATGAACCATGATTTGTTAAAGCCATAAATTCCCTCTTATTGTTTAGATGTCTTTATTGTTGATGATGGGATCATTAATGAATGGAATGATTCATGACTAAACCAATCCCACTTTATTTAGGTACTTTTTCCTTTGGTTGCGGGATGCTACATCCTTAACTGTAGATGAACACTCCCCTGGCTATAGGTTGACAGGCGACCTTTGCTACGAGTCATTGATCCTTTGTTGCATAGATTTTAGTTTCTCCTTATAGTATTTCCACATCATAAACTACCAAAACTAACATAAAGTACTATCTTACTCTATAAATAATCATTAATACACACAATCATTCATCAATACACCATAGAACATTCTTATTGCTTAGATAAACACAAAGTATGGATAATGTCTTAGAAATATTTCAAAATGTCTATGAGAAACATCAAAATTAAATAGGAAAATTAGGACAAATTATAGGCTCATCAGTTCTAAAGTTTTATTGGGTGTTAGATTTGGATTATGTTTACAAATGAAATAAATGTTGTACAATTTTTTTATTTACATAACAATCATGTTATTGTTATCCAACTCTTTTAACATAAACTTAAAATTGGTTTTGTATCTTTTTGTGGGATCTTACTAACAAATTCAAGGCTTTGTTTATTATTGGTTTATGAATTTAAGTTTGGTTTAGTCATTGTTATACTTTCATTACTATCATAAATAGTTATAGTATTGGATTAAAATATATATAAAAAAATATCAATAATTTTTTTTACTATCAAAATGAAAATTTTATTTTGTATTTTTCTCTTTTATTTTATGTTATTTTTTGTAGATATACTAATTACCTAGTTCTAACATATGATTTATTTTGATTTGGTTCAATCATTAAAACCAAACCCATATCAATCTTCTTAAACTAGTGTCTATTTTCCCAATTCAAGGTTACCCTTGTGGCCTTGACCTTCTTAATTACAAATTCAATTTTAATTGAGATTTAGTATGAGTCAACCTAATGTTGGTGTTAATATTTAGCATGCATGCCAAAATATTATAATTTTATGCCTGACTTGTAAAAAATGGCATTACCTCTAGGTTATCATCAATCACAATCACTAATATAAAAATATGGTTAAACTAGAGAAATTCTTAGCCTTTAAAATGACCCTTGAAATTATAAAGTTAGGGTTGTTACAAGACATGTCATGCCTTATCATAACCTATACATAAATGAGTTTTTGAAATTAATTTTTCTAATAAGTTAGAATACCCGATTCCATACAAGTTAAGTATTTGAGAAAATTAATTATTAATTGATATTTGATATAATAAATTTTAGAACTAAAGGATATATTGTTGAATATATAGTATCTTATTTAAGTTTTATTAGTGATACTAATTTGAAATGTATATATCAAATCAATTGTTTAAGTAGTAAAAAGTATTACTCATAGAAGACTTATTTACCATATGTGCTGAGCTCACCCATTTAGGATATTGGCGATCAAAAAGTAATACATGTTCTATTGAATATTCATTGAAATATTATTTTTTCATTAAATACAATTTTTAAATATTATAACAAGATATGCAAAATAAAATTATTTGCAATGTTTGGTGTTAATGATACCTCTAGTTCATGTTTATGGATCAAGCCATTATGATTGAACTACTAAATCTATCACCTAACATAGTTGTAATGACAACATTTGTGGGTTCATCTCTATAATCACTAGGAAGTAACAAGGACACCATATTATCTCAATTAAATTCAAGTGAACATAAAATGTTCCTTAGATAAAAAAAACTAATGATTGTTAAGTATCAAGTAGATCATTTCATAAGATTTCAAATAAAAGCTTTTTACTCAACCAAGAATATGCATTTAAGATAAAAAAATTAAGAAGTTTTAGTCTAAAATGATAAATAATAATTGAATCAATATTTCCCTTAGTGGGTGATGAAGTATAAGAGGAACTATCTAGGAAAAAGGTCCCTAGAAAGGGTTGTGTACTCACCCTTTGTATTTCACATCTAAACTTAAATAAAACTAGAACTATATATGTTATACCTTGATCTTGTGGTTATGGGTATGTCGACATTCTAGATCAATGAAGGAGGTCCCTAATACGTAAGTTTTTGGGAGCATTACTTGTAATTTCCTTAAAATTGAATAGAACAACTTGATCTAACCTATTTAAAAAAAGTTATGATTCATTGTATACGCATAAGAGTTTCGATTGAAATTTTTGCATCCTCGAGGATTTAGATCAAATTTTGATGCAAGGTGCAAATTTGGTCTTATAAGTCTTGGTAGAGGTGACCTCAATGTTTTTCCAATAAGAGTAGTCTCAAACTCAAGACATGGATTGTTCCCATGAGTCAAAGTCTTTGGCCAAAATAAAGATTGTTCATCCCACATGGATAAATGGATACTTGTTTTGTATAGACAAAATAATGGTTATCCCATATGAATAGAAAAATTATTTGAGTACCACTAATTGAGCATATAGATAAAAAAAAATATGTAAAACCTTCGGTATAAATAAATTTTGGTATAACCTATTGGGATGTTATAGAAAATACACTATCATACACAAATAGATATCATATAATAAAATCATATAAATATTTCCTTCAACATCACATATAACATCCTAAATTGTATAATCATCATTCTATTACATTCATATATATCTTCTCTCTTATCATAGGTTAAACATTCACATTACATTTTCACATATGATCTCATCTTCATATGCTTCTTCTCTTGCATGTTCTTCTCACATAATCTTCTATTCATTCATATTCCACATCTATAACTTTCTCCTTCATTCATATTCATTCACTTACTTCTTATATCTCATCCTCCTCTTTTTTATATAGGATCTTTATGCCCCTTGTTTATGGCTTATTTAGGCATATAATAGGTGATTTAAGGATATTTAAGTAATTTATGAGTACTTTATGGGTCCAAAAGAGACCTTATTGGCATGTATAATACCACATAATCTTATGTATGTTCTATTTTGGACTCTTAACCATTTGTGTGGTACCATTGAGACTTTGTGACACATGTAGAGGTTAAGCTTACTCATGTTTATTGTCAAAATCTCTTTATAATGGTATCAATTGTGGAGGAGTGGATGGTGGAAGTAGAAGTGGGAATACAAGTGATGATGGGGTGACTATAAATGAGTAGGGTATTGGTGGAGAAAGGTGGAATGATAGTATCAAATGCATGAGAGACAATAGGTTGTTTTGGATATGATAAATATGAGCAATGAGGTGATTAATGGTAATAGGAGAAATGTAGGATGAATGTGAAGTAAAAATGGGGGAGTTAGCATGTAGACTAGTAAATATAGGAGATAGGGTTTGGGAGTGAATAATAGTAGAAGAAGCTTGGTATTGTGGGGAGATGAATGTATTATCAAGAGAACTTATTGAATTGAAATGTTGACTAATACCCTTAAGGAATTTCCATTCCATAGTATTTTATCATAAAAATGATATAAATGACACCAACTAGATCTAAAAGATTAAAATTATTATCAAGATGAGTGAATTTATCTAACCATTCAAGTAGTGTTAGCAATATCCCTCATTCTCATGGTTGTAAGGTGAGCATTATGATCAAAGGATCCTTCTTCATAAAGATAAAGCCACGTGTTCAATTTTCAATAATTAGAGCATTAGTTTGGTTCATGGTCATTATTGTGTTTAACCTAGAGCTTCTCCTATGTGGAAGATTAGTGATTGACTGAGATTTTGGTATATAAATAATTACTAATTAAAAGAGTTAAGGTAATACAAACACAATAAGGTTTTGATTTGAGAGAAAAATAGAAAATATAAAAAGTAAGATGGACACACAACCATAAGGGAAAAGATAGATCAGTTCAACAAGTTATGGTACACCACCAGCAGCCTATCATGGCCTTTTATTAGCTAAGGATTATGGGGTCTCTAAACTTTGGATTGAAGGGGATTCCCTCAATATTATTAAATATATTTTGAAGAGTAATCTGTCGTCATGGTCTATAGCCCATCTAATTAATCTATCATTAACATTTTTGATGAGGTGAGAATTACTCACATGTTTAGGGAAGCTAATTCGTTGGCTGATGGGTTAGCTAATTTATGAGTGGTGGTTTGAAATAATTGGAATACTTATGATTCCTTGCCACTTAATCTTTAGAACATATCTAATTATGACCAATTTTCATGTCAAGGATGCGATTAAGAAGGGAGAAAGGTTTTTTTATCTCTTCCTGAGTTGGTTTTTGCACGTCAAGTTTAGTGTATGCTCTTGTAATAATTTCTTTTTAGATACTCATGAGATTATGGGTTGGAATTTATGGTATGGTAGTACTTTGTTTGGCAGGCTCTCACGCTTTGTGGGTTCTTTTGCTTTGCCTTGTGATTTGTTCGCCTAATTTTTCCTTTGCAGAAAATCAAGAACCAGGTGGAGTGTTGTATGTTACATGTTGCCATGGGAGGTGCTCATTGTAGAGTGGAGCCGAGCTCTTATGAGGAGTTTAGCAGCAATAAACCTATTTGGGAGCTTATGGAGAAGGGTGGTGTTTTCCCCTATACGTTGAAGCTCCATGATCCGAACCCTGAAGTAATGAAGGCTTTTGTTAGTGGGTGGAACAACAGGGTTTTGCACTATAAGGGTGTGGATTTTAACATCAATGAGGATTTCATCACTAAGGTTAGTAGTCTCCCTTCCAAGGGAAGGAAATTTTGTGGAGATAGGGTTGTGGCCAAGACTACCTTAGCCAATTTCTTCAAAGGTGTTGAGAAGAGGAATCTTAGGTTTATTGGTAGTGGTGGGTATGCACACAAATCCTTTAAGTCGTTGTGGAGGGACATTGCTATGGCCTTAATGAAATTTTTTACCCTAGAGGGCAAGTATTCTATTACCTATGGTTATCATTTCATGCTTTTGAATCACTTTTGCTATAACTTTCTGGTTTGTTTCCTTTTTACCTCCTTTCAATGGAAACAAGTATTGAGGATCATAGGAAGAACCCTAGGAAGGCTATTCTCCATGAAGGCCTTATGAATCTTATCTTTGAGCACATTAAGTTGAAAATGGTTCCTATTTATCCTAAGACCCTGGCTCGTAAAAAGGGTGGAAAAAACACAGGGTATGAAATTGGTGAGTTGACGAAGAAGTGGGAAGGGGATTCTAAGGATGATAATTCTGGTTATGAGGAACCATTAGAGGAGGATAGGGATTATGTCAATGTTTTTAAGGATTTTGAATCCTGGTCAAAGGGTTATGAAACTAATAATGAATTAAAGGAAGTTGTGGTGCCTTCGATGAAGAAGAATGTGAAGGGAAAGAAAAAATGCCCCAAGAAAGAGAAGCACATTGTCAAGCAAAAAGTGGATGATTCTAGAGTTATGGAGAATTCTTCTATTCCTGATGTCAAACATGGCCCGAGTGATGGTACTTTGAGAGATGTGGAGAAGTCCCCTATTCCTGATGTTAAACAGTCCTGAGTGTTGGCCTTGAGGGTTTCGAGCATCCTATGGAGGGTATTGAGCAGACAATGTGTTCTAAAGGGGCTAGCCTTAACCAGGCAATTTTAGATTCTCCTAGTGGTGCTGAGTAGGTTAAGGGGAGTAGTGTGAAGGAAAAACAGCTTGAAATTCTAGTAGACTTGGTATGCCTATAAGCACCGTGTGAAAGTGGAGGTGATTGAAGTGGAGGATTCCCCTGTTGAGGAGGATTTGGAGGATAGAGAGGTGGATCATGAGGTTCTTGTCAACAATGTTGGTTCTCATGCTACGCCACCAGTCAATTGGGATGATATTAACATGGACCTGTTCTGTAGAATGGAAAATGATGGTACTCACAATTTTCTTTCACTTGTGAAGTGGCTTTTCTCATAAGTGAAGGAGCTCAACGTCCACCTTAAAAACTAGTAAGATGTATGTGTTTCATTAGTGCATGGAAGCCAAAATGAGTGGTCGATCAAAGATAAGGTTAAGACAATGAATGCAATTCTTGATAGACTTGGTAAAATTCATGAGGATAGGATAACCTCCCTAGAAATGGCTATCCAAAAGATTATTGAGGAGAGGTTTGTTAAGATGGAGGAAAGAGTCAATAAGATTAGTGATGATTTGTAGACTATTGTTAGTATTAGTAACAATTCTTTGAAATCTAGTGCTAAGGGTCTCTCTATTTTAAATGAGAAAGCCTTAAAGTGGACTGGTAAGTCCCTGGATCTAGGATATCATGAGAAGGTCGTTGAGGAAGTTAACCAAATGAATTTGGAGGAGAAGATTGAGGAGATTTACCCTAATGTGGATAAGAATTTGGATGTTGGTACATGCTTGAGGATGAGAAGCAAGACAAATAAAAGGGTTGCCATTTTGTTTGAGGGGCTGAAGGACATGGTTGAGATGCACAAGGGAGTCATTGCTGAAAATTTGGCCTCAACCAATGTTCTTGATAAAATATTGTAGTTTTGTTGTTATTTTTTATTAGTCAACCTTGTTGCTAATGTTTTGTTGATGGGCTACTGACATGTTCTCTGGTTTTATCTTTTGTCAACTTTTTGTTTTTTGTGGGTTGCGGGTCTTAGTTCTTTAGTCTTTTTTGTAGTTTTTCTCCATTGTAAAGGGTTTCAAGGTCCCTTCAAAACCTGATTTTCCTAATCAAAACAAGTTAGGGTACACCAAAATGTAGGGATAAAGCCACACCCCTATACAAAACATTTTTTTTATTGATAAAATAATGATAGACCACCTATATATTAAAATAATAATAAAAATTGCATGGAAGGCACATAGAAAAATTAAAAAATGAATGGAAGAGAGATATAATTATTTTTTATTAACTTTCATCAAAGCTCAAAATAGTAGCATTCATCTTATCATCATCTTGCAAGGGTGTATGAGGGTCCAAGTTGTACAAAGTAGGAAAGTAGCAATAGGGGGAACAAAGAGATTAAATAAAGCATGATGAAGTAGAAAGAATATGGAATTAAACATCTAATCATACAAACTAGCCATGAATCTACCTAGTTTGATAACATGTACTTGTAGTGCAACCTCAAATTCCTTGATCTTGTGTTGTAGGTTAGCAACCATAGAGTTGTGAATACAAATGACCAACTAAAACCTTGAAAGTTGGATTTGCATAAAAATTCCTCCAATAAGAACCAATCCATATGACACATCATACTCTTTAATAATGAAATGGAATGAATCCTTTGGAAGAAAGTATGGTTGGATAAATTTGAAGCCTAGTCAACACATAAGACTCGAGTCATAAAGCAAGTCCATGACATTGGACAAGAAAATAGAGACTATCTTAGAGTAGTTCAACTATCAAGGGCAATCCAAAAGTTAACCTATGTTGGTGATAGACCTAATAGCCACCTCCACATGATTATAGTCAAAAGTGAAGACAAATTTGAACTTTGTGGAGTCATAAGGCCCCAATTCCTTGGGCTCCTATTTAGGGGGGATGAAGATCCAAAAATTATTCTTAATAGGGAGCATTTTGGCAATTTTAGTGAAAGGAATGCCAAGCAATGCGTCATAACCCAAATTTATTGCATTTTTAATTATAATATGATAAATTCAAAGATTAAGGAAATTCAATATGTTGAATGGAAATTTTTTATATTTTTGAAAAGATTGAAAGAAGTTGACCGTCATTGACTATGTGATCTTTTTGAATTATCTTATATATTATTATAATTTGAACATTACTGATGAATTTTGGCAAGTGCAAGTGTGTGTAGTTGCAGGGTGACAAGTTGAAGGACGAGAACACGGTTGAAGTAGGATCATTTAGGCAAATCAAAGGGTAAGCTAGATGGAATCTAGGTGCACACACCATAAATGACATGATGATTTACATTTGAATGTTTTGCATATAGAAGAGCTTAATTACATGATTCAAATTATTTCAATGATTGGAAATGAATGGCTAGTAGAAAAAGTAAACTCATGATTTCATGTTAAAATTGTTTACCTTAATTTTGTGTTTTGAGAATTTAGAAGAAAACGATAGTATGTATTCTAAAGTATGATTAAAAAGGATAAGAATTTCATTATATGAAATTAAGTAAAAAAACCTATTTGTTTAAATACATTGATGCTTGAAATGAAATAAAAGTTCTTTTATTTAATTAAATGTTGATGTATGAAACACATAAACCTCTTCAAACAAATAATATATATATATATATATGTATTTAAATTCCTTACCAATTGAATTTGAAAACTAATATTATCATTATCAGACTGTTAGAATTTAAAACAATATCATGAGAAAATCCCACGAAGGTTGTGGTCTATCATCATCATGAAGGAAATATTTGAATTATGAGGGTGGGGTGACAAATAATTAATGTCCATTATCATTCAAAAACAACCGCTTAGTGGAGGTAGAGAAATGAAGGAAAGTTGCTAATCTTGAAGGAGAACATCGACACCAACACAAAGAGAATGGGTTGTTTAACAAGCATCATGGGAAAAAGCTAAAGGAAAATTCTCGCTTTTAGAGGTATTTGGTGTTTTTCATTACAAATGTTTGATTTTCATTTCATTTTACAGTTTCAACTATTATCTCTACATAGTTCGAATCATCACTTTGTCAATTCCATTAAATAGAGTAAAACCTGTTCATCAAACTTCTTATGAAAATCATTACGAATCAGTTTAGTGTTTTCTGATTTTAAGTATAGCCATGTCGTTTTGTTTCTATACTCGGTTTGCTGGTGCATGCAACACCAATAGCTTGGAAGCCGATTGTATATCACTCTGTAAACTTTAAATGTTGCTACCCTTATGTATAGGATTGCATGTATTCTATTGTATAACTCATGACAAGGCTTTCGGGTAATCCGATAAGCCTATGATTGGAGCGATGTGATATTTTCTAAAATCCATACCACCCTTAAAGGGTAGGTCGAATCTTTCACAGAAAGATTATGTTACATATATTTTGTTTTGCTTATTATTATCCATCGGATGGTCGCCCATACAGTGCAAAGCCATCACTTTTGATCCTAAATCGAAGGGTTTTCAAATAATCTTGGTTGCCTCATCGCCATGGGCAACACTAGGCTTATATCACCCATATTGCAACATGGGTTTTTGTTATTTCCTTGTAGTTGCAAATATTTGTTATATCCTAGGGATATTGTGGTTTCATGTCCCCTAATCCTTAAAGGATAAAGGCTAGACGATTAATTACTTCTCTTAATTTTCTTGCATGTACAGTATTGTAAACCATTGTTCACCATGAACAACACCCAAACGTCCTTGGAATGATTACTTTCTAGCCGGCCTCGGCCACCATGTATGGA
Organism: Sequoia sempervirens; assembly: GCA_007258455.2. Lineage (NCBI taxonomy): Eukaryota > Viridiplantae > Streptophyta > Pinopsida > Cupressales > Cupressaceae > Sequoia > Sequoia sempervirens. The sequence continues at coordinate 316,529,325 of VDFB02105785.1, read as the reverse complement.
GCCACAATCAATGATCATGGGTCGTTCTTAGAACAATAGAAGTATGTATGTTAACATTGAATGAGGGTTTTCAACCCGAGCTTGGAAGAGATTTATTCTTTGATTATGAACATTTTATCATTATTGATAAATGGTTAGCATGTCGTTCAAGTTCTTTTAAATACCTTTCCAAATTTAATAGCAGTTTCATTGGGTTATATTTTTACATGAAATTTTTATATATAACTGTTAGAATGATAAAGCTTGGATTAACGAAGCAATGGAAACTTGTAGCTGTAACTATAAACTATTGCAAATTGCATCATTTGTTATAAACAGTAACTGTTTAACTATAAACAACATTGTGTTAGTGTAAATAGTGATTGTTTTGCTATGAGCGACATCATTTTGTTATAAACTATAAATGTTTTACTTGAAACAACATTGTCTTGTAATTGTTAAGCTAAAACAACTTTGTTCTATAAATGTTTAGATGAAAACAACATTGTTTTGTAAATGTTTAGCTGAAACGACATTGTTTTGTATTTGTTTAGCTGAAATAGTATCATTCTCTAATTGTTTAGCTGAAAACAACATTGCTCTGTAAATGTTTAGCTGAAACAACATTTTTTTGTAATTGTTTAGCTGAAACAATATCATTCTATAATTGTTTAGCTGAAACAATATCATTCTATAATTTTTTAGCTGAAACATTATTGTTCTATTATAAACATTGAACATTTGTTTTATATGTAAACAACATCATTTTGTAACTGTTTAGTTGGAAACAACATCGTTCTATTATAAACAGTATGTGTTCATTTTGAAACAACATTAATTTATTATAAACTATGATTGTTTAGTTGTAGATAGCATCGTTCTATTAAACAGTAAATGTGTGATTACAATAGAATGGTTTGTTTTCATAGCATGATTGATACAAATGACATAATATTATGTGGGAAAACTATTTAATCAGACTTTTTCTTAAAATTCGTACTTCATGCAAACCGATACACTATATGATATTCTCAAACATTATTTGAATGATAGAAATATGATCTATTGGTTTTAAATTTAGAATGTATGCACAAATTCATAACTTAAGTAGGCACATATATGTGTATGCACGTAGACCTTCGTCTATGTACATACACATACTTGTGACATACCTTCTTTTGTTTCCTATTTTTCTTCATTCTTAAATGAATACTTAGTTATGATGAAAGTAATATTGTGACATGTTCTTTTAATGGATGGATAATGTTTGATCAGTTTCCATTAGATTTATTTCTGAATTGTAAATTGAATAGAACAACACCTAGTAGACTAGAGCACCTAAGTGTAGATGTTGCTAGAGGGTAGTTAGTTGCTATGAGATAACTTGATGTTGAAAGTTACCCTCCAATATGGGTGACGAGATGGAGTTCAAAGTGTATAGGTTTACTTTACCAAAACCTATTATTTGTTGTTGCAACATTATTTTTATGCTTGACCAAGCAATTCAGTTCATTATGTATGTATGGACTATGTGACGACACTCTCTGCCATTCCTAGCATAGATATTTCATTCTCTTTTCTAACATGTAGATAGAAATTCATGTTGATGTATGGGAATGCACTAGATTCCACCTTGTAGATTGTTCTCTTGCTAAACTTTTGGTGTAGGGTCAGGTATTCTTCAAGTTGGAAGAATTCTGGGTAAGCGTAAGCTTCATGGTTGGGTGAAAAAGCACTTCAACCATGTTCTCATCCACCAAAGGAGGCGAGCATCAAGAGGAACCTTGGATGTTCACAAGACTATTTTATTCTATGATGTAACCTTGATGTTAAAGTTGTACATTGTATTGACTTTGTGGCATTATGAGCCAAGTCAAACTTAGACATTGTAATTGACTTTCAAATTGAATATATAAATCTTGTCTCATTTTAATTAGACATGTGTTGCTATGATTGACTATAGCTACTTAGTTATGTGTTTTTAATTTGATTATATTCATGTGTCATTTGCAATAATATTATTAAACTAATAATTTAGAATGAGTTATTACATTTGGTATCAAAGCTTAGGGTTCAACTCTAGGCCTTTTGAGTATACCATAGTCTTGACTAGGGATAGTTGACCATTGACCAAATTTAGTTGTCCTAAGAATTGGTTGAGCCTAGATTGAATGTTGATATGGGAAGGTCAAAGTCAGGATGAAAGAAAGGGAAAACCGTTAGAACCTCCCATATGAATGTTGTAATGGAAGAAAATGCTAAGATAGAGGTTCAACCTGAGATTCCCGATGACGAGACTCTAGCTCAAGCCCTTACATGGCTTAAGCTAGTGAGAGGCAAGAAGGTTGAGGAGAAGTGAACATATAAGATCAAAAAGCTTTCTACAATTAGGGACTAGCCTCTAGGGTGTGGACCCAATGCACCCTTGTTAACTAAAGAGGAATAGGAGAGCCTACGTGCTCAACCATCCTTTTCTGTGAAATATGATATAAATTCTGATGAGGACCTAGAGGAATGTCTTCTTTCTGATGATGAGAAAACTGAATAATGTAGTGAGAAACCTTTGTAAATAAGGGTCTATTGACCCACATTTAATATAAATAAAATAAGATGATATTTTTGGTGTGTTCAAACGAAGAACTCCAAAATATGGTTTCAATGCATAAATGTGTATGTCCTTGATGAATGAGTGATATATGCATGTGTATGTAATGAAATGTAGAATAAGAATGTTTATTCGTAGAACCTAGTGTTAAGATGCAATAGATGTGAAATGTGATGCAGGTTAAGTGTGAGTCAACATGGTGACCACTAGGCAAGAGATGAGTAGTAGTGAGCCAAATAATGGACCTAACAAGAGGCTGGAACATATTCTAGAGCTCCTAAACTGGAAAAAGGCTCGCATGGACCACATAGAACAAGAGGTCCAAGTGGCATGCGAGGACTAGGACTGCAGGAATTCAGAAGTCAACCAAAGGGATGGTGGTCCAAGTGGAGGTCCACGAGGTCGAATTGAGGAAGAGCTTGGAAAAGATCTCAAAAGAGTAGCACTGCCTAAGTTCGATGGTAAGGCTATCAGAGCAAGAGTGGAAGCATGGATTATTGAGATGGAAAAATACTTTGGGATTTGTAACCTTTCCAACCAGACTAAAGCGGCATGGGCTATGTATCAGTTGTCAAGTGAAGCAGCGACTTGGTGGGATAATGAGAAATCAGAAAGGAATCTTTAGCCTGCTAAGATTACTTGGGAACTCTTCAATCTTTTAGGAAGAGATGGTTACCACAAATTTTCTTCAATTAGAAGGTGACAAAATTCTAGAATTTAACCTAGGGGAGCATGATTGTGACCCAATATTGGGAAAAGTTCACCAACCTATTGAAGTATGTGCCTCAGTATCAAGGAGATGAATTTTTTTGTATCCAGAAAATCATATTGGGATTGAGACCCCACATTGGAGTTGAAGTGGATATGCATAATCCTCTTACCATGAATGAAGTCTTCCAAAAATCCACTAAGCGGGAATAGAAACTATAGTAGTTATCCAAATTTTGCAATAATGTAAATCCTAAGTCATGGTTTGGTAACAAGAAATTTCATAAAGGAGACAAGAATCATCAGATCCATAATCCCAAGAGGGGAAGTGAGTCACAAGAGAAGGGTGAAGATGGTTGTGGTGGAAATAACAAGAAGGCAAATAAAAACAAGGGTAAAGATGACCAAAAGTAGAAGGGCTTCAGAGAGGACAAACCAGTAGGTCACAAAGGGCCTCACAACAGGTGCTACACTTGTGGAGGCAACTATTATTCCTCGAATTGTCCACAACAGTTGAAGTCGTGGAAGGAAGGAAATTATCAGTAGACTCAACATCACCAGATCCATGTTGTAATGGATAACAAACATGCAGAGTATCAGGCTTCACCAATTTAGCTGATGGGTAAGCTTTACGGCCAAACTGTCTCTATTTTAATTAATACCAGAGCTACTAAATGTTTTATAGATCCTACAATAATTTCCAAGATAGTTATTAGACTTAGATACATGGAAAACTCATGGACAGTCTAGTATGGTAACCGAGCAGAGCAGAGGGTAGATACCTGTCTCTTTTGTAGCGAGTTAGAGCTTCCAACCTTCCAATCCTAAGTCAACCTATATGTGGCACCTTTAGCCTCATATGATGTAATTTTTGGAATAAATTAGTTAACCGAGCATAAGGATATAGTGAACTATGAGGATAAGGTAGTTAATTGTCTGAATGATTATGGAAACCTAGTTGAGATTTGTGGCATGCAAAGACCCTTAGAGCTTAGATAGATTTCTGTTATGTAGCTCAAGAAGGCTCGTCGAAAGGGATGTGCAATATATGTGGTGCATATCAGTAACCTTGACAACAAGGAATCATATTTAGATGACTATCTTATTCTCAAGGAGTTCCAGGATGTATTTCCTGATGAACTCACAGAGTTACCTCTGAAACAAGAATTTGACATCTCTATTGACCTTATACTAGGAGTTGAGCCTAAATCTAAAGCACCTTATTAGATGACCACCACCGAGCTCTATGAGTTGAAGGCCCAGTTAATGGAATTGCTAAACAAAGGGCTCATTAGACCCTATGTGTCTCCATGGGGAGCACTAGTTATTTTTGTGAAAAAGAAGGATGGAACCTTGTGTCTGTGTATAGACTATCAGATGTTGAACAAGGCAACCATCAAGAACCGATATCCACTCCTGAGGATTGATGAGTTGTTTGACCAGATGAAGGGAGCGACAATGTTCTCCAAAACCGATCTCAGTCGGGGTTCCATCAATTGAGAATTAAGGAAGAAGATATTTTGAAGACTACTTTTCAAACTCGATATGGACATTATAAGTTCACTGTGGCACCTTTTGGATTGACTAATGCACCAACAAATTTTATGAACCTCATGAATAGTGTATTTAGAGACTGTTTGGATGAATTTATTTTGATCTTCATTGACGACATCCTAGTCTACTCAAAGTCCATTGAAGAGCATGATCTGCACTTAAGGGTAGTTCTACAGTGGCTGAGAGGAAAGAAACTCTTTGGGAAGCTATCCAAGTGTTCATTCTATCAAGACAGGGTGCACTATCTAGGCCATATTATTTCAGCTGAAGGAGTCTTTGTAAACCCTGCAAAAGATCAAGGAAATCATGGAATGGTTGGTGCCTCAGAATGTTTCAAAAGTTCGTAGTTTCATGGGCCTCATAGGATATTATAGGAAGTTTGTGCAAGGGTTTTCCCAAATTGCATCTCCTATTACATCACTCCAAAGAAAGGGAACACGGTTTGAATGGATCGAGAAATGTGAACAAGCATTCCAACTCCTAAAGGAGAGGCTCACGATAGCACTAGTGTTGACCATTCCTGATCCTAATGGAAGATTCATAGTAATCACAAATGCTTTAGGAGAGGGATTGTGGGTAGTATTAATGCAATATGGACAAGTGGTAGCATATGAATCAAGGAAACTTAAGCAACACGAGGTGAACTATGCACCACATGAGTTAGAACTAGCTACAATAGTTCATGCCTTACAAATGTGGAGGCATTATTTCTTGGGGAAGCCATTTGAACTCAAGACAGACCACTTGAGATTGAGATATATTTTTACTCAACCAAACCTTAATGCATGACAGAGAAGGTGGTTGGAATTCCTTAGTGAGTATGACTTCATAATTGAGTATATAAAAGGAAAGGAGAACATAGTGGTTGATGCTCTTAGTAGACAAATACATCTAACAACCATGATCTCGACAAGGTCTAACTTGAGACAACAGGTGATACAACATCTGCCAAGGGATGAGCACTATGAGAGAGTGAAGAGCACCCTAGCAGAGAACCCATCAGATTATCGGTTCAATGGGTATGAGATCGAGTTGGATGTCATTTTGAGATACCATAGAAGAATGTATATTCTAGACTTTGGAGAGTTGAGGAAGTTGGTTTTAGAGGAGGTTCATAATGCACCTTATTCAGGACACCCCAAAGTATCCAAGATGATCACAAAATTGAGAACTCTATATATTTGGCCTAAACTCAAGAAGGATGTAGTGGAGTACATAGCTAGATGCTTAGAGCACCAACGAGTCAAGGTTGAGCATGCACATCTGTTCGGGCTATTATATCCTCATGACATACTTGAGTATAAATGGTAGATGATCAATATGGATTTCGTACAAGGGTTGTCGTTGAGCAAGAATCGACATGATGTTATCTTGGTTGTGATCGATAAGTTGATAGAGGTTGCACATTTCATTCCAGGAAACCTTACAGATAGATCGTTGATCTTGGCGAAGAAATTTTTCTAAGAGATCTTCTATTTTCATGGAATGTCAAGGACTATCATTTATGATAGAGACACCTGAATGACCTCAAGATTTTAGACGACCCTGAATACCACATTGGGAACCAAATTAAATTTTATCTTGGCTTATCATCCTCAAACTGATGGATAGATAGAGAGGGTGAATCAAGTAGTCGAAGACCTCCTCCGAATGTATTGTATGGACCAACAATATAAGTGGGAAGAATATTTACCATTGGTAGAGTTTGCTTACAACAACTCTTATCACACATCCCTAGGTATGGCACTATTTGAAGCTCTTTATGGGAGAAAGTGTCGTACACCCATTAGTTGGGATAAATTAGAGGACAGGATCAAAGTAGGACCTGAAATGCTTAAGGAAATGGAAGAACAAATGAAAGTCATTGAGAGAAGGCTGAAGGAGGCAATAGATCGACACAAAATTTATGTCGACAAGAACAAAAACCTTAGATAGTTTGTGATAGGGGACAAAATTTTCTTAAGATTCAGACCCCATAAAATTTCTATTACCTTTGGGAAGTCTTCCAAGTTGGACCCAAGATATGTGGGACTATTTGAAGTCTTGGAAGTGATTAACCTAGTTGCTTATAGACTAGCTCTACCACCTACTCTGGCTCAACTTCATAATGTGTTTCATGTTTCTTTGCTTAAACCATATCATCCTAATGCAGCTCATGTGCTTGATTGGCAATACTTGTAGGTACAGGATCTAGGAGTGGTGCTAGTGGATCCCATTAAAATCTTGGATAAACACAACGTTAAGTTGTGGAGCAAATATATTGCTCAGTTTAAGGTCCAATTGGACTAGTACTCTGAAGAAAGTGCTACTTGGGAGGATGTGGAAGAAATAAAACACTCCTTTCCACATTTTCTTTCTTAAGAAAGAGACTCTAATAATTTTGCTTGAAAATTTTGGATTGAAATATTATGATGATTTGACTTGGAACAATTTGATATGATGTTGAAATAGACATATATGCTTTACTTTTTATTAAATAGACATTGGGACTATGTCTCTTCTAAGAGGGAAAGGATGTCATAACCCAAATTTATTGTATTTTTAATTATAATATGATAAATTGAATTATTGAGGAAATTCAATATGTTGAATGGAAATTTTGATATTTTTGAAAAGATTGAAAGAAGTTGACCATCATTGACTATGTGATCTTTTAGAATTATCTTAATATTATTATGATTTGAATGTTACTAATGAATTTTGGCAAGTGCAAATGTGTGTAGTTGCAGGGTGACAAGTTGAAGGACGAGAACACGGTTGAAGTAGGATCATTTAGCCAGATCGAACGGTAAGCTAGATGGAATTTGGGTGCACACACCACAAATGGCATGATGATTTGAATTTGAACGTTTTTCATATAGAAGAGCTTAATTACATGATTCAAATTGTTTCAATGATTGGAAATGAATGGCTAGTAGAAAAAATAAACCCATGATTTCATGTTAAAATTGTTTACCTTAATTTTGTGGTTTGAGAATTTGGAAGAAAACAATAGTATGTATTCTAAAGTATGATTTAAAAAGGATAAGAATTTCATTATATGAAATTAAGTAGAAGTCCCTTTTTGCTTAAAAAAATTGATGCTTGAAATGAAATAAAATTTCTTTTATTTAATTTAAAAATGTTGATATATGAAACACATAAACCTCTTCAAACAAATAATACATACATATATGTGTGTGTGTGTGTATTCACACACACACACACACACACACATATATAAATCAAAGAACAAATATGAGTGAATGTGAATGAATGTTAATTTATATATATAGTATATATATACACACACATACATATTTATATTCCTTATCAATTGAATTTGAAAACCAATATTATCATTACCGGACTGTTAGAATTTAAAACAATATCATGAGAAAATGTAATGTCCCCTTTTTACAACATCCACTTTTAGTTGGGGTTAATTTCGATGCACTTACTATTTTTAGCATGGGGGTATAGTATGGTGCTTTTGGCTTCGGTGAGCCATCTCGAGTGTCCTAGTTTCTCACTAGCTCAAACTTTAGGGTGCAATTTACTATTTTTAGGACTTTCTAAAAATAGTAAGTCAATTAGGGTTGGTCGTCAGGATGTTCTCAACAACACTTATTCAGTTGATACAAGGTTACTAAGGTTGAATCATTTAAATATTTGAATATTGTTTCAAAAAGTAACCTTTACCAAAGTAACTTTATATTTATTTATTGAGGGTCATGAGGGGGACGTTTTTGTACCATGGCACCTAGTACAATGACTTTAATTCATTTTAATGCTTCAAAGGGATTTTATAATACACTTAAAAGTGGATGCCTAAGGAGGAGGATAAAATAGAATTTATTTAATAAAGCTAATGTGAAAATAAGACTTTAAATTATATCTTTTTAAAACTACTTTTCTTGGGCGCCAAAGTTATGAAAGAGAAATTTTAAACAATAAAATATTATTCCTTTAGGGTGTTGGAAAGGAGAGGAGATATAAGGAAAGAAAGAACTTCATTTTTACCATGCTTGGATTATGAAACTTGGGCGTATCTTTCTCTGAAAGCTTGGCTTTGGAGGAAACAAGGGTTTGCAGGGACGAAAACCTTTGTAGATCACACTCTCCCCATGTTTGAAAGACAACATCAAGAGGGTTTTTGGAGGTCTCATTTAGAGGCTTCATTTGTGCTTCAATTGGATGTATTTTTGATGAAGTTTTGAGAAATTTGAGAACATTTCTTATGCAAATTTCAAGTGTAGCTAAGAACAAAGGTTGGAAGAGCAGATTTATATCAGCTTTGGTGAGTTTTTATGAATTTTTGGGCAGTGAATTTCAAAGCCTGAACCCCCCTTTTCTGCTCATAACTTGGTGATGGATTTAATCTCAATCTAGGTATTGTTCCTAAAGAATTCCTTGCCTTGGCGTTTCCAAAAAGGGCTAATTTGGATTTTTTGGTGAGGTATTCTTTTTTTTAGAGCAAGTTGCCCTATCTCATGATGGCGCCTATCTTGAGGCACTCTTTTAGATTTTGATATTGGTTCATAAGAGGACTCCTCCCAAAGGTGTCTCTCTCTCAAGCACATGGTAGTCATTTTTTGGTGGAACCTAAGATTTATATAGCAGGTTGAGTTCCTCCTAGGGACGGCTAGGATTGGTGAAGAACATCAAGTTTCCATTTGTTGGTCAGAGCAATCGTTGCTCAACATTGGGTATGATTTTCAAGGGGTTATTGACTTGGGTAAGCAAGAAGAATATGGAGCAAGTTCCTTGTTGTTATGCATTTCCTTTTCTTTTAGTTTGATGGTCTTGGAAGAATATATTTGTTGTATGGAGCCTTTAACTAGGTTTGAACGTTTTGCTAAGTATGATATTTAACTCTTGTAGAACTGAAATATTTATGTTGTTTAATCTAATTTATGAGAGTTCTGAAAGGTGTTCTTCTTAAGAATATTTCCTTCTCTAATGTTCCTTGCTATATGTACTTCATGCAATGTCATAATATGAAAATCATTTGAAACACAATGTAACAAACTTGAACAAAATCAGAAAACACCTTACAATAGTGGGGAAAATTTCAAAAAAAAATTACATTTGGGGGTTGATCATTATAGTGGTATCAAAGCACAAATTGTCATGCCTGCCAGTGGGTAATTTAAATATCTATGATTATTAGAGGCTGTGAAAGAAAGTATAAAAAAAACATGGGTGATTGTATGATGCAACTCCTGGAAGCATTGGTCAGGGAACACGATAAATCCACTTAGTTAGCATAGGAAACCAATCAGTGCATGACACAACTAATACAAAGAATGGACAAAATGGGATAGGGTAATGGAGTTGAGAAAAACAGAGTGAATAATCAACAAAATGGAGCCATGGTGAGACCTAGCATGCCTAACTCTCCATTGAGAACTGAAGCTTCAGTAGAACTCACTTTAGTTGAGCAACATGAATAGTTTAAGAAAGATTGGTTAACTACAGGGCCTAGTTTCTAGCATGACATATCAACACGGGATTACATAGAGCTCAAGATGAGTCATACGACCAACAGATGCCATAAAGGACACCTTTACGATTTTAGAAGGGAAGTTGGAGAACTTGGCATTCCTTTCTTTGATGAGACCAATGAGATTTCAACGAGAGCATGGGTTCAGAGGGTGAACACCTACTTCAATCAAAACCCCATCTTGAAGAAGAATCCATAAAATATGTTGCTATGTACCTTGATGGAGTTGCACATAGGTGGTGGCATCATGATATGATCATAATGGAGCATACTTAGATTACATCGTATACTAAGTTCACTAAGAGACTCATAGAGAGGTTTGACAAGAAGGAACTAGAACTACTTTATAGGGAGGTGGCAGAGTTGAGTCCCCATGCGTTCAATATAGAGCAAGTGATTGAAGATAAGTTTACAGCAGAAAAATTAGATGAAGTGGTTGATTTTAAGCCTGAGGAATTGAGATAGAGCCTCTGGATGATTCTTGGGTCATGCATGAAAGCACTGTGGATAAGGTTTTGCATGAGGGGAAGGACAAAATGAAAACCTTGGATCCTAGTTCAGATTTATCCAGTGATGACTCTATGACTAATGACTACCTTGATGTTTACAGTGGAGCAAATATTGATGATGAGTTCACTAAGGTATCTTTTGATGACGAGCATGGAGAAATAATAAAATATGACCTCTCCAAATTAATCTTTCATGATCATTCATTCTTCTTCATTGATGATAACTCACGTGGTTTTGGGGTTGATCTCAAAACCAAGTTTGGGGAGAGATGATTGTGATGACTCCAGTGTTATTGAGATGGAGAGTTACTTATTCAGGAAGGAAACTATTTATGAGGAGCAAAAAGAACACTTACCTACTAAACAAAGTGATCAACCTTTCTTCACATGGGATCTGGGTGTGATGGCACCTAAGTTTGATGAGGATCCACATTGGGATGAAATTAATTTGGTTGGTAACGATGTCCTCACTTCATCCCGAGAGTCTTGCATAGAGGTAGGCTTTGAAATAGATTATTTTAATCTTGAACGATAATCAGATTTCACTTGGCAGGTTGTTGATTATGAGCTTAGACCTTGCAGCTTGGCTGATTTGGATTCACAGTTTGTTACTGGGAATGAAGGGGAAGAGACCCAAGTGCTTTTGGAAATAGGTGTGTTGGCTTGCAAGTATGACAAAGGACCTGAATGGTATGAATCTCCTTTTGACTATAGTGTTGTCTTTACTTCAGCTCCACATTTATGCAAAGAAGAAAACTTAGATGACATTGATGAAGTTGTTCATGAACAAGAGATCAAACCAGATTTCATACTGCAAGAAGTTGAACTTAATCATGGAACTAGTAGCTTTGTTGTTTGGGATTCACAATCTACTTTTGAGAAAGAATATGGAGAGGCTCAAGTATTTTAGGAAAACGATAGAGACATTGGTAGTAAGTATGAAAGACCTAATTTTGGCATACCACAAAATAGTAGTTCAACATTTTTGCTTGATCATGATTGGAAAAGACAACTCTTGGTTTCAACTAAAGATGAAGTGCACGTTTTAACTAGTTTGGCCAACAAACATATGCCTGTGGAAAATCTAATTTGAAAGGCATTTATGGGACAAAGTGAGCTTAAAATTTCAATTTCTAATTTACACATGTTGAAGCACTCAATGGAAGAAGTTAAAACAACATACTTACACATGATGCATGATAGGGATTTAACTACCAAGTTTGTCGAAGAAACATTATCTTTATCTAAGTGGTTAAGGGGAGAGGTTAGTGAGCTCACCATTGAGCTTAACTCTATGAAGCTTGCTTTGGAAAGTGTCCAAGAGGAATTTCTTGAAGCAAATGACCAACTTTATGAGACCCAATAGTTTAATGAGGAAGAAGGTAGATAAAGGGAAAATGAAATCGAATAGGTAATTATGGAGCTTGATCACATCCAGGAGGAGTATGACCTTGCTCATTGCCCAAGGAAATATGAAAATATGAGTGTGGATCAGCAAGAGGATTGTTTTGGATTGGGAGTGGAGGATAACCTTCAGTTTATTGATAATCCTTTATTTGAATGGGACGTTGATTTGACTCTTGACAATCCACTTTTCGAGTTGGGAGACAAAGACTCAAACAATTCTAGTGACACAAGTGGATTGGATTACTAGACTTGGGACTCAGTTGTAGTCTCTAGACATGAGGTGTTGTCACGGGATTGGCATAGTGGATCTACTTCCAGTATTAATACTGCTTCCCATTCTCTGACCAACTTGCACATGAATTCGATGTCAAACTCATAGTTGAGTTGGATGGTACCCTCAGTTTAGCAGTGGAGTAGTTTAAGGTTGAGGCTAGGTGGCAGAGATGATTTGATTCTGGGAGATGACTCTATTGACACTTCCATGCACATCTTTGCTACATCGTCAGTGGGATTTGAGTTTGTTTACCGTTGCCCTTACCTTCTTTTGATGGTTGTGATGTCGCCTTTTAGTGAGAAAATTGATTTTGTGGTTGAGCAGGCCTCGAGATAGCTGGCTATGAGCATTCATCCGCACATTGTTTACCCATTCATTTTTTCCACTCTGGTGAATGAATCTCATTGCAATTACTTCATGGAGATGTTTTGCTTTTTATTTGATGATGTCTTAATTATTGCAGTGGCTTGGGTTAGTTGGTGTGCTTTGGACCATTCTTTTGACACTCAGAGGTCGAGTGCTAATGTTATGATTTCAACTAGCTTCAACATTGGCTTTATTTGGTTGGTTGAGTTTAGAGTTGTGGCAGTGGATGGCTTGTTTCGCATTTTGGTTATCATGTGGAGTCATGCTATGGGTAATCTCTTATGGTTGAGCAGGGTGATTTTCATGGAGACTAGGGATGTGGCTGGCAGTGATTTTATTGACACATCCTTCTCAGAGTTGTTGTGGTAGGACATACTCCATGACATTGATTCCAATCCCTTCAAGCTATTTAGTTTGGGCTTTGATGACCTTATTTCTCTGGTGGTCTAGGATTAGAGAGTGCGGTTTGGTGACATTGGTCAAGCTATTATGATCATTGTGGCACAACTTCAACATGGTGTCATTTTTCTGAGACTCACTTGGAACCTGAGAATCACATTGATTTTTAGTGCAATGACCGTTTGGGATGAGTGAGCCAGTGTGGATTTTCCTGAGCTTACTCTTGTGGCACCCTAGTTTGATTATCTTGAGGGAAATATTTATGAGGAGTGGGTTGAGATTTTGTGGTATTTTATCACTCTTCTTATAGGTTACTTTCAGGAGGCCTCTTGTGTTGGTACCTCGCAGGGCAAGGACGTGAGCAGATGGAGCTATAGACCTCCCAGAGTTGTTTGGGACCTAGGGATCATTTCTGGTTTCAATATGAATTTGAATGTGGATTGTGGGGCTTATTGGTATTGCTTGAGGACAAGCAATCTTTGGGAAGGGAAAACTGTAATATCCCCTTTTTACGATGTCCACTTTTAGTTGGGATTGATTTCAATACACTTACTATTTTTAGTAAGTGTTATTTTTAGCACGGGGTCTAGTATGGTGCTTCAATCTTTGATGAGCCATCTCGAGCATCCCAATTTCTCACTGGCTCAAGCTTTAGGGTGCAATTTACTATTTTTAGGACTTTCTAAAAATAGTAAGCCAACTAGGGTTGGCCAGACCTGGTCAGGATGGTCTTAGCAACACTTATTCAATCAATACAAGGTTACCAAGGTTGAATCATTTAAATATTTGAATATTGTTTCAAAAAATAACCTTTACCAAAGTAACTTTATATTTATTTATTGAGGGTCATGAGGGGGACGTTTTTGTACCATGGCGCCTAGTACAATGACTTTAAGTCATTTTAATGCTTCAAAGGGATTTTATAATACACTTAAAAGTGGACACCTAAGGAGGAGGATAAAATGGAATTTATTTAATAAAGCTAATGTGAAAATAAGACTTTAAATTATATCTTTTTAAAGCTACTTTTCTTGGCCACCAAAGTTATGAAAGTGAAATTTTAAACAATGAAATATTACTCCTTTAGGGCGTTGGAAATGAGAGGAGATATAAGGAAAGAAAGAACTTCATTTTTACCATGCTTGGATTATGAAACTTGGATGTATCTTTCTCTGGAAGCTTGGATTTGGAGGAAACAAGGGTTTGCAAGGATGAAAACCTCTGTAGATCACACTCTCCTCATGTTTAAAAGACATCAGGAGGGTTTTTGGAGGTCTCATTCAGAGGCTTCATTTGTGCTTTAGTTGGATGTATTTTTGATGAAGTTTTGAGAAATTTGAGAACATTTCTTATGCAGATTTTAAGTTTAGCTAAGAACAAAGGTTGGAAGAGAAAATTTATAATAGCTTTGGTGAGTTTTTATGTATTTCTAGGCGGTGACTTTCAGAGCTTAAACCCCCCTTTTCTTCTCATAACTTGGTGATGGATTTTAATCTCAATCTGGGTATTGTTCCTAAAGAAGCCCTTGCCTTGGCATTTCCAACAAGGGCTAATTTGGATTTTTTGGTGAGGTATTCTTTTTTTTAGAGCAAGTCACCCTATCTCATTGTGGCACCTATCTTGAGGCACTCTTTCATATTTTGATATTGGTTCATAAGAGGACTCCTCCCAAAGGCGTCTCTCTCTCAAGCACATGGTAGTCATTTTTTGGTGGAATCTAAGATTTATACAGCAAGTCGAGTTCCTCCTAGGGACAACTAGGATTGGTGAAGAACATCAAGTTTCCATTTGTTGGTCAAAGCAATCACTGCTCAACATTGGGCCTGATTTTCAAGGGGTTATTGACCTGGGTAAGCAAGAAGAGTATGGAGCAGTTTCCTTGTTTTTGTGCATTTCCTTTGCTTTCAGTTTGATGGTCTTGGAAGAATATATCTGTTGTATGGAGCCTTTAACCAGGTATGAACGTTTTGCTGAGTATGATATTTAACTCTTGTAAAACTAAAATATTTTTGTTGTTTAATCTGATTTATGAGAGTTTTGAAAGGTGTTCTTCTTAAGCATATTTCCTTCTTTAATGTTCCTTGCTATATGTACTTCATGCAATGTCATAATATGAAAATCATTTGAAACACAATGCAACAAACCTGAACAAACTCAGAAAATACCTTATAGCAGTGGGGAAAATTTCAAAAACAATTTACATTTGGGGGTTGATCATTACAGAAAATCCAACGAAGGTTGTGATCTTCCATCGCCATGAATGCAATATTCGAATTATGAGGATGGGGAAACAAATAATTAATGCCCATTATCATTTGAAAACAACCCCTTAGTGGAGGCAGAGAAATGAAGGAAAGTTGTTAATCTTGAAGGAGAATATTGACACCAACACAAAGAGAATGGGTTGTTCGACAAGCATCGTGGGAAAAAGCCAAAGGAAAATCCTCGTTTTAAGAGGTATTTGGTGTTTTTCATTACAAATGTTTTCTTTTCATTTCATTTTTTAGTTTCAACTATTATATTTCCACAATTTGAATCGTTACTTTGTTGATTCCATTAAATAGAGTAAAACCTATTCATCAAACTTCTTATGTAAATCATTACGAATTGGTTTAGTGTTTTCTGATTTAAGTATAACCATGTTGTTTTGTTTCTATACTTGGTTTGATGGTGCATGCAACACTAATAGCTTGGAAGCCGATTGTATATCACTCTATAAGATTTAAATGCCCCTACCCTTGTGTATAGGATTGCATGTATTTTATTATATAGCTCATCACAAGGCTTTTGGGTAATTCGACAAGCCTATGATTGAAGCGATGTGATATTTTTTAAATCTATACCACCCTTAAAGGGTAGGATGAATCTTTCACGTAAAGATTATGCTACATATATTTTATTTTGCTTATTATTATCCATTGGATGGTCACCCATATAGTGTGAAGCCATCACCTTCGATCCTAAATCGAAGGGTTTCCCAATGATCTTGGTTTCCTCATCTCCATGGGCGACGGTGGGCTTATATCGCCCATATTACATGGGTTTTTGTTATTTCCTTGTAGTTGCAAATATATGTTATGTCGTAGGGATATTGTGGTTTCATGTCGACTAATCCTTAAAGGATAAAAGCTAAATGATTAATTCGTTCTCTTAATTTGCTTGCAGGTACAGTATTGTAAACCATCATTCACCATGAACGACACCCAAACGTCCTTGGGATGATTACTTTCAAGCCAGCCTCAACCACCATGTATGGAGCCACAATCAATGACCATGGGTTGTTCTTAGAACAACAAAAGTATGTTAACATTGAATGAGGGTTTTCAACCTGAGCTTGGAAGAGATTTATTCTTTGATTCTGAACATTTTATCATTCTTGATAAATGGTTAGCATGTCATTCGAGTTCTTTTAATACCTTTCAAAAGTTAATAACAACTTCATAGGGTTATCTTTTTACATGAAAGTTTTATATATAACTGTTAGAATGATAAAGCTTGGATTAGCGAAGCAATGGAAACTTGGAGCTGTAACTATAAACTACTGCAAACTACATCATTTGTTATAAACTGTAACTGTTTCACTATAAATAGCATTGTATTAGTGTAAATAGTGATTGTTTTGTTGTAAAAGACATTGTTTTGTTATAAACTGTGAACGTTTTACTTGAAACAACATCATTCTATAATTGTTAAGCTGAAACAACTTTGTTCTATAAATGTTTAGCTGAAAATAACATTTTTATATAAATGTTTAGTTGAAACAACATTGTTCTATAATTGTTTAGTTGAAATAGTATCGTTCTGTAATTGTTTAGCTGAAAACACTATTGCTCTATAAATGTTTAGCTAAAACAACATTGTTTTGTAATTGTTTAGCTGAAATAGTATCGTTTTGTAATTGTTTAGCTGAAACAATATTGTTTTGTTATAAACATTGAATGTTTTATATATAGGCAACATCATTCTGTAACTATTAAGTTGGAAACAACATCGTTCTATTATAAACAGTATGTGTTCATTCTAAAACATCATTAATTTATTATAAACTATGATTGTTTAGTTGTAGTCAACATCGTTCTGTTAAACAGTAACTGTGTGATTATATTAGAGCAGTTTGTTATCATAGCATGATTGATACAAATGACATAATAGTATGTGGAAAATTGTTTAATCATACTTGTTCTTAAAATTCTTACTTCATGCCAACCGATAGACTATATGATATTCTAAAACATTATTTGAATGATAGAAATATGATCTATTGATTTTAAATTTAGAATGTATGCACAAATTCATAATTTAAGTAGGCACATATATGTGTATGCATGTAGTCCTTCATCTGTGCACATACACATACTTGTGACATGCCTTCTTTTGTTTCTTATTTTTCTTCATTCTTAAATGAATACTTAGATACGATGAAAGCAATATTATGACATGTGCTTTTAATGGATGGAAAATGTTTGATTAGTTTCCATTAGATTTATTTCTGAATTATCAGTAACACCTAGTAGACTAGAGCACCTAAGGGTAGATGTTGCTAGAGGGTAGTTAGTTGCAATGAGATAACTTGATGTTGAATGTTACCTTCCGAGATGGGTGCCGAGATAGAGTTCAGAGAGTATAGGTTTTCTTTACCAAAACCTATTGTTTGTTGTTACAACATTAGTTTATGCTTGGACAAGTAATTAGTTCATTATGTATTTATGGACTATGTGATGACACTCTCTACCATTCCTAGCATAGATCTTGCGTTCTCTTTTCTAACATGTAGATAGAAATGCATGTTGATGTATGGGCACGCACCAAATTCCACCTTGCCGATTGTTCTCTTGCTAAAATTTTCATGCAAGGTTGGGTACTCTTCAAGTTGGAAGAATTCTGGGGAAGTGTAAGCTTTGTGATTGGGCGGTAAGTGCTTCAACCATATTCTTTCCACCAGAGGAGGTGAGAATCAAGAGGAACCTTGGATGTTCACAAGACTATTTTAGTCTATGATGTAACCTTGATGTAAAAGTTGTACATTGTATTGACTTTGTGGCCTTATGAGCCAAGTCAAACTTAGAAATTGACTTTCGAATTGAATATATAAATCTTGTCTCATTTTAATTAGACATGTGTTGATATGATTGATTATAGCTACTTAGTTATATCTTTTTAATTTGATTATATTCATGTGTCATTTACAATAATATTATTAAAGTAATAATTTAGAATGAGTTATTACACAATGCAACTTCACATGAAAAAATAGCTACTCAAATGATGCCTCTAAAGAGGATCAATGCACACTTATCCAAGCTGATTGCACTTATTACACATTTTAGTCATAAATTTAGGATTTATTATCAAGAAATCCCCTAGTGAGGGACAATATGATTCAGGTGGTATGATAGGAGAAGTGTGCCAAAATTACATTTAGTCACCTTAATCCAGGATGATTACATACTCCACTCCCTTCCAAATATTTCATGCATCAACACACATCACTACTTTAATTGATGCATAAATCACCATGCAAAATTGAAAACCATAGTTAGTACATTAAATTAGCAATTTGAGCTCATGAAAAGATAAGAAATGTGAATGACTAAAGATGAGGTGAGGTGGCATGATGATGATCATCTTGAGCTATTATTTTGAGGAATTATGTTTTCTTAGCAACTTGCCAATTGAGTTTGACAATTTCCTCCTTAAGATAACTGATCATGTTGTATAGTTCATTTACAATCTTGTTCTTCTCCCCACAACTATGGTTATTGAAATCAACGAAATTTTCTAGCAAAGGCCAGATCATCTAAAAGATGCTCAATTTCAAAGAGCTAGTGGTTTTTTGTTTGAGAGCATTGATTATTAACATTGAATCTCCCTCTATGGGGATTTTTGGATATCTCTCTCTTCTTGATATATTTAGGCCTATTAGAAAATCCTAGGCTACTACCTTGTTGTTGGTTCCATTAGAGATTTTTTTGGATATTTCCAATAAAATTATGTTAACATTTCTTAAAATACACCCAATTCTTGAGGGCCCTAAATTTCCTCTAGAGGCTCAATCAAAGTTGAGCTTAATGAATGGTCTAGAAGGGGATTCCCACTTGGTTAATAGACAAGATATATTTTATATTGGGAGGTGAATTGAACCATTCATATGAGGGTATGGATCAAATTCCAATTCTTTAGAATCTCATTATCCCAATTGGTGAAAAGATTGGAGTTGTTATTAGATTGGTGAACAAAGGCATTTATCGATTCAAAGATAGATCTTTCAATAAGTTGCAAGAGGGAAGATATAGGAAAAAAGGTTTTTTCTAAAAATTCTAAAGTTTCTTTCTATAGTGACTAAATAAGAATAAACAACTCTATATTCCAAATGCAAGCATAGGTTGTATTGCAAGGTGTGTGCCCTTGGTCTCCTTGTGTCATGCAACACAATACTTGGGTTTGTGGCATTGCTTAACTGCCTCCCATGGATTCATTAACTCTGTCGATTGTATCAAGCATTAACAGGTAGATATTTTGGTGCAATGACAACCATCTATGCAAAAATTGATATTAGAGCCTGGGTCACAAGTTCAAATCCCTCACTTGCATTGGGGGGATTGTTGCAAGGTGTGCACCCTTGGTCTCCTTGTGTTGTGCAACGCAACACTCAAGTTCGTGACATGGATTAATTGTCTCCCATGGATTCATTAATTATGGCGGTTGTATCGAACATTAACAGGTCGATCTTTTGGTGCAACGACAACTGTTTGTGCAAAAGGTTGAGTTTGCATGAACAAGGGATAGCTCTAGAAATAATGTTTAATAGAGAGTGGAAAAAATTGTTACCAATTTAGCTTGTTGCACAACCACTTCTAGCAATGAACACTAAAGTTGCAGTTAATGAGAAGTTGATCAATATCTTCAATATAATTTTTACATTTAAGACAATTATAGGATTGAGAGATGCCCATTTTTTCTATTATTTTATTTATTAAAATTATGTTGTGGAGATCCAACCAAGAAAAATCTCTATCTTAGGGGAGGATTTCTTTATCCCAACATAAGGCTACAAGCTAATCTCCCATGATTGAATCCTTGAACAGAATTTAAAATTTGTGTCTGATTGAATATTCTCTACTAACTTAAGTCATCCACTTAATCTTATCTTCAACTTGGGAATAGAAAAATTTCCTTAACTTCAAGATATTTGATAATTAAACCTTTTGGTCATCCTTGATTAACAGTTCCTTAAAACTTCTCTAGCTAATCATTGTGATGTTGTTTTCCTAAGTGATTTTAATATAGTCCTTCTCTCTTGATCCCCAAAATATTTTGAGGAAAGATCTTATGTGTTAAATATTCTAAGAAAAAATAGAGGATTGTTCCCATTCCATCAGTCTTACTTGAAGGAAGCCTCTTCTCCATTGTGAATTACCCTTGAAGTGAAGTGAGGTAGGATGACTTCCCTACTACCAAATAAAAAATTCCACATTTTTTACCTTTCTAGAGGATTTGAGATAGTGAAGACGTTTTCCCTAGCCTAAGTTTCCAAATACTTAGCTTGCATTAAACAAAAAAATTATTGAATAAAATTTTGCATACATATTCCAAACAAGTTTTATACCTAGGGCTGGGTTTTGAGTATAAATTTCAGGAATTCTAGCTCCTCCTAAGGTCTTTGGTTTGTAGAATTTTCCTATACGATCAATGCTACCATCTTTTTTTCATCCCTTGTACCCTTCTAGAATATAGATCTTGATGAACTTATTATTTTTACTACTACTCCATTTGGAATTTTGAGAATTGATAGCATATAGATAGGGATGATTGAGAGAATAGACTTTGACATAAGGATCCTACCAACAAGCATCAACCATTTTCCTTTTTAGGATTTGGTCTTTCTTTGAATTGTGGTTAGCACTAGATCACAAACTTTATTTTTTTAATTCTTTTAAAATTAACAAAATTTCTAGGTAAGTAGAAGGGATACTTTCTGCTTTGAAACTAATCATCCTTGAGATTTGTCCTTGAAATATGGGAGGAGTATTAAAAACTAAAATTATGGATTTGGAAGCATTTATCTCATGTTGTGATACTTTACAATATTCATCAAGAATCCATTTATTTTTGTAGCCTTTGAGAAAGTTGAAAAGCTAAATATGAGAGTGCCATTAGTAAAAATAGAGTGAGTTATTGGCTCTAAAGATCTTGCAATTTTTATGCCTTACTATTTCTACTAGATATCCACCACATTTATTGATCTTCTTAAAGCTTATACCACGAGGATGAAGATGAAGAGAGACATTGAATCATCTTGCTTTATACCACAATTGGATTTGAAGAAGCTGACAATATTTTCATTAAGGATTTTGGAGAATATGATACTCAAAATGCAAGAAAGGACCCACTTGCACTAACTAGGTGAAAAACCACATTTTTGAAGGATTGACGAGAAATTGCCAACTTACCTCAAAGAAATGAACATCTTGACCCATAAAATTTGAGAACTTTTGGAAGAAAAAGGTTGGGAAACCATTTGGACTAGGTGTCTCATCAGTAGGAAGAGAAACACAATTTCTTTCAATTCCTCCAACAAGAAGACAATACAGAGCATTCTATTATGTTTTTCTAAAATCAAAGGTAAGATATGAGACAAGATACTATCTAATGAAGAAGGAATGGATTGAGATTACTTGTTTAGGAGACCTTAAAAGAAAGTAATTGCTTCACTTTTTATACTCTCATATGAAGAAGTTTCTTGACAAGTAGAGTTTTTATTGAGGTAATATATTTTATTTATCTTCTCATCTTAATAGACACATGGAAGAATTTTGTGTTCTTACCCCCATCCTTGAGCCTCACCTCTCTTAATTTATATCTCTAGAGAATTTCTTCTCTGACTAAAACTTCTTCAATGTCATCTTTGAATTGTTTCTCCTATAGAAGGTTGAGTTGTCCATCCCATGTTTTATTTTCTCTTCGTTTAAGTAAAAAGGTTCCTTCTAGATTATATTTTTCTTTGTATAGATATTCTTAAAGTGCTCAATATTCTAATTTTGACTTGTCCTTTTATGTATTTGAGCTCCAACCACAACTAGAACATTTTGGAACCTTTGACAAAGGGAGTCAAGTACAACCAATCCTTGAGAAGTTGCATAAACACTTTGTACCAAAACCACATTTCTTTAAACTTAAGGAGCATTTTTTTGGTGTCCTATCTTCATATTTATTTAAGAAAATAGGGAAGTGGTCCAATCTTGAGAAGGAAAGACGATCTAGAATTACTTTGAAAACCTATCAACCAATTGGCTAAGAGAAGGAATCTATGTAGTTTCTTAGCAATATGGTTGAAATCTTTTCACTAATTAGACAAATATTAAAACTAGGGATAAAGATAAATGAGTCACTCTGATATGACCCTGTATAAATAGAATTTGGATAAGTAACACAACAGGTAAACAATAGTTCATTGAAGAGAAGGATTTGTAGGACTTTGTCAAGCTACATGAATATTTCTATACTGATGAGCTAGAGGCTACAAAAACCTTAAGGAAGCTATAACTAGTTTATGTGTTTGTGGTTTCTTTTTTTGTTTTATTTGTTTCCCTACCTAAAATTTGGTTTATTGTGTGATTTTTGTCATGGAGATTGCACTCAGATGCTAAGTTTAAACGCTCAAAAATCTCGTGAAACATGGAAACATCTTCGAGCTTGTGGGTATGCTCATAGTGAAGATGAATCTCCAGAATATGGGCAAGCTCCCTTATGATTTTCTAATGAATAAATTGTTTCTTGAAGGAAAAGGGAAGAAAGGGTTTGAAATTTAAATGGATAAAATGAATCCTAAAGTATGGTGATGCACCTAAATGGAAAAGATGAGCAGCTTGATTGACAACTATTTCTCCTAAAAATCTATTTTCACAACTCAAATTGGACAGTTTAATCCATAGTTTGAGGACTCTCCAAGTCCTGGAAAAGACTCTTGGGACTCTCAATTCCTAGGGCTTGCCGAGTCAACTCGCCAAGGACTCCCGAGCTGAGTCCTGGAGAGTCTAGGCTAGGACTCCCAAGTCCTGGAAAGTGACTCGCGTGAGTCCTAGAATCAGACTCTTGAGTCCCAACTTAGGACTCTTGGCATTGCCTAGAATTATTGAGTATGAATGTTTAAAACTTATTTTATTTTGTTTTTTTCATTTGAAAAATTGAAACTATGAGTATGAATGATGAAATTTCAAATATTGAGTGTTTGAAGATCATATAACATGTGTAATATTTGAATTATGAGAAATTGATAATTAAATTAGGCTCTTATGTTCTCTAACTACATTAATTTATTTTTGTTTTTTGTAAAACTATGATTTTCTTCTCTGTCGAGTCCTAGCCAAGTTTTTTTCCAAGTCCTGAGTCCAAGTCCTATTTGGGGTTGTCGAGTCTGAGTTTTCCAACTTTGGTTTAATCATGTATAAGTGTTTCACAAAAAGGCTTGACAATTTATTCTTTATGAAGGAAAATAATGTTCTCACAACTAGTGAATGGTCATGTCTGAGCACTACCACTGCTGGGTAGTGTAGGGTAGGGTAGTTTTCAAGTTAATCAGTGCTTAGGGCACATTTCATTTCAGTTATGTTTTGTTTTCCAATAAGTGCAAATGTATTGTTTGTTGGCCCTGTCTTAAATAGCACGCCATGATAGTTTGTTTTCTATTTTGTTTTGTTGTTGTATAGTTCCTAATAGTTGAGTTACAATGGTTTTTCTGAGTTTGAGGGGGGAAAAATTTGACTCCATGCCCAATGGATTGTTTAGACAACTGGTCTAGCATGCTTAGCAAGAAAGCATTCAACATAAATCACCATAAATGTTACCAAAAATTCACTTACAACTCATTTTGGTAGAGCTAAAACAATTGGTTGCATTTAAAGGTGAAGGATATTCAAACATTTATGCTAAATTAAATTATTGCACAACATGGATGCTTTCAAAAGAGATTCAATTTTATTATGCAATGTTTTACAACATAAAGGAATTACACAAGTTGCATAATATTTTTGTCTTTTATTCATTTTGTAATGAAAATATTTACAAGATTACATAAACATTGTTGTTTCATACATTGAGATCAAAAGAATGTTTGAATATCCCACATGCCGCACGGGTATTTAACTGATTTAACACAAAAAAGAAGAAGCTATATTTCTGAAAATATGAAATAAAGAAAAACACATGGAAAAAGAATATATCCATCATTTCCTATGGCAAAATATTGTGTTGATCTTCTTTGTCTTCAGCTCCTACTTGCTCTTGATCTACGGATGTACCTACATTATGATGAAAATATTTGGTTAGAGCTCCAGATATAAACTCTGACCATATGTCTTGTTAACAAAAATATAACTTTCATTCAAGATACATTAAATCAGTTAGAAATTCCACATGTATCAAGATAGCCAGAAAGTTAAATCATCAGGAAAAGCATTGAGCTTCATTGTTTTATCCAACTTGTTTGTTCATTGTGCAGGTATAGGTTCATTTATCATTACATGTTTCATCTTGTTTGATATCACAACATGTGGAGAAAAATGGGCTCCTACAAGGGTTGAGCCCAACATGCTGCCCACTTGGTTTTCAAGAGGGATATGAAGTGTATTTTTTCATCAATGAAAGTGACTTCAAGCCACAACAGTCACTAAAGCAAAGAGAGAGGCATTATTGCATGGAGAAGCATTCATTTTATGACAACTGAACAACAAATATAACAAGAGCAGTCATCAATGGCATGAAGCAGCCATAGTTGCAACAATTAAGATTCAATAAAGTGGGATCATGAAACAGTCATCATTTATTGTACCTAAACAATCATTTTAATGACTAACTAAAGGTAAAAATATAGACATTTGGATAGGTGTCCTCTCAGCATGGCAAAGGACAGCCAATACAACCAAATAGCCATCATCTTTCACTATGCAAGGTACAAAAAGAATATCACAAAGACACAGTTGTAAGGAGTAATGCAAATGAACAAACAATCATAACAAAGCTAACATGGAAGAATGCAAACATAGTTATAGTTATATATGGAAAACACATCATACATTTCAAGTATGTGCTCAAAACTATGAAGATGATAACCTGTAGCAACAAGAGCATAAGAAAAATAAGACAATGAAGGCACTTTATATGACAAGAAATAGGGCAGCATATAAATGACTTTCAATTATTAAAGAAAGGAATACCCTAGGAGCATATAAATGATATCTCAAGTTAAAAAGGCAGAAAAGGAGCTTGACTACCGGATAGAAAATGTGCTCAAATCTTTAGCAAATGTTCTTAAGAATACTCTCTCAAGCTAGCTTAAGCCTATCTTAGGTTTCTCTACTTATGTTCTATTTAAATAGGACAATGTAGTTAGTCAACTTTTAGAATACTTACTGATGTTCATGATTCCATGATGTACATCTGTGCAAGAGGTGCACTGCATCTTTAGCTAGTAGATCTATTGAAAACCATGACACAATATCCAAAACTCCTGATGATATTGGTAGGAACCTACTTTCGAACTGACATAAAAGGAGGTTTTGATGCTCATAGTAATGTTCGAAGTGATACTTTTGTCATAAAAAAAATGAAGAATATTTATGAGAAAACAAAGATTATCATGAAGAGATTCAAAGATGCTAACAATGACAAAATTGTGGGAGTTGATCTTGACATTGCCAGGTGTCTATTGGAGTGCTATGAGAAGTTGGCAATTGCATCTGAGAAGCAAACTATTTCCACACTAGATGTGATTCCTATTTCAGAGGACGAAGATTCAATGATAGGAGATTGTGAACCAACTTAAGACCAAACATCTGCTTTAAAGGAAGAATGTTCCAAAACTATGGATTTTATTGAAGTCAGTTCAAACCATTGTAAGAATATTTCTTTATATAAAAAAAGGTTGAAGCCACTACAATTTGGGGAGTATCCTTTGCTTGGGAAAGTTTTTCACCATCATAGCTACAATTCTCATTTTGATGTGTCAGGAGCAAATTGACAAAGCATAGTTACCACACAGTTGCCTTCATAGAATGAAGGGAAATTTGAAGGTGAAATTAATGGTTTGAAGTGTATCAAAACCATAGTTGTTTTAATCAATCACAAGGGCTTCACAGAGGTTTCTCAAGGGTCGAGAGTAAAATCAAGTCGCGGCCTACAATAAAATAAACCCTCAAGTTTTTTTTTCTCTCTACCACAACTTAATCGACATTTCCTTTAAATGTATCTCTAATGCAAGACCCTACAAATGGAAGGTTTGTGACAATCAAATGTGATAATGGTGATAGAGAAAGAGCAAAACAAATGATACCATCTATAAATACATTATCAATGTTACTCCATTCAATTCACCTTAATGTGGTATCAGTGGGAGATAAGCCAAAAGAGACATTCTAAAATGAGAAAGCAAAACACAGAAGAGAAAAAAGAATAACTTACCAACAATATGGATCCATTTAAATCTTGCAGAGAGCTCAAACCCTGGTGACACATCAAGGAGGATTTTTGAAGAACAAAAGTTACAAATGAGCATACCCACAAGCTCGAAGATGTTTCCATGTTTCATGAGATTGTTGAGCGTTTAAACTTAGCATCCGAGTGCAATCTCCATGACAATAGTGATGTTTTGCTCATGGTCAACTAATCTTTTGTTGACGTTTTGTTGTAATTAGGTTTTAGGATCCTTGTAAAATCTATTTACCCTTTAATAACAAAAACAAGTAACTAACAAATGAAATAAGAAGTTAAAAAGTGCTTAGCTCTTCATTGATGATAATAGGTAGTGTGGCTAATTAAAATATAGTTGCACTCCACAATAACTCCTTGATTGTGTATATACGAATTGAATTATTAATTGGCACAATCCTAGCTTTGTTGTTCATCTACCTCCAAAACTTTCACCTTTGTTGGGATATATGAATCGACATCAAGGTAGAGTTAAATAACACCTTTAGGAACTTTTTCTATGATAGAACTAAAGTGAGATGCTTCCTTGTACCTTAGTCAAGCCTCCTTATTGTTTCCATAATTTGTATATAAAATATTTTGAAGACACATTGAATGCAAGATGTTTGATGTAGAAATCACTATTGTTTGTGTAGAAAACTTTGCTCTCAATGCTCTCTATAATGCTCAAAATGCTTGCTATAATGCTCAAAATGCTCGATAAATGCATTAGGTGTTGCCTTTAAATATGCCATCCTTTGTGCCAATTTTAAAATTTTTTACATGCAAACTACAAGTATTGGTCTATTTTTGGCTAAGGGTTGGCTCGAGGAAAGTGGAAATGGGGGACTTGAAAAAGGTAGACACAATTGCATCTATGATTCAATCTAGGAGACATAATCACACTTGTGATTTCAACTAGACTCAAAAACATGTAAGATTTGAGTTGGATTTGAATCACCAAAATAATTGATAAAAGAAAAGGGAAAAGATTAGGTTCAATCAACTTATATAACATAATTTATGAAGCAACATCAAAATTATAATACCAAGCTAAGAGAATTTTGTGTGATTAGATTTTTAGCAATGAAGTTCCAAATATTGGAAAATAATAGATAATTATGCCGTAGGCGTGTCCCTATTTGATCTTTTGGAGCTCAATTTGTTAATCAACGGTTTATAAGCACCGAGAGGGCCTGGTTGACAGTGTGGTAAAATACAGCCGTAGATTGTTTAAAACAGGCAGATCGAATCATTCCTCGCGTTCATCACCGTTGGTCTGTAACTCCTCATCAGCGCTGCTCTTCACTTAAGAGTTTGAATGTATACCGATCCTTCATCACTGTTGGTCTGTAACTCCTCGTCACCGTTGGTCTTCACTTAAGAGTCTGAATGTAAACTGATCCTGTTTAATGTTCATAACGGAACTTAAGGAATTAAGGAATAAACCGATCCTGTTTAATGTTCATAAATTTGACTGTTTGGTACGCAGGCAATATTTTGAAGAATGAATTGCTTATTGATGTTGTGGGATATGAACAGGACGACCTGACATTAGCTCTGGCCAGCGCTTCCATGCCCAACAAGACGGTGATAATAACCATGGTGAACGCGGCATGGATGGAGTCTGGTGGTATTTTCAAGTTGTTTATGAAGAGCTTTGAAGTTGGGGAAGGAACACGACCACTGCTCAAAAATCTGCTGGCGGTTGCCCACGATGAAAAGGCCTTCAATGCCTGCACGCAAATCCATCCTCACTGCTATCGCTTGAAGACTGTAGGAGTTGATTTTTCGGGTGAGAGCGTCTTCATGTCGGAGGATTACTTGAAGATGACGCGCTCTAAAATCCTCTTCCTCACCAATGTCCTACAGAAAGGCTACAGTTTTCTTTTCTCAGTAAGTTTTTTTCTTTATCAACTCTATTCAGATGATATACTGATTTATCCGGCCATTAGCAATTTGTATCTTATAATTAACATTATAGAGTGTTGTTTTTGCACAGGATTCAGACATACTGTGGCTTAGAAATCCATTTAAAATATTTTCAAGGGATACAGATTTTGAAATGTCGTGCGATAGATATTCCGGCAATCCACGTGATATGAGAAATCAAGTAAATACAGGATTCATGTTAGTCCGTTCAAACAACAAGACTATTGAGATGATGGAGTTGTGGCACAATTCTACAATAATGAGGCCCTGCATGCATGATCAGGATGTGTGGAATTCCATAAAGTTGTCTGAAAATATTACTAAAATAGGTCTGAGTGCACGCTTCCTTGACACCAAGTATTTCAGTGGATTTTGAGAGTCTAGCAGAGATTTGAGTGTGGTGTGCACTATGCATGCAAAGTGTTGTAGAGGATTGAAGGCCAAGGTTCATGATTTGAAAGAAGCTCTTCAAGATTGGACGTCCTTTCAATCTAGTGGTTTAAATAGGACAAATGTGCATTGGAGAGCCAGAAAGGAATTTAGACGTTCTTGGCTGACAAATAGACATTACCTGGAAGAGATTCGGTCGTAAATTAAGTTATTTTAACATTTTTTTAAGTATCTATTTTCGAAAGAGATTCTAATGTTTGCAGATGTTTTTTACGCATTTTATTGTGTCTTGTAAATTGTTTCATGGGACAATATTTTGTTGTTCTTCGGTATCTTTTATTTATCATTATTTTGTATTTTAAAAAATTGTTATTTGTAATTTTTTTATTTATTTGTTGGATATTTTGTTAGTTAAATATATGAATTTTCATTTTTCTAAATACAAGGAAAAACAACATTTAATTACAAAGATAAATCTTCTAAGCCTTCTTTCGACATGATTCTCCACTCTCACAAGAAAAGTGTAAAATATAAATCTTGAATGGTCTTGTTTTGGAGCTGGTCTTTTTCGTTGGCTGCTTGCTATCTTTTCTGCAACCTTACTCTTTTTGTTGAAGGGTTCCGGGTCCCTTCAAAATCTGTTTTTTCCTTTATCAAAAACATTTAATTACAAATATTTGACAAGAAAAGTAAGGAAATTTGGGGGAGGGACACTTTGTACCGACTTTGCGTACCATTGGGGGATGATACTCAAAAAACATTGAAAATGCTATGTATACCAAGATGCATGTGACTAATACTTGTCAAGTTGCACAACCTCTTTAAGGAAAATAATCCCTTTGTATAGTGTGACATGGAAAAAATCAAGGGTCATTATATACAATTCTCACCAAAGTTTACTTTAGTTCACTTGTTGGTGTAGAAATGTTGGAATAAAGATAGATAATAGAGAATGAATTCAAGGATGGAGATTATAATGGTAAAAAATTCAACACATTATAATAGTTACACTCAAGTAATTAATAAGACTGAGAGACTATACACCAAATTATAGATGCAAAAAATACCCAACTCTTTCTTTTACATAGTTCTCACTCTAAAAATTTTAAACACACAAATGTAAGCGATGTCCAAATTTATACACAAATTCGTTGGGTGGATGATATCATATATTTCATTATGCCCTAAATTACAAGTCCCTCTAGTTTGGTGGTATCATTAATTATAAAAATATAGAAAGATCTAAGTTTAGGCATCAAGAAAACACAAGAGAATATAGCATATTACAAGCTTGTATATACAAGAAAATTTGATCTTTCAAAGGTTTACTCCATGTATTACTTGTAACAGAGCGTTTATGCATGCCTAACTCTTAATGTTTCTATGCACATGGTATACTAGAAAATCCCACCTACAAGATTTTTTTTTATAACAATTGTTTATACCATTTTAAGAAAATTAGATTTACCCTTGATTTTAGTATCTGAAGCCACCTACTAGTAGAGATCAAATCATATTTCAAGAGGTTTCTAAAGAAATTTGAAATATATGACTACTCAAGAAATCTAAATTTGTAATGTTCACTATGTTAATTTTAGAGATTATTTAAATCACAATTTCAAAGTTCAATCTTATGTGTTCAGTTTATAGGGTGCATAGTGTCATGTTTCATGTATATTAGGCTCAAGTTTATGGTTTAGTCTCTAAAAAGATAACAATTTTCATTGTTAGATCATCACTGGATAAACAAGAAAAAAAACTAGCTTCATTCTTTTTTCAAGCTAAATATATTCTTAAATATATGTTCAAGTCCATTGCAAACCAAATCTAGGATAAAATGGGTTTTCAAAATTATTAGATTTTCAAATCTAATTCTATTTTATGTCTTATGATTGGACTAGTCCTAAGGATATTTATTGAAGCGAGTTACTAAAAATGGAAATGATTTATTATCATCTACCATTCTTGAGCACCTACACACCTTTATTTTGCAAGACCACCTATATCATGCTCCATAACTATAACATAGATCCATTACCATTATTGCACTACCATTATAAAGTTGCATACTCCATAACTATAACATAAATCCTCTAACATTATTGCACTACCATTATAAAGCCACACACTCCAAATCTTCCAATAATTTAAACTCTTAATTTTTTTTATGTTGAAACATACTTTTTAGAGGTTTAACTAAGCAAGTTCCTAAGTATACCATAAACATAATGTTCCTTAAAATTTTCATACTTATCAGGTATTATAGTAGATGGTACACATGCTAATAATAAGATATTTTAATGTAGTATATACAACAAACGTAATTATGAGTGTATAGGATACATCCATGTCTATTAACACTTCCACACCTACAAAGACACTTCTATGATTCTTGGTATGCCATTATACTTCTTAGGATGTTACCAACTATTATAAAAATAAAGACTTCTAGAAACTAATTTTAGTCATCTAGAATTCCTTTATCTTCTAAGCCATCTACCTCTCTTACAATTTTCAAATTAGACTTCGATTTATCTCTACTCTTTTTTCAACTTTCTTGATTTCATTTAAGTTTATATAACTTCAAGTCATATATTTAATTGATTAATTCTAATAAATAATTTATTAACTTTTAAAAAGAATTATTTGATAAATAAATAAATGCAATCATATTAATAAACACTCAACATTTAATTTCAAAGTGTTTATTAAGTTGAAAGCCCCTATCTGAATTAGATTGGTTGTCTTTGCAGATCCAACAGTCAACCCTTCTTTGACCCAATCACAAAACATTTTTGGTTGTCCATTTTATTTGAACAGTTGATCTTTTACTCTATTTAGAACCATTGGTCAAAAGAAAATATACACAATTTTTCCTAGAAACTCATTTCAATAATGCAATTTGTATATATTCTTTATGTTTGACAAAATACTTGAAAAAGATGTCATCTAATGGACTAAAATGATTGCACAATATGTACAAAATGCTCTAGTAGACATGTATGCAAACATGGAAGGAGGATTTTTTTTTAGCTATTATAGCTAAAAATGCTCTAGTAGACATGTATGCAAAATATGGAAGCATATAAAAGGAACATAACTATTTGACATAATGCTTCGAAGAGAGGTTATCCCATGGAATGCAATGAGTAAAACAAGTTCTAGGATGTGTGTCAGGCTTGCTTTGAGTATTGTTAATCTTGACCATCTTATTCCTATTCATATTATGGGCATCATTGTATCTTGCATTGGCCCTTTCGTGGTGCTACAAAAATGGTGATATCATTGCTCCTATCTTTCTTATTTGTCATCTCATTGCTTCCTTGGGAGATCCTTTCCATATAAGACTATTTTTAGTTATACTTAGTCTTTATGGTTTGAAATTCACCTCTTTGGAGTTATTCTCATGTTATGTTAGCATTCCTTCAGTTTGCAGCTGCTTGATCTTTTCACAACCTATGATCCTTTAATTGTAGTCTTCTCTATTATAGCTTAATGTACTTTTTGAGACCTATTGACCTAAACATGGTGATATATGAACATAAATACGATAAAATACTACTCTATACAAATTTTTATTTTTCAATACCTTGTTGGTTGAATAGAATAGAAGATTTTTAATGTCCATAAGGCCAAAGATGGCCTATGAGACAACAAACCCAATTATTTTTGCTTTGTGAAGTGTTGACTGTCTGCCATTCAATTTAATAATGAACTCTCTCATTCTCCCATCTCCCTACTAAATTAAAACTTAGATATACACCTATATACTTATTGATTTGTCTTCTAGAATTCCAAACACTTGTCAGAAAATATTTTTTGAGATAACACTATGTGACTACATGATTATCTTTCTCATTCACAAGTTTTGTTTCACTCATGTTTGGACCCTGATAAGAGGATGCATAATTGAATTGAAGCTATCACTTCTCCATTGAAACCTTTGTTGCACAAACAACATCATTTGCTAAATGACCAGCCAATCAATTGACGTCATGTATGCCCAAAAAAAACAAAAAATAGCCCCCTTTTACTCTAATTGACCTTCCCCACCTCTTCGGCGTACCCATTGCACACCAAGGTGCGATTGCGAGTTAGTAGTCTCTTATGCAAAAATAAAAGAAAACTCTGTGGCAGACATATGTTCTATTCTCACACAAAACCTAGCGGAGGAGCAGGAGGAGGTCTAGCAGGAGAGGAAGAATAATATATCGCAGACAAATATCTAGAAAAATAAGGCAGTGTAACGCTAAGCGCAGCAATTTATTTGATCAGTCGATATCAATATCAATATCAATGGCTGGTCCAGGCCCATATTCAGGCACAAGCACTCTAGCCCTCGTAAGTCTTCGTTATTTCTTTATTTTTCATTTTATGAATAGCCAAATGTCTGGCTCGTTATAGTTGCAGCGAAAAGTGGAAAAATCAAATGAAAACAGAAACCTAGTCTGGGGTTTGGATTGTCTTTTGGAGGAGATATGTTTCCTTTATACCAAAGTGCTCCTCGCGCTTGGATCTAGTTGTACATTCATGTCATCTGTCTTTCACTCAGTTGCACCCCTGGATCTTTTTTCTAGTATTTTGGATTACATATGAATGGTAGTTAGTTCAGAAGCTATATTAATTGCTAATCGATTGGAGTCCAAGTCTTAAAAAATGCGGCCCCTTGAAAAGCACATCTTTTTTTTGGTTTTGGTTAAGGATTCCGCTCCACAAATAGTTCACTGTGGGATCTCTATTAGATTGGCTTGGTTACAAGCATAACATTTTATACAGCAGCCTCTAAAATTTCTTCCATATGACTTTCTTAGTCTGTTCTAAATGATTTGTGGTCATGGTGTACAATGTATGCGTTTAATTTTGGTGTAAATGTGTTAATGACACTAGCTGAAGTATTATTAAATGGGTCATAATTTTGGATATTGTTTAGTCCATAGTTGAAAAATTTGGATTTGACAATAACTTGGCTGACCAAAAAGATTAAAAAACTTGGGTTTGGCAAAAAGTTAGGTAAAACTTGGTAAAATTTTCTAACATTAAAAAACACATAAAGTTGAAAAAAATTCTTGAAAAACATGCATACCACTGAATTTAGGAAATATATTACTGATTTCCTTCATCTATATGAACAAAATTAGAGTTCAATATACATCACAGACCAAAAATGAGTTCAAGATATATCAAACTTAAATAAAAATGATAGTATCAACCTTTAATGTTTATAATCTATAAATTATACATATTAACTTTAATACAAATGATAGTTTCAACTTTCTATTGTCATAATCAATAAAAAATTTCTTCGACTAAAGCTCAAAAAAGGCTGCTGTTGTGTAGGTGTCCTCTAATTGGATGTCCTGCTGCAGCTTCATGTTGGGGAACAATATCATCCTCAATAGGAGCATGTTGTAAATGCAATGAACTCCTCATTGCTGATTTACCCTCTCTCTCCTCATATGCTGCCACATCCACTTGCCATTCCACTACCTTCCTCTCCAAATCAACCATATTATCCTCAATTATCAACAGTTCCACATTGATAGCAACTCAATCAGAATGTGGATTGATGTCGTTGAATAGAGTGCTTCACGAATCACTTGCCCCTTTATTTATTTATCTTGCATACAACCAGAGGTTGTAGTGCACAAAGACAGGGTCATTCAAGTGCATTTCACCAACACTCCAATCATGTTCAGAACCAAAAGTGCTATAGGGTTGGGACAAAATGCAGATGACAAGACTTTGAAGACTAGGTGTTATTTTGCCAAAGATTTTCCCTCACAAATTTACAAGGACAACATAAATAACTTTGTAAATATTTTGAACTTAAAATTTGAAGTCAACAATAAACTAAAATTAAACATATATGTTTTTTTACTTGGCTGCATAGTGGCTCTCCTTCAAATGCGTAGAGGTAAAGCAAATAACCTCCCTTCCGCTCCTTTATAAACTTGTAACACATTATGTTTGATGTCTCTAATATTCTCATTGAGGACCAACATCTCCATACACATGTTGAGGCCAGCCATAACCTTCTTATTTGCTTTGAATGAACTAAAAAAAATAAAATTAGGGTCAAAATAGTAGGCAGTTGCATGAATATATATTGATAGAGTTGTTTTTTCTACCTTTGATCAATTGCGTGCTAGACTGGTTCATATTTATATCCTGTGGACCCATACAAATGTTGAATTTGCTTCTTGGCCTTGCTCATAGTTTTATATAGATACTCCATGGGGGTTTTATCCCCATCACCAACCTTAGAACCCTAACCAATGGTTTTGACACCTAAAACAAGAGAACATATAAAATCGAAACAAAAAAATTGAACTAAATAAAAAATAAAATTTTAAATCAATAAATCAAATTATTAAAAATTTAAAATATTAGAATTAAAAAAAACAAATTGTAGACTTATTAAAAGAATAAGAGATTTTTTTGACAAAAAAATAACCCTAAGGATCTTCTCCACATTTTTGGAAAATGTATCATAAAAATGGTCTTCATGATCCTCTTTTCTTTGGCCATTTTGCAGTAACAGTTTGTAACCACCTTTCACTAATAAACATGTGCTTAAGGTTGGGAAATGTGGCTATCATACTTGGCAAGGTGATAAAATTTGTTGCAAATCGTATGACTCTTAAACACATGCCATGTTGGAAATTTGGACAGAAGTAGATAAAAAACTCTACACACGATAATATGCTTCTATATTCCACACTCAATACATGGCTAGTATATAGCCACTTACATAGCCAAACAACCTCCTATTTAATAGGGAGGTGTTATAACAAATATCCCATAATGCAATTCACGGGTATAACACATTAACCACTAACTATTGTGATATATTGTTATTTCAACAATATATATGACTAACCATCCAAACCTATATTAGTGAGTTGTTTATTAACAACATCACTATTACAATACTAATTACCTTTCTACATTTACATAATTACTAACACCTCAAATATAATATAAACATTAATTTTCCTAACATTCCCCCCCTTAATGTTTACATGGTAGAAAAACATTCACACACTCCTCTACAGCATGCTCACCCTTGTGGCATGTCCAACTAAGTGACTCATAACCTTGATCCAAAAGAAAGGCTCTCTCCTTCCATGGTTTTAAACATGCTTACTACAAACCTTGACGTGATAGGAACTCATCAATTGTCCACCTCGTGTGGTTTTTTGGATCCTCCCACAAACCCTTTCAAGATCCATGAACTGCATTACATTGGTGCTTTTGTTTGCCACTATGCTTGTACATCAGGGAAGAAATCCACACAAATCTAAAAGACCCATACTAGAAAACATTTCACATTACATTCCATAAGAACACAATGTTCTTAATTGTAGTCACTGTTGTCGATCATTGCCACTCAATCTTGAACAGCATAGACAACCGCCATTGCCACTGGAAGCTGCCTTTGACTTTAGCCATTTTGGTGCGAAATGGGAATGGAACATTGGTTATTATTTCTCCCCACAATGTGAAATTCCATTTATTCACACAAACAAGAATACTGAAAAGAAAATCATACCATATTGCATACTACTGTCTAGATCTTGATGTCTAGATCTTGTTGCACATGGCCATTATTGCCAGTGAATGTATTCACCAATTGACCATTTTCCAATGAAGTACGACACTCAGAGGATCTCCACAATCAGAGGATCTCTGTAGTCATCTGCTCTCCAATATAATCGTTTTTTCCAGTATCCACACACCACACTAAAAATCTGAAAAACTAAAATCCACACCAAAAAATTGAAAACACACTGCACATTGGTCACCAAATTAGTTGCGCAGTCCCGTCACTGGTGACTGATGAGAGGTTGCTGACTGTCCTCCTTCCTTTGTTTCCTCTAGCCTCCAATAGATTTGCTACTTAATTAGCAATTTTGGCTTTTATGTTCAGTTTCATAATGCCTCCTTAAAATGAACATTGCGTACAAGCGATAATGCGTCCAATTACAATTGACGCAAATTTTATTTTTTATAATTTTTGACACTTTTACATTTCAATAGATAACATGACAATTAATGACTTGAAAAATGCATCTATTCTAAACAAACTAATATAAATAAACTTTGAAAATATACAACATTTTATATGACTTATATCAATGGTGAATGTGATATGTACTTATTCCACTAAACAATGCTCAATCTACTTAACCAATTGTAAGCCACCTATTGATTATCGATAACATGGTCTGCATGTGAATCAACCTCTGCAATGTATCAGCTTAGGCATAGCTCAGTCTAGGACGTATCTTTTTTGCAATTTCTCCATAGTAGCACATTGCTCTCTCCGGGCTTCTACGTATAAGAATCTTCTATTTTGTAAGCATCTGGCTGAGTGCCACTGGGTATTACCCCTATGCTCCCAATCACAATGTTACCATCAACAGTGTAATTGAAATTTTTGCATGTTTTGATTACAAATTAATAGGTGCCAATACCTTTTGCTGGTCCGATATAGCACTTGCAATCCAGGCCGATCATATATGCCAGTCGACATCCACAATCGAGGAAGATATACTTCTATCGGATCTTTAATGGTGATTTCAACAGAGATAGACTAAGATTGTGGCCTACATATACTTCTCCGTTGGGAATTGGGAGAGTCAATGCATAGAGGAATGCTGGGACTCCCAGGCCGGGTGAGAACAATCACAAGCACCCAACGACTTGAATGATTGAAGTCATCGATTGCCACATGCCCCTTAAAAAACCTGCAAAATGTTATATTTGATCAACTTAAAGCTTTCGAGTCTTCATGAAAGCTGACCCCACAATTGACAGCAATGTCATAGGAACAAGATTTGACAAAGCCACATAGAATGCTCTTAAACTTGCGCAAAGCTCGAACTAACAGGTATCGAACTTCTCTTCTATCTCCTTTATCACTGTGATAAGAGGTCTCACAGCCTTACACAAACAAGTCAATCAAATCACTGACGACACAATATATCACCGACGGCACAACATATGGCCCATGCAAGCTTAAGATAAAACTCTCAGTTGCCTTCACCGAAGCCTACTACTACGCCTACTCTGATACCATGTTGGAAATTTGGACAGAAGCAGATAAAAAAATTTACACAATAATATGCTTCTATATTCCACACTCAATACATGGCTAATATATAGCCACTTACATAGCCAAACAACCTCCTATTTAATAGGGAGGTATTATAACAAATATTTTGGAATGCAATTCACAGGTATAACACATTAACCACTAACTATTGTGATATATTGTTATTTCAACAATATATATGACTAACCATCCAAACCTATATTAGTTAGTTGTTTATTAACAACATCACTATTACAATAGTAATTACCTTTCTACATTTACATA
Source organism: Sequoia sempervirens (assembly GCA_007258455.2). Lineage (NCBI taxonomy): Eukaryota > Viridiplantae > Streptophyta > Pinopsida > Cupressales > Cupressaceae > Sequoia > Sequoia sempervirens. Next base: position 316,490,874 of record VDFB02105785.1, on the reverse strand, counting down.
ATTACTAACACCTCAAATATAATGTAAACATTAATTTTCCTAACATGCCATTAGTGTGATCTCTCATGAGATTTAAGATCCATGTGTGGTTATAGATGTATTTGTGACGTTCATTGCACTTTCAATAATGTTCTTCACCCGACTTAGTTTCTCAAAACTTCAAGGAGATGGTCAATGCGGTGGGTAGCACAATGGCTCCAAAACAAAGTAGGGTTTTTTGCCTCTATAAGTCTACTAGTTGACACATATGTAGCTGGATTGTCCATCACTCTGGACAATGTCTTCCATCACCACCTCATCTAACAAGTTGCACAAGGTCTCAACATGTTTTATTTCACGAGAGGCATGGATCAACTTTAAGAACACTAACTATCCTTCTGTTCTTGAAGCCATGAGGAAGTTTATTAAGGTGTAATTCCTACCATTTGTCAACCCTTCGGATAAAATGCCACAACCCTTCTTTTTCCAAATCATTTTTTGTTCATCTACTAGCAAGTTTGTGTCATTGACTGCATTTTGCAATAATGACCCACTCAACTCATATTGGCTTGGTGCCTTGAACCCTTTACCTACCACGGTCAATGCAGTGACCAGTTGCTCTTAATAAGAACTTGTTGCAGCATTAAGTGGAATGTTGTTGTAGTGCCAAAAATTGGTACATGCCAACTTGGCCTCATGCTGTAATTCCCTATTTTCTGTAGTATCTTCCACCAATGGTTGTGCACCAACGGTTACAAGGAGCGAAAATATTGGAACTACAGTTGCCTACATTACCTAATCCTTGTATTCATGGCTCAATGGAAGAAGCAGAGGCCCCAATATCTCCCCCTGCCCCTATAGATGTAATGAACTAATTTGCACAAGAAAATAATATAACAGAAAATATGTTGCAAATAATTGACGATACTTGAGAATAATAAGCCACTTTGAGGGGGAAAACCTCCAAAAGTCTCCAAGAAGAACACAATTCACAATATGATGATGATGAACTAACTACTAACTCCTATATAAACCCTACTTATGCCTTAGATGCCACCCAAACTGACTCAGATACCTAAATAGAACTCTTGGATGATTTGATTAACTAAAGAATATTGTAATAATGATCATATAACTTAATTAAGAGTTAAGGTAGCTACAAGATGACTACTCATAATCTATGCACACTATAGGATTAAGGGCGTAACAATACAATTAACCTTTGCTACTCTGCTTTCTTTAGATCACAAGATGCAAGCCAACCTTTCACTTTATTCTCAACTTTTTGAGTTGCTTGTGTACATGGCACTACATCTCAGTCTCTGATCCATGCAAGGTGATATTTGAGGTGTTTTATGCTTCCTCTCATATCTGTCCCATAGTAATAGCATATCACCATTCCATATGCTATACCTAGTGTCCCATGTTTCCAAGTAGGATCCCTAGGCTTGCTGCCACTTCTCCTATTTTCTGATGCCACTTTCTTTTTGGAAAAATGGAAATTAGCCCTAGGAAAACAGAAAAAACAGAAAAGAAATCAAATAAAACCCTAGCAGTAAATAAAAATAGTTGCTAAACCTTAACAGCAAATAAAAAAAACCCTAGCAGTCTAGCACAAAATATTTAGAATGATTCAATGAAGGCACAAAAAACAAGAAATATGAATTATATAACTTTGAATTGCTGCTGAATAAGACCTAAATCAGAGCTGATATGAGCTGATTTGCTGTTCTCAAATGCCTGCAAACTGAAATGCCACTGCTCCAACCCTGCTGCTAAAAAAAAAGCAGTCATAAATGATGAAAATGATAAACTTTTTTGGGCTGGACAGTATTATCCAAGTGCAGGTGAGTTTTCATTCCAAATTTGCGAGTTTTTGTTAAGTTGTTGGCGAGTTTTGAGATAAACTTGGGGCTGAGTTATTGTGCGAGTAACTCACAAGCAAGTTTTTATCTCTGGTTTAGTCATTTTATTGCTAAACTGGCATTGATCACTTTAGCTAATGGTAAAAAAATATAGTAGACTTCATCTAACTTTGGCTATAGATCTGCTGTCTTAGCTTGAGTTTCTGCTCAAATATTTTATCCCAGTAGGTCTTTCTCTTTATGTGCTGTCTTGTTGCTTAGATTGCATGAGAAAATCATTAGCGACCTTGGTTTTCAACCAAATTGTACCTGTTGATTTTTTTACCTTATAGCTCTATGTATATGTGAGAATAGGACTGTGGAGGGCTTCAACTGTACAATCCTTTTTATAAACAGTGAACAACAAAAAGGTTTTGTAATGTCATTTTTCTGGTGTTTCTCCTAGTTTCTGGGATGGCAAAGTTTTTTCCAAATTTCTGGGACAGCGGGGGATGGTTATTAAAATAATGTAAACAAACTGAAAGCAGCTGAAATTTTATGACAATGTGCAACATTTGCAATGAGAATCCTTCCCCTTTAGTTTATACTTTATATGGGTTTTTAGCATTTTAAATTTTTTGTATACATCAAATGGAGCAGGCTGCTCAGTACGGGAAAAAGGGGATGGCCCTTCCAATCCTCAAGTCCTTGGGACATTGGGAACATCATCCAGACCCCCTTGGGGAGCACCCTGTCGAATACTTCTTTTCTTGGGAGTCGGCTGTGTTAATGTTGATTCAATCTGCATCCCCATATTCCCACTTTTAGTTTATAGGTTTTTTCAGTTTTTTTTGTTTTCTAAAAATGTTTTAAATTTTTTTATGCACCAAATGGAGCAGGCTGCCCAGTACTGAAAGAAAGGGGCATCCCTTCGAAGTCCTTGAGACATCTGGGACATTGTCCTCCAAGGGACACTCCCTGTGGAACACTGCTTTTCTCGGGAGTCAGCTGTGTTAATGTTGATTCAATCTGCACCTATATTTCATGAGCAGTGTTTCACAAGAGCCCATTGATGATAAAACCTATTAATCAATTATAAAATAAAAATAATAAGTAATCAAGAAAGGTAAAACAAAAACACTTCAATTCTACATGTCCAAGAAGAAACAATTACAGTCTTCCTTTGGCAAATTGATTAAAAGTTATATTTAGCGGCTTTTTTGAACAAACTAACTACCGATTATTTTGGAAACCAGGAGTAGAAGAAATTGCAGATATTTCTAACAGAAATTGATCAAATTGTCTGATTGACCATTTTAGTCCAATCAAACAACTTGCAAGGGACATTCTAAAACAGAAGTACAATAAGTATGTGACCAAAACATCACATCATAAAGGAAGCACTCAAAGCATAGCGAAAATTTATGCTTTAGAAGTGCCCAAGGAGTGGTCCAAAAGGTGCAACAAAGGCCACCAGTGTGAATGGGAAACACATACTGCTAGTTGTACTAACTTTTTAGATCAACACTTGGGAAGAGAATCCTTTGATTTGCTGCATTGTCAAAAAATAGTTGATTGCATCTTCATTGTCCAGTGAAATAAAATAGGTTTTCTTCCAGGGCATTCTTGATGAGACATCTTACAACGGCCTGAGTAGGAGCTTGACATGGTATAAAATCTTTATATGATTCTACATTCTGCAAGAGGAGCAATGCACAGGCAGAGTTATCTAGGGAACGGCCAGGTAATCTTCAGGGAGTACTTAAATGTTTTGTACTATTTTAGGAGGAGTTCACTTGATATTTTAATGCAATTGTATGAGAGCAATTGGCAGGCATTAACATTCCTTCAATCCTTATGAACCAAAGAAATGAGCTGCAGGTCAATGCTTCTGGATTATTGTAGAATGTAGCAGGTTATGTTCATCTTGATTTTGTGTATACTTACGTATGATCTCCATAATATGTCCTATATGTATGCTCTCCAATTTTGTTTGTCCTACAATTTGGCTCAACAGTTGTATTATTCACTTTTATTGATTGTATGAAATTCTTGCCTCCCATTATTTCATTCGATGGCTTTCAAAAAGTAATTTGGATATCGTGGAAAAAATTGTTAAAGGTTTGGCACTTTTGTTAGGAACTTAGGAGCTTATTTTGTGTCTCTAGCATGCTATGTGCTATGTATCTCCCATCAACCTCTCTCTTGATTTTTTCCCTTGTCCCTTACATAAATGCATACAGATTTTGAGTTGAAGGCCTTGTTAGTTTTAGGATCAGAATTTAAATAAGCAGAGATAGAACAATTTTTAAACAATAGAACACAGCATATGCCCTGGGAAAACCCTCCTTCTTGAGGGAGAAAAACCCAGCAACAATATATCACTTATATATTGATAAAGATGTCAACAATAAGCTTTACAATGTGGCCAATTACAAGGCCGATCTGTAGCACCACTCCTGATGCAAATTACAACCAAAGAAGAAAGTCGAACACCTTGATGATAATATCAATCTGCTCTTAGAGATGAACTTCTGCATCGATCTGCTCTTAGAGATGAACTTCTGCTGTAGATAATGCGAACTTGTCTTGAATAATAATGATGAGTAAGAGAGAGCAGCGCCATCTATTTATACATGTAGATAAGTCTTCTCCCAAACATGACAACCTTTCACAAGAAGTCGGCCTCTTACGAAAGGTGGTGAACATTTAATTTAAGTCGGCTTCTTCATAAACCAACGTATCTCTTTGTTCAAGGCGATTTAGTTAAGTCGGCCTTTATTTGGATAAACCAAAATATAAAATACAAAATTAAATAGAAGCGCCTCTTCTCTTGGGACGCACACAAATAAATAAGTAGTCTCGACTTTATTTATTTGTTCATCAATTACATCGGGTGAAGGATGAAACCTGTAGCTATAACATCAACAGACCTAGCTCTGTATCTCTGCTTTTTGCTTTCGTTCCATTTGGCTGTTGTTGAAAAACACAAGCTACTTTGAAATGTAGCTTTTTCCTTGGAGTATTTTAGTTCTGTTCCCTTGACATTAATTTTTCAATTTACATATCAGTGATGGCAACTGCTGGCTCATGCCCATTGCTTCATAAATAAATATTTATTATACAAAACTTATGATCATTCTACCATTACATTTACTCAGCATTGGCTTGGCAAACCAAAAGTGTCAATGGAATTAAATTACTCTGGAAAATATTGGCAAACTAGAAAACACTGAAGTATTCACAAAAACAGGGGTAAACATTTTTTTGTTATCTCGTGCCAAATAAAGTGTGTAAAGACAGAAAATGAAACAACCATAAGAGTTTAATACATGATAGATGGAATTTGTTCATTAATATTTCCAATTGCATCATAAACTATCCCAAAGGCCAGTTTGGAACTAGACTACCAATTGCAACTTAGTTACTTACACATTATAATTATGTATTGAAATAAATTACACTTCTAGGCTATACTTGAATAAATGTATACAATTAAGCACATTTAACCTAGACAAAGCAGAGATGGGTTGATAAGTAGAAAGTAATAAATGCATAATCAAATGAGATTATGAGAGGAATTAGGTTCTTGGCTCTAGGAGCGATGATAAAAGAATTATGCTGATATTATACTGGAATTATTTGTGCAAAGGACTTGGTTTCAGTGCTATAATTAAATGAGGGGAATTAGGTACTTAGCTCTAGGAGCAATAATAAAGAATTTATGCTGATATTATACTGGAACCATTTCTGCAAAGGACTTGGTTTCATTGATTTCTGGTAGGTCGCCCATGCTCTGAAAGGTCAGCTTCCCTCTTGTTTTCCACAATTAGTATGGGCACAATCTGATTTTTATTAACTCCCTCAGCCACCTTCTCTTCAATCAGCAATATAGTGCCAAAATCTCATCTACCCCTGCAACTACCTATCAAGTCAGAATAACTTCTGCTGTCCTTGCAGAATTCTCCTTCACCCACTAGACAATCAATGCCATGGTCAAATCATATCAGATTTTCCTTCATCAATTCTCACCTGCCCTCCTTTAGATCACACTGTTTGAATAAAATCTGCAACAGAAAAGATCTTTCAGCTGACTTCAAGCTCTATTACTTTCCATTCGAAAACTTGGAAGTACTTCATTGGATAAAGACATTGATTTTCACCTTCAATCAATGGCACGAGTTGATTTTCTCTTAGATCAACAGCTACAGGTATTCAACATGATTTTTAAGATGCCTACAATTAAATGAGCCAACCTCACAACAATCAGAAATGGCCTATTGTCTGCCTCCCGTTTCTCTAAGCTCTTTTCCTTTGCAATCCATTACAAATCAACGAGATCTTGCCACATCCTATAATCAATGGCCTGTGAGCCTCCAGTGTGTTATACTTTATCAGCTAGTAGCACCCATAATCAGTGGTGAAGGATCCCCAGTCTCTGATATCTAAAATTTAGGGGCCTCCAAGAGATCAAACAACCTTGCAAAGATCAGATGTCACGCATGCATGACACATGGCAAAATCAACGGTCCATGACCTCCTGAGACAGTAAAACAAAAGTGGTAAGATGGTAGTGCAAAATAGATGTCGGGCCCACCACATCCTTGATTGACCATTTGCGTTACTTGCGGTTGACACCTTCCTTGCAAATCAAGCCTAAAGGATAACAGGAACCCTTGATCTAGAATAGATCAATGATGTGGATTAAACTATGGTGGGGCCCTTTGGGTTTGCTCAACCAATGGTATAGCCTTTCCTTGACAGCTCCCAATGGTAGGGTTTCTTTGTGGATGCATGTGCTTTGTTGATCATAATTGATCAACAGCAACTGCCACATGGGAGGATTGTTGGGAATTGTCAGTGAGTGTAGGAGCACATTTTGTTAGACCAAAGTCAACCAATGGCTCCTGCGCATCATACTTGTGAAGCCAGTACAATAATAGGCATAGAGCCAAAACATGGTCACCAAGAAAACACAATCAAACCACTTAAGTTATAGGCAACTGCCAACAAGAAGTCAACGAGTAGATATAACAACAGCATAAAGGCTAAGGCAAAGACTTTGGATTTCACATAAAGCTTTCAAATTAGACTGCCATGGATGTAAACCAAGAGCCGGACTCAAAATACAGAAGGAAGATTCACACAAGGAAGAGATGGTTTTGTTGCTAGATCTTACTGAACCATTTCTGGCAGAATTAATTTCAATCCAAGAAACAAACTTGGGGCTAAAATATAGGGCAAAGAACAAATTGCATAGATTCAAGACCTTAAAGTTAACTTAACAATATGTAGTCATAACTAAGATCTTTCAAATTGAGTGTCAGCACTAAGCACCTTGGTGTGATTGTAGATGGACTTTGTGATGGTCCGATTGATGGAGTAATGGAAGAGCTCACAGGTGCAGCAATTTAAAGTCCATAGCAGCAAAAATCTTTTGGGGAAAAAATCGGCAAACCAAAAGTACGAGATTTTTCAAAAAAAATCAGGAAAAAATCAGATTTAAAAAAAAATGTAAAAAATTGTAGAACAAGAGATAAAACTTTTTTTTTTTTGAAATTGAAACACATTTCCATAGCATAGAGATATAGAGGGAAAATAAAATAAAGAGTTTAACTAATGAATTGTAGAAAATAGATTTTTGTAGTTTATATTCATATTGTTGATTACATTGCATTGCACATCTTTCAAAATCAAAGCATCACTTCACATTGCATAACTAATAACTAGATGCTAATAGATGACAAAATTTCAACTACAATATAGTTTTTTACAAAGCCAACCTAAGCAGTTATGCAATTACTTCACATTGCATAATTAATAATTAGGAGAACTAGCAGCAGCTGCCAATTGCATTTTCTTATCATTGCATTCCATGAGACCACATTTCTTTGAGGCATTTTTTCAAATAGTTCACTGCCTTGTCTATGCTACCACATTTTTCATAGATGTCTACCAAAGCATTTTATCAAACAGTTCACTGCCTTGCTGCTATGGCTAAAAGCCTAAAACAGGTGCTTTCGAACAAGCTATGAATGCTTGGGAAAAATCTATCAAAGCATAATAGTAAGCAATAGCATAGACAAGGCAGTGAACTGTTTGAAAAAATGCCTCAAAGATTCCATCACCATGAGACCACATTTCTTTGAGGCATTTTTTCAAACAGTTCACTGCCTATTTGCTTGTCATGGCATTCCATCACCATGAAACTACATTTCTTTGAGGCATCTTTTCAAACAGTTCACTGCCTTGCCTATGGCTTGTCATGGCATTCCATCACCATGAGACCACATTTCTTGAGGCATTTTCTCAAACAGTTCACTGCCTTGTCTATGCTATTGCTTATTTGTTTGAAAGTACCTGTTGATTGATTTTTTCCAAGCATCAATAGCTTGTTCAAAAGCACCTGTTTTAGTATGGATTGTCATGGCATTCCATCACCATGAGATCACATTTCTTTGAGGCATTTTTTTCAAACAGTTCACTGCCTTGTCTATGCTACCACATTTTTCATACATGTCTACCAAAGCATTTTATCAAACAGTTCACTGCCTTGCTGCTATGGCTAAAAGCCTAAAACAGGTGCTTTCGAACAAGCTATGGATACTTGGAAAAAACTATCAAAGCATAATAGTAAGCAATAGCATAGACAAGGCAGTGAACCGTTTGAAAAAATGCCTCAAAGAAATGTGGTCTCACAGTGATGGAATGCCATGACAATCCATAGCAATTTGCTTGTCATGGCATTCCATCACCATGAGACCACATTTCTTTGAGGCATTTTTTTCAAACAGTTCACTGCCTTGTTTATGCTACCACATTTTTCATACAAGTCTACCAAAGCATTTTATCAAACAGTTCACTGCCTTGCTGCTGTGGCTAAAAGCCTATAAAACAGGTGCTTTCGAACAAGCTATGGATGCTTGGAAAAAATCTATCAAAGCATAATAGTAAGCAACAAGCTACAGTCTCATGGTTTTTTTTCATGAAAAAATCAGCACGATTTTATTTTCAGGTTTTAAATACATTGTTTTGGTGATTTTGTAGTTTGAAATGGGAAAAAATCGTTGACAAAAAAGTCAAATATTTTTTCAAAAATCGTTGACCAAAAAGTCAAAGGTTTTTCCAAAAAATCGGGTAAAAAGTTGTCCAGCTTGCTGATTTTTTAAAAATCGCAATTAATTGGGATTTTTTGCAATTAAACAAGACCAAAAACCTTTTGCAAGAGATATGCAATAGAAAGAATTGCCATATTGCTAGAAAACAATGGATATAGAATGATAATAATGCGATAAGATGGCCTTACTATAAAGGTGGATAAAACCCTAGATGAAACCCTAAGACAAACTAAGATCATGACAAGTGTCTTAATCCTATGGTATGAAACACAAAAAGTAAATGACCTAAGTAAGCTTTAGTAACTCGAAGTGAATTGGTCCTTAAGTGAAACTAGCTACATAATATACTTTGTTCACACCAACACTCTCCCTTTAATGGAACTTAGGGAGATACAAAACAATGCAAAGATGCAAGGATGGGTCTTGATTACAAGGCCATGTTAGGTACTAATGTGCAAATAAATCTCTCACAAATGGAGTAAGGAGAAAAATCCATTGGAAAAACTCCTCTCCAAAGAGAAAAATATGCAAAGAAAATATAAAAAGTGAAGGAAGGACTCAACATGACCCCCCAAAGGACAACTTCCATCATTGAGATACAATAGATTTCCCCTCCATAGGAGGGAAAACATGAGGACTAAGAAGCCTCTCAAAACTATCCTAGAAAGAGTAGGAACTTGAACACTAGTGAAGTACGAAGAAGTTGTAAATAATTGCTGAAGAATAACTGCTATAGTGCTGAAATTGAAGAATCTCCTCTAGAATTAGGATGAAGATCAAGATCAAAGAGACACAATTTTGCATGAGTGACCCCAATGACACTACTTGAACAACGCATAGGTGGCAAACAAGGCAATGATTTGACAATCGGAAATACAAATGTGTAATATCCCTCATGAAAATTCAAACTCAAATCTGAAACTTTTTATTTCTACCAAAATCTTAAAATAGAGCAAATCGAGTATGTTTGAATATTCATCAAAATACTCCAAATTTGATTTGAATATTATCTAATGGAATAGAACGACTTGCTACAGATTTAATTATTATTTTTGTATCATATTTCTGCTAATAACAACTAGGAACAGCAATATACATCTGTTGCAAAGTTGCATCAAAGGAAACTCAATTTTGGAGCTGAAATACACCAAAAATCCATCAACCAGGAAATCTGGTGTAGTGCAATTGGAATAGAATTATTTAATATGGGTAACTTAATGGAATTCCATTATATTTCTGTCATATACAGCAGATAAAAACCATGAACAGTTGCAGCAAATTATATAGAGAAATCCTCTAACTAGGAACCCAAAATACACCTTGAATCTGAAGCAATTTCCACACTAACTCACCAAACTTCACACAACTGACCTGGAACAGCAAAGTGCATAAATAAAATAATACAAAGCATCTAAATATGCTGCTTACAACAGCATATACACACAACAAGCTCTAATTTGAAAGATGCACACCAAACTGGATCCAAAATCCTATAGACAAAAATGAATACAAACTCCAATTGGAAGCTTTTCAGCACAATGGCAATCTTTGGATGAAATTGCACCTGGAGACCCTTGGAACCACTATCTTTGAGCCTCAATCCCCTTGGTTTACAAGCCTCAAAGATTCTTATCACAAACCTGTGAGAGAAAACAATGCATAGAATGAATCCAAAAAGGCAAGAAATTGCATTTTATGTTTTGCCTTCTTCATGAAGCTTCTTGGACACCAAAATCCATGCCAAGAATGGAAGGAATCTTGCATTTCTTTATTTTGTAACTCCTTTCCCTATTGGCCTCCATTAAATTAGCCATTTCCCAAAAAGATTTGCTTTTATGACAACTATTGTCATAAGCAATTAAATCTGACTTTTTAGCTAAAATCACTTTTTCTAAATTCCAATGCCCAATTTGGACCCTTGAAAATAAATTAAAAATAAATAATATTTTGTCTCCCAAAAATGATTTAATAAATTTATCTTGGAAATCCAAATTACCCAATTTAACCGCAGGTCCTGATTGGCTATTGTGAAAATTGGAACTGCTATTTTTAGAAAAAGGGACATTACAAGATGGCACATCAATCTGCATGAGTGACCTCGATGACACTATTCAACCAATGCACAGATGGTGTATTCACACCAATAGATTGCAACAAGGCAATAATTTGGCAATCAAAAATAAAGGTGCCAGTAGTCTCAATCTAAGTCACCGTAATCAAATTCGAATTCGAGTTAGACAGCTTTGAAATTCGGATGAAATTCGGCAAAGAAAAAATTCGAAAAGCATAAAATTCGGATTAAATTCGCCTTATATATTTTTTTAATTTTTTTTTTTATAAATATAAGTAATATATCCATAAAATTGTCTAAATAATTTAAGGAAATCATTACATATATTAAATATTAATTTATTAATATAAGTTTAATACAAATAAAAATTAAAATAATAAAATATTTAATATTTTATAAAATATTAAAAACCTAATATATATAAAATAATACAATATTAAAAGATTTAATTTAAATCTACAAAATACATAATAAAGTAGTAAATCTAATAATAATAAAATAATATTAAATCTAATATTAATTAAATAATAAAACTTAATAGTAAATCTAATATTAATAAAATAATAAAACCTAATATTAAATCTAATATAAATAAAATAATACATTGTCTGTCGAAAACCCTAGATTTTTCGTGCAGCTTCAAAACAAAACAAAAAATTCTAAGATGGAGCTTGCACGACGAAGCTTGCAGGAAATAGCGTTTGAAACCCGACATAAATGGTGCTGACGATTTACAAAAAGGGCTTGACGCAGATGGCGCCGACGATTTGCAGAAAGGGCGTCGACAATTTCCAGAGAGGTCGACGGACACCTGCGAAAACTTTCAACTGTTTCCTGTTTGCGTGCCGTTTATAAACTGAGAGATTTCGGCGAAAATTTGAGACACGAAATTTTTAGGCGCTACGAACTTTAACGAATTTTATGTTTTTTTCAAAAATTCGACAAATTTCGAATTTCATGCCGAAAATTTGGCGAATACGGTGACTTAGGTCTCAATAATACTAATCAATTGAATATGTAAGGTCATCTTCATAAATAGGAAAATAAAAGTGTATACAGTATGTGTTTTATCTCACTGAAATGCTTGGGTAACCAACTACCACATCCATTTAGTATATAGAAACAAAAACTAGATACATAGCTCACTCCAAAGTGAAACCATGGAAGCATTAGCACCAACAGTATGATATCCCTCCATAATGTTGACAAGGTAGAGGTATGGCAACTCCACTGAAACTGTGTCACAACGTAATGCAAAATGAAGAAGCAACATCAGAAAATGCACAAGATAGTATCTGCAATTAGAACAGGGTCATTCTCATGAATGTTACTATAAAGGGTGTGCAAAAAATAGGGCACACTTGCATGAAGATAGACAAGATTGTGATTGCAAACAAACAAGGCGTACACAACAAATTCCCCATGGCACTTTATGAAGTAGTGTGAGTAGAACAATGGCACAACATGCTGTGCAAAACTTTTAAATAACAAATACAATATGTGGCACTTTACCTCTGTGTGTTTACAAATCAAAAAGTGCATGATAGATGTTAAAAAATGAACACATGTTAAAAATACAATTATGTTAGAAGATGGAAGGAAACAGAAGGAACCATTGCAAATTACATAAAAAAATTACACTTTCAAAAAAATTTGGACCCAAAAAGGAGACTATGCAAAAGTTTTGGCCCTTCAAATTTTCCAAAATGGGAACTGCACAACAAAGTCACGGAGAAAACTGAAATTTTGAGGATCTAGAAGTTCAAACTTTCTTTTGAAGGTTTGGCAAATAGTGAAGGCCAGAGGCAGAGGAATTCTCACAGTAAAAATAAAACTTAAAATATTAATTTCTTCAACACAGAGCTGCTGCTCGTTAATTTTCTGTATGCTCACATTCCCATTAAAAAAAAAAATTACAAATACAAATATATGAATAGGTAAAAGTCACGTGAATGGAATATTCACGGAAGAGAGGGAACGAAATAACATTTATTACAAATTACCTAACCGCTTTTTCCCAGTCAAAACGCATTTAATAAAATGTCCTTTACAATAATATTAAAACTTAAATATTAATTTTCCCATACTACGAAATATCCTGGCAGAGGCGGCTTGGTAAAAGGTTCCCCGCGGTATCGCAATGGGTAACTACCCATATTGCGATATTGCGGGCAGCAGTTTGTTGACGGCGCGGAAAACGGTTGGCGGTTAAGATAAAACAAAATGCTATGGGAGTCTCCCGCGGTATCGCAATGGATATTTTCTTTATTGCGATATTGCGAGCAGCGGCTGGGGGAGACGGCAGCAGTTAGGGTTTACATTCCAACACTCCCCCTTAAACATAACTGCACTGTCCACCATGCCCAATCTGTTTCTTTGAAAGACGAAATTATCTCTTCCCAGTGCCTTTGTGAAAATATCTGCACTTTGCTCTTCTGATCTGCAAAACTCTAAAAATATGTCACCATTGTTAATTAATTCTCTGATGAAGTGATACCTGGTATCAATATGCTTGCTTCTCTTATGAAAGACTGGATTTTTTGAGAGAGCTATGGCAGAATTGTTATCACAGTAAATTTTTGTTGCCTCCATTTGTTCATTTTGCAATTCTTTCAAAATTCTTCTCATCCAGACTGCCTGGCATGCTGCACTTGTGGCTGCCACATATTCTGCTTCAGCTGATGAAAGACAGACTATTGGCTGCTTCTTTGAAGACCATGAGACAACTCCAGTCCCAAAATTAAATACATAACCAGACGTGCTTTTTCTGTCATCAATGCTGCCAGCACAGTCACTGTGTATCCTATGAGTTTGAACTCATCTGAACTTGAATACTTAATGCCAAAATTTCTTGTTCCACTTACATACCTTAAAATTCTCTTCCCAGCTTTCCAATGGGTGTCTTTTGGTGTTTCCGTAAACCTGGAAATCAAACTTACTCCATACATAATGTTTGGACTTGTGGCTGTGAGATATATGAGACTTCCAACAAGCCTCTTAAACAAAGTTGGATCAACATTAGACCCTCTATCATCCTTGCTTAGTTTCAGACCTGTCACTGTAGGTGTTGGTGCTGGTTTGCACTTCATCATATTAAACCTTTTCAAAATGTCATTTGCATATTTTGACTGTGAAATAAAAATACCATTTTCATTTTGATTCACTTCAATGCCCAAAAAATACTTCATCAGACCTAAGTCTGTCATTTCAAATTCTTTCTTCATGTCTGCCTTGAACAGATCAATTGACAAATTTCCAGTGAAGATTAAATCATCAACATATAAGCATACTATCAGTATTTCACCTTCTTCATTCATTTTTGTATACAGTGTGGGCTCACTGCTACATCTATTAAATCCATTCAGCAAAAGATAACTATCTATTCTGCTGTACCAAGCTCTTGGGGCTTGCTTCAATCCATACAGTGCCTTTTTCAATTTGTAAACTTTGTCTTCTTGACCCAGAATTTCATACCTAGGTGGCTGATCCACATAAACTTCTTCTAAATAACCATTTAAAAAAGCTGACTTTACATCCATTTGAGATACAGACCACTTATTCTGAGCTGCTAATGCTAAAATCATCTTTATAGTATCCAATCGTGCTACAAGTGCAAATGTCTCATTGTAATCAATTCCAGGCTGTTGTGAATAGCCCTTTACAACCAATCTTGCTTTAAGCTTCTGAACTTCATCTTTTTCATTCAATTTGGTTTTATAAACCCATTTCACTCCAATGACATCTTTGTCTTTTGGAAGACTGACTAGATCCCATGTCTGATTCTTTTCAATTGCTTCAATCTCTTCATCCATAGCACTTACCCATTTATCATCTTTGACTGCATCTTCAAAATGAACTGGATCTTCTATTTGAGAATAAAAAGCAGAAAGAGAAAACTGATCTGAATTATTCTCACCTTCATTTTGCTCATATATATCTCTTATGCTTCTGATTTTTTGTCTTCTCAGACTTGCCAATGTAGGATTTGACATATCACTTGAACTTAGTGGAATATGGACCCGATGGTCCTGCTGTAGATGGTGTTTGTTGTCCTCTTGTTGGACTGCTTCCTTGAATGCATGAGGCTGTTCTTACAATCGATGCTGGTGTCACTTGTGAACTACTTTGTTGAGCTTGAATGGGAGTGGTAGGACTCACAATAGCTGGAATATTTGTTGATGCTGAAACTTCATTCTCCTCTTGAGGTATACTAACTGAAATATTGATTGTCTTCTCTATGCTTCCATCCCATGCTTCATCTTCTACAAATTGTACATCTCTACTGATTATAACTTTCTTTGTTGTTGGATTATAGAGCTTATAAGCTTTGGATTCTTCACTGTATCCAACAAATATACATTTTTCTCTTTTGTTATCTAGTTTCCTTCTCAATTCATCAGGCACATGTGCATATGCTACACATCCAAATACTCTCATGTGAGTAACACTATGTTTTCTTTCTGTCCATGCTTCTTTAGGTACCATATTCATGACATTTTTTGTTGGACACCTATTCATTATATAGGCTGCACAAGATATTGCTTCTACCCAATATTCATTTGACAAATGTTTGGCTTTTAACATGCTTCTAGCCATTTCCATGATTGTTCTGTTTTTCCTTTCAGCTACTCCATTTTGCTGAGGTGTGTATCTAGTTGTGAACTGCTTGTAAATTCCACGATCTTTACAAAAATTAAAAAATTCTCTTGAAATATATTCACCACCTCTATCTGTTCTCAACACTTTGATATAATAACCACTTTGTTTTTCAACCAAATTCTTGAATTGACAAAACAGATCAAACATTTCATTTTTCTGCTTTAGAAAATAAATCCATGTTTTTCTTGAATAATCATCAATGAATGTCAGAAAATAAAAACTACCACCTATTGAAGGTGTTTGCATAGGTCCACACAAATCTGAATGTATAATTTCCAAAGGGGCTTTTGCTCTAGTTGACTTTCCTGCTGGAAATGATTCTCTATGTTGTTTTCCTAAAATGCACCCTTCACATACCCTTTCTGGTTTTTCTATTAAAGGTAGTCCCTTGACCATGCCTTTCCTATGAAGTAAATTTAAACCTCCAAAGTTGAGATGCCCAAATCTCAGGTGCCATAACCAATTTTCATCTTTTATCTCAGCTTGAAAGATTTTATGCACTATTGCAGTAGTTTCTTCTCTACCCACTTGTGAATTCATTAAGTGTTGTGCTTGAGCATAATTTATATTCAAATCTGGCCTTATCTTTAAGGGAAACATTCTGTTGTTTGTCATTCTGACTTTTGCAATAAGCTGGTTGTTTGGGTATTTGTCTAAAATTGTGCACAGACCATTCTTAAAGGTTACTCTATACCCTTTTTGAACCAGTTGCCCTACACTCATTAAGCTATGTTTCAGACCAGGCACAAAATACACATCTGTAATATACTTTTTCTCGCCCTGTTTAGTTAGAATATTGACATCTCCTTTTCCCTTGACTGACACTTTGTTGTCATTACCCAATGTAACATAAGACTTTACATTCTCATCTAAACTTGAAAACATTTCTAGATTCCCTGTCATATGATTGCTACAGCCTGAATCTAAAAACCATACATCTTTTTCATTTGCTTGAGCAACATTACAAGCTAAAAACATTGTGCTCTTATCTGAATTCTGATTTTGACCTTCTCTTGAAAAATTTGCATTTTGTCTATTATTATCATACTACTTTCTACACTCATTCATATAATGCCCATATTTTTTACAGTAGTGACATTGGACTTGAGATTTATCATACCTTTGATTTTGTGACTGATTCTGTGTTGGGTTTTGGCTTGAGCCTTGATTGCTGCCTCTTCCACTTGAACTTGATAGACTGTATCTTTCACCTTTGTAAGAGTTTCTTCCTCTTCCTCTTGATCTACCTCTGCCTCTTCCTTGACTGACTGAAGCCTGAGTTTTGAAAGCATGCTCCAGTGATGTATCTGCTGACCTTTTCAGCCTGTGTTCATGAGAAATTAGAGATGCATACAGCTCATCAACTGAGAACTGTGAGAGATTCTTTGTCTCCTCTATAGCAACTACAACCGGTAGAAATTTTGTGGGCAAACTCCTTAAAATCTTTTCAACAACTCTGGTATCTTCCAGATTCTCTCCATGAGACCTAATTTGATTAACCACCCCAATGACTTGGGTGTAGAATGAATCTACAGATTCATTGTCCTTCATACATATTGTTTCAAAATCTCTTCTCAGCATTTGTAGCTTTGCTGTTTTAACTTTTGCCATGCCTTGATAGGCTGTTTGAAGTATGTCCCATGCTTGTTTGGACTTTGTTGCTGCTGAAATCCTTGGAAAAATGCTCTCATGTACAGCTTGAAATAGATAAAATAAAGCCTTTGAGTCTTTCTTCCTTGTGTCTTTTAATAAGTCTTTCTCTGCTTGTGTTAAAGCATTGTATGCTACTGCATCTGCTGGCTCTAGAAATCCATTCTCAACTAAATCCCATATATCTTGTGAGCTAAATAGTGCTTTCATAGTAATTGACCAGTACTCATAATTCTTCCCATTAAACTGTGGAATTTGTGGGTTTGTCAAGCTTGTGCTTGCTGCCATTTTTGAAATTTACCTAGATAATCTGCTTTGATAAACTTGGCTCTGATAATCGAACTTGCTCTGATACCACGTGAAGGTCAGAGGCAGAGAAATTCTCACAATAAAAATAAAACTTAAAATATTAATTTCTTCAACATAGAGCTGCTACTCGTTAATTTTCTGTATGCTCACATTCCCATTAAAAAAAAATAATTACAAATACAAATATATGAATAGGTAAAAGTCATATGAATGGAATATTCACGGAAGAGAGGGAATGAAATAACATTTATTACAAATTACCTAACCGCTTTTTCCCGGTCAAAACGCATTTAATAAAATGTCCTTTACAATAATATTAAAACTTAAATATTAATTTTCCCATACTACGAAATATCCTGGCGGAGGCGGCTTGGTAAAAGGTTCCCCGCGGTATCGCAATGGGTAACTACCCATATTGCGATATTGCGGGCAGCGGTTTGTTGACGGCGCGGAAAACGGTTGGCGGTTAAGATAAAACAAAATGCTACGGGAGTCTCCCGCGGTATCGCAATGGATATTTTCTTTATTGCGATATTGCGGGCAGCGGCTGGGGGAGACGGCAACAGTTAGGGTTTACATTCCAACAAATAGGATGAGAAAAAAAGGGGTCATCACATAAAGGCTATTGCAATAAGGGTAAGTCTAAATTTTCAAAGTTGCCATCTTAATTTACTCTAGATTGGTATCTTCATCTGCATTATGACGAAAATCAAGGCCATTTGTTAGAGGCCTTATATAGGGATGACTTCCAGAATCAATATTAGTGTTCTTCTCAAGAGTGAATTGAGTGGTCTGGCAAATAAATTAAATTAGTCCTTCTTTAAGCCCATTTGAGCACTTTTAACATTGAGGGCTCTGAAAAAATTGAAAGAAGATAAATGACTCGATCAATATGAGTCTATGTTCAACGACATTTTTGGGACGGGGATGGCAGGGGACAGGGTTGCATTCTGGGGTTGGCAGTTCAGGATGCTGTTTTTGGGGGATGACAGCATATATGTGTGTGTTGAAATTCAAAATTTTACAAGTTTAGCTGGACATTCACATAATGAATCAGCTTTGAGATTCATTATTCAATGTTCATTGATTCAAGTATATCAGCAAAAAAGAAAAAAACTTCATTGTGAAAAAAGCCGAAAGGCTACAAAATGATAAAATGTCCAACAATAAGCATAGAAGTGATATGATTGATAAAATATACTACTGTCAACAATTAGATCTCCTACAGCTGTGCCTTATCCAGGTTATCAATATTAAAATTGGCTTCTGACTCTGAGTCACTCCTTATATCAAATTGTGACTCATCCAAGGAGACCCCATCTAATCTGTATTGCACCTCCTCGTCATCAATCTGTCTAGCATATTTAGGATTAACATCCCAATTTGCAGCTGGAGTCTGTTGATACTGAAGAGTTGTGAGGCACAATGAATTGCTTCTAAGTTCTAACTTTTCTGCTTGTCCAGAGATAAGCCTCGACCAAGTGGATGAATCTGTGGCTGGAGGGCGAGTTTGTAGGACTTTTTTATTTTTTTCAAAAAATATTCATAGTTTTCTTTTCCCAAAAAATTTGGGGTCATTTGGATGTCCATGGGATAGTCAAGGGACGTCATAGATATCCCCAAGATGCAGGGCCTCCAAATGGTCATTTCAGGGATGTGTCCCCAAAAATTTTAGAGGCAGGAGAGGATCATCCATGTCCCAGAAATGCCTTAGGGGACAGTGACACAGGGTTTAAGTGTGCAGGGAGAAGAATGTGTACCTGTGTAACATAGATATTAATAATTCTCCCCTTCCCCTTGCCCATATGCCCATGTAACATAGATATTAGTAGTCACCAAGTAAGTCCAATGACCTACTTGCCAAGGCTGGAAGCCTTTAGCAGAATTTTCATTGTGGAACATTATGAAT
Source organism: Sequoia sempervirens (assembly GCA_007258455.2). Taxonomy (NCBI): domain Eukaryota; kingdom Viridiplantae; phylum Streptophyta; class Pinopsida; order Cupressales; family Cupressaceae; genus Sequoia; species Sequoia sempervirens. The sequence continues at coordinate 316,471,335 of VDFB02105785.1, read as the reverse complement.
AGAAACTAGAGTTTAGTGCATCATATTGCTCCTGAATTGCTGGCATTCCAGTCTCTTTTTGGCCTTTTCTGACATTACAGGAAAAATCATTTTTACTTCTGAATGCAGTTAAGCTATTGAGCATACATTAGCTCTTAATAAGCTTTTTCTTCTGTGTCTCTGGACAGTGCTTGAAGTATTTCAGCAATTCTGTCAATAAGGAAATTATAAAAGAGATTTGGTCCATTGGAAGAAGTAAAATGTGATCAACGGCTGAAGTTTTCATCAAATGGAAAGAAACATGAAATTTCTTATGACTGGTCCTGTTATAGATCTGCATGACGATGTGGAGAGAGCTTTTGTTTATTTTTAACACCTCTGCTTTTTCTATCCCTTTGAAAGAAGGATGCTTTATTTGTTATATTTGTTGTCTATTGTTATCACACTCTTCTTGGGCACGACAGCAGTAAGCATAGTTGCACAAGTTTTGCCAAATATTTTGTCATTAGAAAATTCTGCAAAATACAGTTGTACAATAATATAGTGAGGAACATGGCTTACTGTTCAGAGATTTACTTCCAAAACCAGGATTTATGTTTCACCTATTGCAGTATTCACCACTGCAAAGTAGTGTGAAATGTCTTTTAACTTTGTTTAGCATTATCTTGTATTTACATATTTGAAAAGGTTTGCTTGTTGTAGTTATAGACTCAACCGACTTTTTGTGAAAAGAATGGACATTGATATGCTTCTGAGACAAATTACATGAGTTCTTTAATCTGTTGTCAACTGCAGGTGGCACGGGTATCTGCATTCTCCATGGGACTGTTGTATGGAGGCTTGAAACTTTCTTACCTCAAGGTATTATACTGAGGAAGATTTTGGATTCACACTTTTCAAGTGTGCAACAATTGCTTATATAAGTAATAGTTATGTTATGGCTTTTAAACTTCATTTGTTTCTAGAGCAAGCATTTTTCCTGTGTTACCTTTGTTATTCCAAAATTTGCTTCAGGATTCAATAACACCGAAGCTTTACAATTAGCAATTCTGACTGCTTAACTTTTTTCTTTTAAGTTTTAGGACATTATGTGTTTGAAAACTCTGCTTGCTATATTCAGGAGATTATAGGGGATATAGTATTATACTATGACAGAGCTCGTGTTGAAGAAAAATGTGGGTGCAACTGCGAAGTAATATCTGCCATTATGTTTTCTCTTGATTATTTTGTATGAGATGGCAGACAAGGTGGACTAATATGGGTCTGTGCTGTAATGCATGTACTTTGTACAACTGAATAAAGCATCAAAACCTATGTTACACCAAGTTTTCAGGACAGGAAAAACAGGGGATGCTTTTCTGAGACAGATTTTTTGGCTGGCTATTTTTAAGGGGATGGCATGGGACAGCTATGAAAAAAAATAGAGAAAATTAAAAAACATAGGAAATTTCAAATATTCATATAATAACATTGATAATGCATTCATCATATACATTATAGAGCCTTGATACATAACATTAGAGTTGAGTTGAGATTTTATATCATAATTGACAAACAAATTAACAAAATATAATTGCTTTCATTGTCAATGTGCATATATATTATATTTTAAGTTAATGATGTAGTTTTGATGTTCTCTTTCTTTCTTTTCACTGCTGTTCTCTTCTCTTCTCACAACTATTCTCTTTCTTTGTTTTCTTCTTCACAAGCAAAATGAGTTTGTTGTTTGTTTTTAGTTGTTCGTGTGGCTTTTTTAGGTTGAGGGTTGGTGTAAAGAGGTGGGGGGGTCCTTCTGTTCCCACTCTCCCCTTCCCCCGCCCGTATTGCATTATACGTTGATTGGATCCTAGTCATCCCTGGGATGGTCGAGGGGCTTCTGGATGCCCCCTGCTGTACCTGGAAAAAAAAGGTATTTTGGAAACATTTTTGAATTTTTTTTGATGATTAGGGATTGTGGGGGACGTATCTGATCTTGTGCCCACATCCCTGAAACATCCCCTATAGGAAGCAGGCCTAAAAATGTAGGAAATGCATCCCTAGAATTTAAAATATTTTGAATCTTACAAAAAATTGTTCTGTTTTATTACTGTAAGGTGTTACATAGCTGCCCTACTTTTCTAACTCCTTTTGCAAATCTAATTTCTTTCATTTTGAAGAGGAAATCCAGTTGCCCTATACCAGGCTGTTAGGTTGACAGGAACATAGAATATAGAAGCATGTTTTCTCGAATTTACTTGAAAATCTGTACTGTACTTGTATTTCATATATTGGGGTTGATATGTGGTTTACTCCTTATTATGTTTTTGATTAAGGTAAGCAGGGATTTTGAAAGGGGTCAGACCCTTGTACAAAAAGACCATAGAAAAGAATAAAGTAAGCGAGAAATAGGGTTCTGATCCTTTACAAAGCTGCCATAAGGCAAGGCAAAACAGACCCAAGCTGGCCAGATACAGTAGAGAAACAACATGACCAAAAGAGAAGAACAGCAGCAGCCAAGCTGCTAAGAACAAGAAGCAAATGAAAGAGCTGGTACCCCCAGGGTCCCTCTTAGACAATACCAGGCTTAAAATGGATTGGCCTCTTGCCCAACACTCGAACATGAGTTTGGGGAAGTGATATAGGAGGACCTTTCTTCCTCCTTACAACAGTCTAGGATATGGATAACCCATCAGCACGTGCAGAGTGAACCATAGAACGGCGAGGTGAAGAGAGGCCATCCACCTCATTATTATTTCTTACTCCTTATTATGTTGTGATATAGTAAATTATTATTTTAGCAGTGACGGTTCTCAATCTGGCTTGAATTTTCTAATTTTCATTATAACTATCTCATTTTCATCTAAACTTCAAATCTCCTCCCAAATAATTTTGTTAATGTGCGTGGTGTTTGCAATCTTTTGGATATTTTGGCTCGGGAAGGTCAGATATACCAACTTTAGAGGATTCTGACATGAAGTCTTAATTGAATTTATCTTCTCCATATCTCTTTATGCCTGCAACTACTTGATCACATGTTTGAACTTTGAATGTGTTCATTTAACCATGGAATTTAATGCTTTTATGGATGTAGGGTCTTGCTTTCGCAGTCATCATATTGCATGCACATAGTGCATTAGGAATATTCCCTGATTATAATTTTTTGATTCTCATTTTTTGACATGCCTGTATTTGCTGGCCTGCTGGACACAATTGTTTCCAAGAGCATTGCTGAGTGATCTCGCTTTTGAGATGGAGCGAGCTGCTTTATAATTAAATGCATAAAGTTACAATACTTTGGGCAATTGTAAGATAAATATAATCATAATGTATTATTCAAGATCAGTGGAATTCTATGTTCCGAAATTGAACCTGTCTGGTGTGGTTTTTACAGGGAAAAGCAAAGTCTCAGACAAAAACTGCAGCTAAGGGAAGTCATTAATTCGATGGTGTTTAGAAAGGACCGGGTTCGCCCTGCTGGATTAGCATCAATTAAATCTCTTGATATTTACATGCTTTGTTTCAATTTGAAATAAAATTTTCATCCAATACGATTTTCACCATTTTTCATGTCACCAACAGGTTTCTCTCACTTTTTTGTTAAATTATTAAAATGCTTTGCCTTTCAGGCCCTTGACTTAAGCATTTTGAATATGGTGGAAATCACTCTTTTCTGATGTCTGTCACAACTTTATGGAAAGCCAGTTCCAAATTTTCGGCAACATCCATACCAATATAAATGAATAAAGTTGGTGATTCTTTAAGCTAACTTCTTGTTTTATTGGCATGCGTTATGTCAAATTTGTTGTTTCAACATGGGTGAATACAATAATTCCAAAAGGATGTCTCTTATTCTATGACCTAAAAAAGGATTGACTAGATTGATAGGCATATACTAAATTATTGAAAGGCGTTGCATTTTATGAATGAGGTAGATTCTGAAGTACTTGTTAAAGTTTAATTTATTTACTGTTCTAGTTTGCTTGAGTATTCACTAAGCCATGGTGTCCAATTTTAAATTAATTTTTATTTTTAATATTATTTCTGCCCTTTTTGCCTTAACTTAGTTTTCTTTCAATTTGCCTCAACATGTCTTGGTTTTTTTTTTTTTTCAAATAATTATTTTTGAGGATGTCAATTTGTATTTTTATTCTTTTTAGATTCCTTGATTTTGGGGAAAGTCAAGGGATGATTATTAAAATAACATATGAAAGTAATATGTGATTTTTTAAAATATAAATAAATAAAACTAAAAAGCAACTTAGGCGACAAAAAATTGAAAACATGAACATTTAAATATATCAAAAAAAAATATTTAAGTTGAACCTATGCAAAGTATGCAATTCTTGAAAGCTTGTCTACATTTGAAAGGTTGTGATCATGTAGGTGACAGTCAATATTAGCCTGAAATAGATTCAATTCTGATATAAACTTGAACGAAACTTAATTTAGTTCAATTTATTTCTTCTAGAAATTATAGGATCTAGATCTCTTCTTCCGTGTGGCCTCCCATGCTTTGGTATTTTAATGTTGAGTTAACCTCCATTTAGAACAATGCTCTTCGATCATGTGCCATTTGAGTAATCTTTTGACTGATCACGAGTTTGCTTTCTATTCAATAGGTCCTTGACTTTTAATAACGATCATGTGTTCTATTAACTGCTTTTGTATTGTAAAATGGATGCAAAGGAGTTGAGATCTATCATTTTGTTTGTGAATGATACTTTTTTTATCTAGGGAACGAAGTTTTCCATTTTCCATGTGAACAGATTGGAATCACGTGTTTTTCGGTAGATGACCTAAATTTGTAAGGCTGTCTAGATTTCCCCTTGCGCTCTGGACATCAAATACATGTGTATGAGATTATATATGTAGGAAGCTGAAAATTAATACATCTTCAATGCAAATCAATATTATTAGCTAAAGGAACTGTAAGAAAGGGGCTTGGAACATGTTCTACGACTATAGAGCATATGTTTATGGTGCATGTGGAGGTGGCATTTTAAATATCCTCATAATAAGAGCTGTAAATACATTTTTTTTTAAGCTTCGTTTGAATTGTAAAATATTAATTCATTTTTTATTATTATCTAGGATGAATAATCTATTTCATCCATATAGATTACAAATTAGTAATTTGTATATAAATGGGACATGCTTGGGTTAAAGATATTTTATATTTAATATTTTAGATATTTTAGCTTTCATTTAGATTAATATTTTCATAAATATATTTGTATTTGTAAAACATAGTTTTGGTTCATAATGTATTAATTTCTAACATGTCCTTGATGAAAACGACATAATTATGAGAATAATTTTTAATAATTTCAATTTTAGCGAACTTCACTATACCACTAATGATTCAAAAAAATAAATAAAAATTGAATGATCTCAATTTGAAAAAATTCAATTAATTGAAACTCAAATAAATGGTGAACATTGAAATTGAAACTCTAATTAAAGTATTGGAAGTTTTAAGATTAGGGAATTGAATATATATATATATGAAACTATCGAATTTGTAACATAAAATCTATAATCTAGAGTGAAAGATTTAAATGTATTGAAAATCTGTTTGTACGAAGTTCAACAAATAATCTTTTCTGACCTTTAATTTACTCTACATTTTTTATATTATGATAAATGGTTGAATGAGATGTGGGATGACTTAAATAGAGTCTACCAAACAAACTAATGAAAACCTTGGAATTGCTTTTGGATTTAATGTCAACAAAATAGAAACATTAATAGATCTTATGCATGTTATGAATATAGAAGAACATGAACACATTAGGTACAAAAAGTTAATAGTTTAGAGGATGTCATAAGCTCATATAATTATAGCTCTCGATGCTTCAACTTGTTAAGACTTTGATGATTTATAGGATTCCATCAAGTATTAAGTCTCTAAAACCTTGAAGGATGTGTGATGTTTCCATTTTTATTCAATATGGTTCAGTGAGCTTTTGGCCAATTTCTGAGTTTTCCTGTAAGCCTATTGGTGTGTTAGGGAGAACCCAGGCTTCTCGGAGGATTCAAGATCATTTTTATTTGACATCTCTTATTGGCATTGAACTTAGTTGGTGTTATGAATCACAATGACACTTTCAAAAGTGTTTTCAGACTCTTGGAGTGTTCTCCAAACTTGTTGGTGAGCATGTCTATTTTTAGTAAGTCACCAAGTTGACTCCAATCATTTCTTATTGCTTTAGTTTCATCATAATGTGGTCAGAATTGTATTTCGATAATATTGCAATACTTTTCACAATTTGGGTGAATTATTAAGTTATTTAATTAACATTTCACTAATGTTGTCTAATGTTGAGAAATAATTAAAGAACAATTTAGTGTAATAGCTTGTTGGAAAGGTGATTAAATGTTTGAAAAGTTGGACGCTTAGGCATAAGAGGGTCTTTTGCACATAATGAATTATTTAATTTAAAGAAAAGAAAATTCAGAAAAAAAAAGTGTTTTTTGGAAAAAAAACCTTTTTAAAAAATAGCGAGAAAACAAAAAAAAATGTTTTTTTGATTTTTTTTAAAAAAGCAACGAGAAAACAAAAAAGTGTTTCTTTGAAAAAATAGTGAAATGTCAATGGGCCCTTAGTCTGCTGGTAAAGTTGAATGGTTCTGAATGAGCCCACCAGGGATCAAGTCTTAAAAAAAAATTAAAAAATTTGAATGATCTCAATTTGAAAAAAATTCAATCAATTGAAACTCAAATAATTGGTGAATATTGAAATTGAAACTCTAATACTTTGTATTAGAAATTTTAAGATTAGGGAATTGAATATATATATATATATATATATATATATATAATATGAAACTATTGGATTTGTAACATAAAGTCTATAATCTAGAGTGAAAGATTTAAATGTATTGAAAATCTGTTTGTACTAAGTTCAACAAATTATCTTTTCTTGCCTTTAATTTATTCTACATTCTTTATATTATGATAAATGGTTGAATGAGATGGACAACTTAAATAGAGTCTACCAAACAAACCAAAGAAAATCTTGGAATTGCTTTTGGATTTAATGTCAACAAAATAGAAACATTAATAAATCTTATGCATGTTATGAATATAGAAGAACATGAACACATTAGGTACAAAAAGTTAATAGTTTAGAATGAGGATGTCATAAGCTCATATAATTATAGTTCTCAATGCTTCAACTTGTTAGAATTTGATGATTTATAGTATTCCATCAAGTATTAAGTCTCTAAAATCTGGAAGGATGCATAATGTTTCCATTTTTATGCAATATGGTTACGTGAGCTTTTGACCAGTTTCTTAGTTTTCCTATAAGCCTATTGGTATGTTAGGGAGAACTCCAAGCTTCTTGGAGGATTCGAGTTCATTTTTATTTGACATCTATTATTGGCATTGATCTCGGTTGGTGTTATGGATCACAATGACACTTTCAAAAGTATTTCTAAACTCTTGGGGTGTTCTCCAAACTTGTTGGAGAGTATGTCTATTTTAGTAAGTCACCAAGTTGACTCCAATCATTTTCTTATTGCGTCAGTTCCACCATGATGTGGTCAGAATTGGATTTTAATAACGTTGCAATACTTTTTGCAATTTGGGTGAATTATTAAGTTATTTAATTAATATTTCACCAATGTTGTCTAATGTTGAGAAATAATTAAAGGACAACTTAGTGTAATAGCTTGTTGGAAATGTGATTGAATGTTTGAAAAGTTGGACGCTTAGGCATAAGGGGTTCTTTTGCACATAATGAATTATTTAATTTAAAGCAATAAGTTTTTTTGAAAAAAAAACCTTTTCAAAAAAATAGTGGAAAAACAAAAAAAAAATGTTTTTTTGAATTTTTTCAAAAACAATGAAAAACAAAATTTTTTGAAAAAATAGAAATGTTAATGGGCCATTGATCTATTGGTAAAGTTGAATGCTTTTGAATGAGGCCACCAAGGATCAAATCTTGCTAAGTGTAATGCTCCAATATCATAAGGGATGAGGCCAGATTGTGCCTCGGCGGTGGTGGAATTGATACCCTCACCTTGACTCTTAGCAAGAGGTTCAACCTAAGGTTAGTGCTCTCATATTGGGTAGCTAAAACCCTCCATAAAAAATGGTGAAAAAACTTTTTTTTTAAATGTAATAAAAAAGTTATCAAAGGAGGTGTTGGGGGTTCATTTGGATATGTTGAAATTTTTTCTCATTGTTATGTTGTCGATTGAACTTGCAAGTTCTTTTATCTTTGAGGACAAAACCCTTGAATTTCTAGTTTTGGATTTGAGAGAATTCCCTGCTAGATTGGAGTGATTTCATTTTAGAGATCACCATTGTGTTTCAAATTGAGTTTCAATTTTGAACGTTGTTGAGATGAAGATCTATTCTGTTTTGAGGTGTTAGGATGGAGCTTGAAGAGAGCTTTCTAGTATTATGCTTATGGGTGTGTTTGTATGTCGCTTTTTAATTTTCCAGGATCAATAGCATGCATCAGTTTGATTTGTCTAAAATACAACAGCAAAAGGTGTTTTCAGACTTGTATCACCTTCTAAGTCATCCATTCAAGGTATCCCATTGTTATTTCATAGTTGGGTTATTGGGTACATGTTATTTGACACTATTGTGGGTGTTTCAAAAATTCTTTACATCAACACTTTATATCGTAGTTAATTGTCTTATTTTGGTGTTCACAATGCATAATATTAACCTTGTAATGTTTGATGGTTATACCACCAAAAACTTCAATTTCTATGCACTTTATTTTGTAAGCATTGGATGGTAGTATGGGTTTAAATTTGTTATTGTTGATGTACTCACCCTACTAAACAAGTGGTAATATTGTAATAACTCACCATTGAAAAGTGGAAGAAGCATGTTTAAATGTCCTCAAAAGTGTATAAATTTCCCATTGAAAAGTGGAAGTGCCTTGTAATTCCCTTGAATAAGTGGATAATTTCTTTCTTGTATTGTTTATGCATTCCATTGAATAAGTGGCTTGGTTGGCTTGCCACTTGATGCTTCTTTCCAACAAGTTGTAAGCTTGACAAGATATGTTGTTACCTTGCCCAATCCTAGATTTGAGTAATCAAAAGTAGAAAGAAAATTGTTATGCTTTCATTTACTTTGAAGCTAACACTTTAAAAAGAAATTTGAAGGTGATTATTAGAGGATGTGAAAAAGTCACTAGAAATCCACTTTGAAATCAACTTTATATTTCCTTAAAGGGAGAGGGTGGTGCTATTTTTAGCTTAAATGAAGCCATTTAACATTACATTATTGTGCTATTTAAAATTGTAATTGAAAGACAAGTTTAGAAAACAGTTTTTAACAAGGGTCATGAGATGCATGTGAAGGCTGAAATATTTTGAAGAAACATTATAACAAGTGCTCTTTGTTAGGAATATTACATCAATTAGATTTGTTATGGTTTGTTTGAATATTAGAATATCATGTATGAAGAATTATATGATTGTAATTGATTATTCATAATTGTATTATGAGTTGTTAAAACAACTCATCTATGTTTAAAAGAGTGGTTATAGGAAATATAATAGCTCTTATAATATAAAAGACCAAAATCTTATAAATTTATAATATCTTATTAAATAAAAAATATAAAAGAATATAATTAATATACATATATTAAATATTAATATATATAAAATACGTTGAGAGTTATCATTATCGAGGTGCCTATTGCACTGACAAAAAAAATTACTCAAGTTTTTTAAATGTTTAGATAAGTTTTTTAAAAGACTTCAAACAATTAATATAACTATCACTACCAAAATCTTTTGTTCAATAAAGGTCATTTGACTATTTTCTTAAATTATTTTAATTATTCTCTATAACAATAAATTTAAATTAATTATTGATTATTATCTTTTATTATCTATTCGTACAAATCCCATTTTAGATCAAATAAAATGTAAATATTGTTTAAATTTTTATTTTATTTTTCATTCTTAGGTGAGTTTTATAAAGATGAGAGAATTTAACCTGACTAGGTGATATTGTTTAAATTTTATTAAAATAATTACTCCAATCAATTAAATCATCCTATAATGGATTTGATTAGAAACATTTATATAAAATATTGTACATAGGGGAGAGGACCTGAGCATGTTTCAATAGTTGTGATAGTAGTTGTTTATATAATGCTCAATATTTTTATCAATATTGGACGAATAGTTGTGACTTTAAAGTTTTTAGTGTTGATGATGACTACCCATAATTAAACAAAATGTATTCCTCTGATCTAAAAAGCATTCAATCAAGTGATTCCACATCAGCGCTCAATAAAACATGATGTGAATGCACAAGTATTGTTCTCACTTTTTTTTTGGACCTTTTTGGACACCTTGACAAAAAGCATGCTGATGTGGCATCATATTTGATGATGTGGCCCTGAAACCTTAGTTATAAGCAGGGAACTTGCCAAGTAAGCTGTTGTAAAAAATTGGGAATGATTTGAAATTTTCACATAGGATAATTAGAAGCACGAAGTTAGGGTGCACAACTACTGGGTCCTCTCCCCTAGTTTGAATCCAAAGATCTCAGCACAACTCCAACCAATTTTAATTTAAAATGAAAATATATTTTTTTAAAATAAAACATCAAGCTAAAAAGAATTTCTCCATTAAAATCATAAAATTTCTACAGTATAATCTTTGATTATTTTTCTAAATTTGACCATTAAGCTTTTCTTTTCCCTTACCATATCCAGAAATTATTGTGAAAATAACATCCAAAAATACTGTAACAATTTAGAATTGTCGTCATAACAGAGCAAGGAGTGAATAAGAACAATAATATAAAAAGTGACAAGTAACAAATGTCCACCTTGTATGTGGATCGCCTTCCTCTGTCTTCATCAATATTTTTAAATATCTGCATAAATTGGACTTTCTGTTTCCTATCCATGGAAGACCGAACAGGAATCTGAAATTTTTCTTCGAAAAGGGGAATATTTTTCAATGAAGGCTGAACCAGGCTAAAAGCCTAATTACAACAAAATCAGTCAAAAGAAATACCTAGTTATCTCAAATACTTCTTCTAATCATTGCAATAAATTTTTACCTAAAATACAATGAAAATAACGGAAAAATAGTGTGTACAGAAGCTAAAAGAAATGATCTTACAGCAGAAAATTTGGAAAGAAAACGAAATAAAAAATAAAAAAATTCAGCCACAAAATACAAATAAATCGAAGCTTCGGCATCAGACAAATTACAGACCTTATTCAAAGATCCGAGTATATATTTAAAGTGAAGATCTGATACAAAATCATATTGCCAAAGATTTCTGAGTTGCCCAATGTATCTGATGATACATATCAACAATTCTCCAGTAAATATTTATTCAGGACAGTACCTTGGAGCGGCTCCATAGAGTTATCTCGCACGGCATGTCAGCCATGCCGACTGCGACAGAAGCTTCATTTGAAGAATGAAAACTGCTTATATCTACTAAACATTTAACACAAAAGAGGTGCCCATCTGCACACTGTTTTATAAATAAATTTATGGGTCTTTCTATCCGCATAACATTGATTATTATAATCAAGGCTAAAAAATTTAAAAATCTTAAAAAAGGGATTTTACACCATATCACTGTGCATATCATTGATTATAATAATCAAGGTTAAAAGGTGTTTACAAAGAAGATTTCACATCATATCATTCTGTATACCATTGATTATAATAGTAGAGACTAAGAGCTCTTAATAAAGAAGATTGCAACGACTCCAAACTGGAGATTAAAAGTTCTTTTGGACAGAATAATGTCAATCTTAGCTTATTTTGAGTGCTACACCATCAACCATATTTATAGGGAGGCAAACAAGGAGGCTGATGAGTTATCTAAGTTAGTAGTGGAAGGCTTCGAAGAAAATTGGTGGTTAGAAAATGATGGAAATTGTAGTTATTCTTAAATCCCTTTGAGATGCTCGTCGCTCGAAGTCTGCTAGACAGCAGGAAGAATTAAATGGTGGAGGGTTTATGTTTTTGGTTGTTCTTTTATAGACTGTTTAATATCTTTATGCTGAAAATAGTTTTAGGGCTTTATAGAAAGAATGCTCAGAAACTATGTTTAAGTGCAGCATTTGAAAGATACATATAAACTACATATTATATGTTTCCAGATGTATTAATCTTGATTTATAATTAATTTTGGCCTTGGCCTCTTATTTACCAAGAAAAATAAAGAAGATTGCAGTCCATATCCTTGCGCGTACCATTCATTATAATAATCAAGACTAAAAAAAATCCTTGCCAAAAAGTATTTCAGAGCATATTGTAACCCAGATATTCAGATCAACTTCAGCAATACTAAAAGAACATTAATCTTTCTAAGCCTGAAGAATTTGTTATAAGTATTATAAAAACGTTCGAACAGCTGTACATATAAAGTTACTACGGCGTCCAAAATAAAGGTTTCTTTTTTATTTTTCTTGTCTCTGCCTTACAAGCAAAATAGAGACTTGATGATTAAAACAGGTTACAACAACCTCTTTTAATAGAGGTCTTTAAAGAAAGCTGTGAATAAAACAGTTTTTTTTTCTCTAATCAAAACTCTAATCTTAATTCTAATTGAATGCTATTTTAAATTGTAACCAATTTTTTTGCTTTCAGATTACCGCTTCATATTTATCTTCCCAAAAATAATATTAAAATATATTTAAAATAATATTTAAGTTTAACAAAACTGACAGTTTTCATAAAAAGAAAACTGTTTTCTAAATTCATTTATTTATTTTCCAAAAGATAAGAAGATAAGATTTAAGAGTGGATATGGATTTGCAAATCCTATAGTGCTGTATTCTATAGTGCATGTCATTTGAATGTCAATTTCTAGCTGAAGAGTTTTTCCTTACACATTGCTTTTTGATGGATGCCATTGTAATACGCCTCTCGGAATAATAACATTGTAGCTGTATTGAAGCATTGTAAAGCCCAATTTGATGTTAGAGTAGGTGTCCTGCTTTTGTAACTATGTGAAGAAGGATTATGGCACCCTAGATTGAGAGGTTGAGAAAGATATTATGTGCTCAATTGTGTTTGAGTGCATTTGAGAAGGAGAATGAGATTTGAGTGCTCTACAATTATTATTATTATATATTTCACAGGTATTGTACATGTCTTAGCGCTGTCTGTGGGAATTTGCTAAGGATTGTTACCATCGTGGGGTTCGCTCTTGCCTGAGTTGAGATTTATCTTCATTTTTCTTTCAAATTTTATCCGAGTTCAATAAGGAAAAGGCAGTCCTTTGACCAATTGTTACCACATGCCATGGATAACCATCTTAGTCGCTTACTACATTGTGAGGCATTGAAATAGTGGGTCTGGCATTACTGGTTGCTTAGTTTGGAGTTGAAACCTCTTATTTGTTGCCTTGAAACTGTAAACCATTTTGTGTCTTGGCATTGGAATCTCTTCTATTTTCTACTTTATAGATTCCTCTCATCGATTTATTTCCCTAGTTATATTTCTTTTTCCAACTTGTTATTGTTTCCATTAATATTACCACTGTTGTTAAGGAACGAGGATCTGAAAAGAATGTGAAATTTGTTGAAGAGATTAACAGTGTGGATTATCACATTAGAGAAGCCTAATGGTCCCCTGAAAGCGTAGCTATAGTGGCAGTAGTGTGTAGTGAAGGCAATTTAGGAAGAAGCCCCTCATAGACTTGTACTACTAGGAATTCCACCTTGATAAGAAAGATGTTGAAGTTACTATGTGCTTGAACCAAGGCAAAGAAGGCATTGAAGTCCAATCTTTTGCTTGCTTGATGCTCCCCCCAAAGAAAGAGATTTAGTTAACAAGATTTATGTACTGGCCTTTTGTCAAAACAATTTGATTTAATAGATTTAGTTATATTGAGATGTATTATTAATATAATCTAACACTTTAAAATATTATTTTTGATTAAGGGAGGGGTAGTCTTATTTATTGGTTTTATAAAATCAATTTAGGAGAATTTATGTCTTTAAAAATAAAATAAATTATAATATAAATTGATGTACATATAAAATGATGATTTTTGGAGTGCATAGTTAGTGGTATTCAACATTTGTCAATCATCATAAGAAGTTCACATTGAGGGGGAAGGCTGAGAGAGGGAGGGGGCATTCTAAAACTAAGCCTCAAAGATAAATTTGTTAAGTAGTAAACCAATTGGAGACAAAGACATAAGAGGTTGGAGGACAAGCAACATCCTCTTTTAAGTCACTAGCGATGAGGCCACAAAATTGTTTTAGTGACAAAACTATTTGTGCCAAAATAACTAAAGCAAAGATCAATTCCTAGGTGGTAGTGGTAACTGTTTCTTATCATTTATGATCAGAGTGGCAATGATCTATAACAATTTTTGAATACTTGACAACAAGAACTTAGTTCTCAAGAATTTGTATTTATGATTGGACATGCCCAATCACAATTGGAGGATTTTTGTGACTAGATGTGTGTGTCCAATGGAAATTGTTTATTGAGTGATTGGATGTGTCTGTCCCTAATCATATTTTTTGGGTGATTATGATTGGATGTGTTTGTCCCTATCATTGGATAAAAGTCTAGTATAATTAGTCCTATTGAAGGAACATGGTGAGGCAAGTTCAACTATTGCTTGTCACAAGTAGATGTGTAGGTCCCTACTCTTCCCTTGTGTTTTTGATGAACTACTGATTGTGTTCATCAAGTGTTGCTAGTCCACCTATCCCCATTTGGAGAATGATGTAAAAGGGGGTGCATTAGGAATATTACATCATTAGGTTTGTTATGGTTTGTTAGTTTGAACATTAGAATATCATGTGTGAAGAATTATATTATTGTGATTGGTTGTACATGATTGTATTATGAGTTGTTAGAACAACTAGTCTATGTCATATTGGATAAAAAAACCCTATTAATGAGATGAAAACCCTATAAATTTGTAATGTCATATTGGATTAAAAAATATAAGAACATAGTAGTATTAAATAGTTGTATCGAAGCATTTGCATATTATAACGGGTAATAGTAAAATTTGCTACAATATGTGCAACCTCAATGTTGAATAATACTTGTCTTGTATATGAGTATTTGAATTCTTTATGTTTAAGGAATACAAGGACTGTAATGAAACAACTTGCACGATAATAATATAATTTGAAATATGATGCAAATACTTGATAATAATATGTCACTTTGAGGGGGCAACCTCCTAATCAACTTTGAGGGGGATACCTCCAATAGTCTTTAATAAGAACATAATACTCAACATGATGATAATAACATACCTATATCTCCTATATATACCATACTTATGCCTAGGATATCACCTAGGCTAACCTAGATAACCCTATATAAGCCTTAGGCCGACCTAAATAACTAAATAACAATATAATAATGATAATGACTTAATTAAGAGTTAAGATAGCCACAAGCTAACTACTCATAACACTATACACACCATAGGGGTAGGAGCATAACATTTCCCTCCTCTTTACAAAAGCATTGTCCTCAATGCTAACTTTTCTTTTTCTTCTTCTTCATCTCCCTTTTTACTTTTGCTTCTTCTACTACTACTTCTTATTCTTCTTCTTGTTCCTGCTCTTATTCTTGCTCTTGCTCATGTTTTTGTTCTTGCTCTTTCTCTTTCCCTTTTTGTCTTTTTTCTTTTCTACTTGTTCTTGTTCTTTTTCTTCTTTTTTGTGGCTACATTTTGTTGTGAAGAGGGTCTAGAAAGATAATTTTGCAATAAATCACACAAATGAATTAAAATAATATGATTTTTTTAATGTAACTTACAAAGGCCTAGGTTGCACTTTCCCAAAAAAAAATCCAAAAATTAGGTGATTTACAATCTTGAGAGCAATTTTGTTTGAAACCCTAATTTTACAATAAACCACTTAATTATGTTCCAATTAATTTGAAAATTATACTGTAGTATCCTCTCTTACTTCTTAAAAAACCCTCTAAAAATAAAGGAAATATGTAGGATTTGGAAGATATATGCTTTTCAAATAAATTAGGTAGAAACCCTAATTCTGCAATAAATCACTCAATTCTGCTTCAATTAATTTGAAATATGGACTATAGCTACTCCAATATATTCTTAAAAAACCCTTTGAAAATCAAACAAAATAATCATTAAAATATGAGAGATACGTGTTTCACAAAATGATCTCCAAAATTAAAAAGTGTCTTGTCATAACGGTGCCAAGATCATGCTCTAATACCAATTGTAATGAATATGCACAAGAATAATATAATCTGAAATATGCTTCAAAAAATTGATAATAATATGCCACTTTTAGGGGGAAACCTCCTAATCCACTTCAAGGGGGATACCTCCAATAGTCTTCAATAAGAACATAATACTCAATATGATGATAATAACCTACGTATACCTCCTATATATACCATACTTATGCCTAGAATATCACCTAGGCTGACCTAGATAACCCTATATAAGCCTTAGGCTGACCTAAATAACAATATAATAATATGACTTAATTAAGAGTTAAGGTAGCCACAAGGACTAATTTTAAACATTGTGTTAAATGGTCATCTTATGGTTAATGGTACTTGCTCTTACTTTTCCACCATTTCTTTTTTTATGTGGAATTCTTAAGTGTCTAAGTGATATTTTGCAGATCTATATTTTAATTATACATGCATAAATGTTTATGTAATCTAATATTTGTTTAGAAACCAATGCATATTTGTTTATGTGAGTAATATGCATGAAAACTCTTTGTGCATGGCATTTTGAATGATTTTTAAGCTTAAATATGTGTGTAGAAAGTATTTTATTCATTTCCTTGTTATGTATTTCAACCATATGTCAAAAACCCAAATGGAAAATATTATAAACATAGGGAATATACTTTAAAAAAAATCAAAAGAAGTTTCCACTCATTATAGAGAAGAAAATTTACTTCATAATACATTTTCCATTTTTCCCAAGAGAAGTATCAAAACATCAATAGCTTTTAGTGTTAACATTGGGCCACATTTTTTTATACCCACAGTCCATGGAGCAATTCTCAACTTGTAGTCTATTTCAATTGGATTTAATTTTGATTAAGAAGATACTAGAAGTACCTTGAGGGGGATTAATTTTTAAAATAGAACAAGTGTTATTCATTGGTGTATTACAATTCTTGTTTTATATGAGGAAGAAAATATACTTGTTTCTTATCTTCATCTTTATATTAGTCTCAATCTTCTAAAAAATGTATAATCACAAAAGTATAGACAAAAACAAATAAACATCTTGACAAACAAATATTTTTAGTCTCAATCTACGATGGCGGTGGAATCTCATCCGTGGTGGCGACTGCAGATGAAGGCCCGTCCTTGGAGTCTATTGCGAATGGTTTCCCTATGACCCGAGCGGATGGCTTGCAGATTGATGGCGCGACTAACAGTGTTGGTGGTGGTCAAGGTAGTGAAGGAACTTCCTCCTCGTTGGTTGTGACCGCTGCGAAAGTCCCTTGTGCGATGGGATCTGGCGGGGAGAGGGTTAAGGGCATTGGCTCGACGGCGAAAGCTAAGGGGTTGAATGCGGGTTTCAGACAGGGAAGGAGTTCGTTTGGCGGGTTTATCCTTGTCTCCAATACCATCTCAGTGAAGCTGAAGGATGAGATAGTAGAAGAAATAGATGATAACGTGGCTGAGCTTTCCGCTCGTGGGGTGATTTGTTGGTTTAGGGGTTTTTGGCCTAGCCTCCCTCAGCTGCATTCTTGGATCACCAATGAATGGGAGCCTGTGATTTCTGGTAAAGTTCACATTTTCCCCATGGCTAAGGGGTTTTTTGTAGCTAAGTTTGACAATGCTCAGGATAGAAATATCATTTTATGTGATAATTTTTTTAGCTAGGAGGACAAATATTTGTTGATGATTAAGCCCTAGCATTCAAATTTCAACCCTACTTATGAAACTTTTAACAAGATCCTGATTTGGGTTCGTTTGCCTAATCTTCCCCTCCACCTTTGGAGTGACTCTCTTCGGGAGGATGTTGGTGAAGCCCTTGGTGATTTTTTGTTGGTGGATGATGAATCTTTTGATATTTTTCATTCCACCTTTGCCCGCATACTGGTTGAAATTGATGTTTCAAAAGGGCTGCCTGCTGAGGTTTTACTTAAATCTTCTAAGGGCTCTTGGGTCCAATCTTTGGATTATGAATGGATTCCCTTCTGGTGTAGAAGATGTTTTAAAATAGGTCATGCTGCTGCACAATGTGGATTTGAGAAAAAAGAAAAGACGACTACTTGGTGGAAAGACGCTTCTCAACAACATTATATGGTTGAGAAGAAATTTGAACAACATAAGAGTTTTTCTGAGGTGGTTGCTTATGATTCATAGGGTCTTGGGGCATCCCCTTCAGATGTACCAAATGGTGGGGCTGCTAAGACTACCCCTAATGAGCAAGTGACTAGGTCTTAGGCTGCCATTTCTGGTGATAGTGCCACGACTTCCATATATGGCAGCTTTTCAGATAAGTCTTTGTTTGCACGAAGGAATAATGATGAAATATCTAAGACTATGGCTACAGGAATTCACCTTCTGGAAAATAGTGAGTTGGTCTAGCATGATAAGGTAGCACAAGTGGAATAAGGCTAGATCACTGTTAAGGGAAAGAAAGCTAAATTCTCTAGGCCTTCTTTTGACATGATTCTCTGTTCCCACAAGAGTAGCTCTAAATGTAAATCTTGAAGGGTTTTGTATGGGAGCTGGTTTTTGGCTGGCTGTAGGCTGTCCTTTTTGCAGCTTTGTTCTTGTTTGTATAGGGTTTCAAGTCCCTTCAAAACCTGTTTTTACCTGTATCAAAAACAATATTTTTACTTTCTCTAGGAATAGAGGTGTTGAACCCAATTTTATTATTATTTAGAATAGGGACCCAACCAATTACTACACTTATATCATTGTATCATATTAATTATTAAGAGACAGATCAATTCAAGATCTTGTGGTGATTATAATTCTTTTATACCAAATACCAAATTTTATAACATGCAAGCAATGTATTCTCCTAATTGACCTTCATCTTGGGGAAACTATATTTTTCCTTTGTCTTTGGCACAACAACTATCTTCCTCATTGGTCTTGGGAAGGATTTCCCAAATTTTTATGGTTGCATCTCAACATCCCAGTGAGAACTTATCAACTTTTACTACTTTGTGTTAGATTAGTAGGGTACAACAAGAAGATGAATAGTTCTTCACTCACTAAGATTTTGGTTGTTCGGAGTTGTTAATTAGTTCCATATCCTACTATTTTTTTCATGAAAAAAATAATCAGGATGGGTGATACTATCGAAGTATGTGATGCACTATACAGTTTCCAATTATATTTGATATAGATCAAGGAACTTTAGGTGTTTTAGAATAGCTAATTACTTGTCAACTTACTTTGGAATACCTTAATTTTGAACTAAAATAATGGAGTTGTTCAATATTTGAATACACTCATTTTTTTGTATTCACTTGATGTTCAATATTTAAGTCATTCATTTTCTATATTCACTTGATCAAACAACATGAACGCAAAGAAAGAAAAGGAAAATAAATTTCCAAGGAAGACACATAATAAAATTTCCTTCTCCCAAGTAAGTTCATCTTCTTCTGGAGTTAAATCCAGTTTCAAGACTATCCAAGTAATTTTGCATAAAATTATTTTAAGCAATCCACATTAGCCCATTTTTTATATTGTAGACTACATGTCTAAAATAAAGTGCATATTTATCGATTATAATACTTCCAAAATCATCCTAATGAGATTTTTTTTCGCTTAACTATGCTAGAAGAAATCCTATCTCTCATATTTTTTCATCACATGCTCTTACTAAATCATTAACCCCTCCAAAAGATAAGACTAAGCCCTTTAATGTTTCTCTTTATAAGAGGGTATTTCCTTAATAATAATTTTAGCAACTCAAAAGTTTTTAAAACTTCATTCCATTGAAATCAATAAATTCTTTGAGGATATCCTTTACTAAAATCAACAAAAAATACTATTCTCATGAGTTAAAACTAATACATTTGATGAGCAAACCAAAGGTACACAAGTTACACTTTTAGAGCATCTAGAGAAGAGAGTTGTAAAAACTATCTTGGTGGTTTATATAGTAGAAAGTTATGGAATTATCTTGATTAAAAGATTCTTTAAAGACTCTGGAGGAGAAATCAAGTTGAATTGGTCTAAATAACAACAATACCAGTCAAACGGAAAAATAATAACTTGAAGCCCAAGCAAGCTCCAAGATCATAGTGGAAAATTAAAATGATATTCTATATAATATCCTATATGAGTAAATGTGTCCCATAACATAATGATATATAAAAAATAATTAAATATTAATTTTTTTACTTGAAAAGAAAAAGTTACACATGGTAATGTCGATGTAGTTGTCTTACTTGCTCTTCTAAAGGGAAAATTACACTTATTTTTATTTTATTTATGATTTGAATGCACTAACATTACAATTAAGTATAATGTGCTTCTCCCAAGTCTCAAATATACAAGAGATAGGGTAAATTTTTTAAAAGCACAAGGTCATGCTAAGCTCATTATCAAATAATCCAAAAAATAGTTCTAAGAAAAAGTGATCAATTTAAATGTTAAAAAATAAAGTGTGGTATTGCATTATTATTTTTTAATGCATTATTGATTTCTTTTATTCTAAGGGACAAAAGTAGTTGCATAATTTAAAATTTCAACCTCCCTCTTTATTCCTCACTTCAAAGATGATACCTTTATATTTTGAAATCATATATTGACTAATAGTACTAGATAATGTATCTAATTGGCATGTATTCATTTTATCGAGAAGACAAATAATTTTGGTAAAATATTATTTGAGAGCAATGGTTTAGAATGCAAAGAATCAACCATGATTGAAGAAATATATCTCAAAATATGTGAGCTCAAAGTGAGATGAATCAAAGAAAATGAAATTCTAAAATGATTAGTTTATTTGGAGAAAATTCTTTATAAACATAAGTCTATAAAAGAAAAGTAAATGGTTGAATCAAAAGTCTCATTCAAATTTGAGCAAACTGACATTAGAATCCATGAAAAACCAAGATATTTTAGCTTGATTTTTTTTTCAAAGGGTATAAATATTTTTTTTGCTTCATCATATAGAGATTTTAAGTTCTTTACTCCTAGAGAGCCATGCCACACTGTTTCATTGAATCCTAAATATAAACCATACAAATAAAATAAATTAAATTGTAAATATGCACTAGCTATTACAATATATTAAGAGGCTAAAAAATGTCAATAGAACAAATAGAATTTCTCATTCATCGCTCTAAATAGATAGCTAACATAGTGCTAGTTTGTAAGAATAATGGTGAAATTAGTATATGCCTTGATTTTTAGAATTTAAATTAGACATCCCTAAATAAAATTATCCATATCTCATCACGAATCAGTGGTTGTAAATAATCATTGATTTAGAAATGATATATTTTTCGAATGGGTTTTCAAGATAGAGTTAGATTGAGGTGGATTTTGAGGGTTAACATAGGAAATATTTCACTTCTTCTCAAGAAATTTTTTCATATGAGATAATTATATTTGGTTTAATAAATGTTGAAACAAAATTTTAGAGGATTATGGATATGACCTTTAGAGACCTAAATAATGTCATTTTTGAAAATTGGATAGGTATACTAACTTCTCATAGAAAATAAGTGATGAACCATTTCATCTAGATATTATCTTAGAAAGATAGAAACCAAATGGAATCTCCCTCTCACTAAAAAAAAATCTTTGTGGTGACATAGAGAAAAACTCTTAGGACACTTTTTGTCAAAATAAGGAATGAAAATTAACCTAAAGCATTTGAAGGCTATTCATTTTTTATAAAAAATAAGCTTCCTTTAGATATTAATTCACGACTTTTCCAAGTTAACATGTTAATAGCCAAAATGAAGGGAAAATATTAATTCAAGTGAAATGTAGATGGTGAATTTTTTTCGAATAAATAAAAAATGTTGTAGGAAAATCTCCTATCCCTCTTGAAATATATAGTTATTCTTCTAAACACACTCTCTAGATGATTTTAACATGGGAAAATGATAAGAACATATATTCTTGATTGTATTAATGAGTTATGGATTAAAATACCATTACCTTAAATATTCACCTATTGAAAAGAATGCATATGTTGTCAAAGACACTAAAATAGTTTAAATTTTATATCTTGAACTCTATACAACAATAATGGTACCTAATTTTGTAGTCATATCAATCATAATAATTTTTTATTAGTATGATATTAATATAAACACAAAAAGATATCATCCATAGGAAAGGTCTAGGCCAAAGGAAAGGATAAATCAAAATTAAAAAACCGTATAGAAAATAAGCTTAAAATATGACCTATATATTTTTCACATGTTCCATTGACAAGTGATATACAAATGTTTGCCTATTCTCCAACATAGGTAGAATGCCCCACTTATATGATAGAAATAAAGTGAAGGACATCAAGGCCCAAATATACTAGGTTTGTCATCTAGAAATGAATTTAATTTATAAGATATATCAAGTTTGATTATGAATTACTCATATATCTTAGACAATGTTGGTAAAAAGGGTACATATATCAAAATATTGATGAATCTTAATTACTATTAAATATTTAGTTTATTGTAAGTCAAATATCCTTCTAAAGATCTTAACATGATACAACCAACTTCAATTATTATGGAATTATCTTAGATAAATATTAAAAGAGAATCAAATTATTCAAAGTGAGTAATAAGTCACAAGGACTAAACAAACTTCCACCATCTAGTAACAAGGTCATGTAGCCATTGAATCTTCATAACTCTAATAGTACACCAAAATTTATGTCTCTAGAAGGGTTATAGTAAAAGTACATTGTGATATCTTAGTTTATACATGAGAGAAATTATAATGAAAATTAATGGATTTAATTAATAATTCTAAGGATTCTCATGCTTTTCTAAAAAAGATCATATGGAGTGCGACTCAAAATTAAAGGGGAGAAAGAGTATAATATAGGTGTTTTTATTGTGAAGTGATTTCCAACCACATAGCTATCATTTTCCAATAGATTAGGATCTATAGGAGTTGATGGATGGTTGGATGGATGATGCTTGACATGAATGGATGGATAGATGATGGAAAAAGATGGATGTGTGGTTTTATGGGTTAGGATTGATATGGATAGGTGGTGGATTTGATGGATTATGATTTGGAAGGTTTGATGGACTAGGATTAATATGAATAAATGGATTTTTTAAGGATGGTTCAAAGGGAAAGGATGTGATGGATGAGGATTATTTGTGGATAGTTTTTAATTATGAAGGTTCCCCTTACTTATTTTTTTAATCTTATAATTTAGGGGAAGCTTAGATCCCATGATTATAAGGTATGTAACCATAGTATCTTTGTCTTGATGTAGGATATAATCTAATGGGGTGGTTCCATTGTTGATGGATATCCAATTTGGATTTGAGGGATATCTAGTGCTAGGATGTTCATAGGATAAATGATATTGATTGATCACAAATGGATGATTAAGGAATATGAAAATATTGCTCAAGATAATATTTTAAAAAGGGGTTCATTAGTATGCTCATATTGATCCACAATACTATCATCATATTTATCTTGATCAATAAGGTTATCAACATCATCAAAGTCAAAAGGATTCATGGATTGGTTCAAAAATGGAATCATGATTTATTTATTAGATTAGATTATATTTTGTAAAGGTTTGATTCAAAATTTTGCATGATTTTAAGATAAGAAAGATAAAAATGAAGACACAAGAACACCCCAACTATTCAACTGGGAGTGGTTTTGTAGGCCCCCAAATATAATTTGATCCAAGTGTAAATAATATGGCTTATAGATCTCAAGGAACTAACCACTTTTGATCCTCAAGGTTGTACTAGGGTATGAGAGAAGAGCTTATGTGGCCTACTATATAATTCTACTTCTAAAATTATAGTGTGAGTAACTTCCCAGGGCTAACCACTTGCTTGTGCACTAGAAAGACCAAATAATTGATGGGTTCACTTTCTAGGTTTGGAAAAAGGCATTCTAGGGGAGCCCTTGATATAATTGAAGGTGCATAAGGTCCATTTTCATGAAATAAGGTTTATGTCTACTGGCTTTGCACTAGAGGGTAACCCACTCTCCTACATTACTTGAAAAACTACAAATTTTCTTGCAAGATTAGCCAAATATGAAAAATGTACCTCTAAAAGAGAGTATTTCAATTCTCTCCCTAATTTCTATACTTTGTTAGAACATGAGGGTTCAAGTTTCCACTTGGTGATAAAATCTAATCTAGGTTTTCTAAAAAGAAACTAAAACAAAAGGACTAACCATTTTTTATTTTCAAGATCACCTTGTGGCATGAGGAAAGAGCATCCATGTGTTATACATTTGAGGGAAAACAAAAATGATAAAATGGATGCTTTTGATTCCCAAGATCAGCTTGTGATGCAAGGAAAAGCACAAATACACTTAATTCACACAAACATAAAAAAAAGGTTCATTAACCTTAGAAATAAAAGTGTGAACACAATGAAAACACACAAAAGATGCTTGATGTTATATCTTGGTCAAGAAAACATATAACACGTGTGATAGTAGTTTGATCAATGAATTATCTTCAAGCATATGAACCTATAAAAAGATGTTATCAAATGACACAAAAATACCAAATGGACCACTTCAAATGATTTACATTAGAAATAAGAGTTCAAAACATGATAAAATGGTTATCTAGATACACTTGCACTATTTTTTTTTCCGATAAAAGGTAGAGCCTATAGATATATATATTTATAATGCTTAAAGGATTACAAAGATGCCAAAATTATAGTACTAGCATGTTATCAAAAAGCCCAATATAATGGAAAATGTGGCAATTTCAGCAACATTATCAAAAGCCCCATATATTGGCAAATGTGGCATTGATAGAATCAAAATCAAGCTTCAGTAATTAGTATTCATTACATAATTCGAGCTTGCAGGTAAACATGTTTACCAATATTTTCTACGACATGAAGAACCAAAATAAGCTTCAATATCTGGTAATCTTTGAATAGTTTGAGCTTTTCATATTGACATGTATATAAAAAACCCAAATAACCAAACAATATATCGATTTCAACATGAGAGGAAAAGGGAATATGAACATCATTCTTCCATTGAACTTGAATTTGCAGAGGTATCAACCCTACCAATGTTTAAATTGAGGCCATTTCCTCCTTGATGTTCACCAACCTCCATTGGCCCAATGTTCGCTGAAGCATCCTCCCTGCATGTGTTTTGATCAAAAGCATTTTGACCATGACCTTCACCCACTTCTGCACCCGCTGGAGAATACAGAATGTCCTTGGCTAAAGCCATAGCTCTAGGACCATGACGAATGTGGTGCGATAGGATGAAAGAAACTGTGAAATATTTCTCCTTGCATTTGTCCACCGTCACTAGACCGAGCTCTTGAGCGTGGTTTTTGAGAACCCTATACAATGTCCAAGGATCATCATTGTGAAGGACTTTTTAAACTACTCTGTAGACCTCTCTGTATGCCAATTTTTTCCTGAGGTAGTACTTTGGAAAAAATCCACCAACGTAAGCCTTTCCTTTCTCCAGTTTGTAAGCTTGAGTTGCCTGAAGGAGCTCATTATAATCTAGGTAATTTAAAGAAACTAACTCTTGAACTGCAATTTCCATAAATTCAAAACTTGAATTGAAATTTCCATAAATTCAAAATATTGCACCATTTCTATCACATTCAACAGGAAGATGGAGAGAAATTTTGTATGGAATAGCAACCTGGGAGAATCTAGGCATATCATTTCATGGCCTATCACAGTTTTAATGCTATCCAGAAGACTTGGATAGGGCACTCTGAAGACTTTAGACAATTGAAATTTTGTTGCCTCATCTGAAAAAGGAAGTTCTCCCCTCCCTAATTTGCAGTTCAATCCTAAAATTTTCATGCAAGTATTCCATCCTATGCCGACACATAGTGCAAAAATGACCTTTGAAACTTAAACACCTTCGACCCAGAACTAAAAACACCCAATTTGGAGAACCCAAATGAAAGCCCCAAGTCCTCCCCAGAATTTTAGTTATGAAAACCCAATTTAAGAAATGAAACCGACAAATTGAAGATACACACAACAATTTTCGAGGAGAAAAGGAAGATTTACCCTTAACATAAATTCCTTCAGCCAACAAACGCCTATAACGCCATTGAAAAACTCGTAGCAGACCTTGCAAACCAATAACTTTCAATAGCCATAGTGCTTGCAATGGATAGCTTCCCATCTTCTTATAAAATGAACAATTTGTACGATGGTTGTTGGAACTCATCATGAATGTTACGCTGGTTGCAAGAAACCTAATGGCACTAGACTACGTCCTCCTTGAATTACCACAAGGGAAATCTTTGCAAAGGCTTGAAAGATATTCCAAATTATTACAATTAGTGAGGTGTTAATACATTTGGGCAGATGTGTATTACACTTGTAATTATTAAACTTGATGGCCTTTCAAGAGTTTTCCATATATGTGCTTCAAATGCATGCCACTTGATCAATTCTCTATTTCAAATTCCATCTGCTGCAAACCCAAAATTTTCACAAAATTTGAAAGGATTTAACTTGTGCAAATATTTAATGCATTTGATCTCTCTGACACTAAGTATTTTGAATGAGGCATGTTGATATTGGAAAGTACCACGTATTCTCCCACCACTCATACTATGCAGTACAAACTGATAGATACTTGTACTATTATGATGATCGTGCAACAATTGATGACGTAACCAGAGGTTGTAGAACTTGATGACAAAACACCCTTCCTCGGCGTCAATGTGGTCAAGAAAGGAAACTGAGCAACATTTCACCGAGTGCCACATCCCTTCCTTGGTATCAACGTGGACAAACAAGAGGAAAACAATTTTTCAGTTGAAAACAATCCTACACAAGACAATAACCGATAGAGATTTCAAAATTTTAATTAGAAATTTTGATTTATTTTTTGAATTTCCAATTGATCATTTCTAATTGGTCACACCCAAAGCCTTTTGAGCAAAAAAAATCAATTGGAATTTGGTAATTTATCACATTATGCTAACCCTTTCATGTCTCTGTCAATAATGAATTGCATATCCTGTGTGATATTTTTTGACTCTGCCTCATAGGTTATCTCCTCCTGATCTTGTTTGTAGCCCAAATTTGCAAATTGATCTGCTAATTGATTTCCTTCTCTGTAAGTATGTGTAATCTGAAAATTTTCCAAGGCATTTAGTAGTCTCCATACCTGAACAAGAAAATATGTGATTTTCCAACTATAATGTTTCCTGCTTCTACAAGCATTGATGATTATTTAACAATCACCTTCAACATGAAGCTTTAAGAAATTCAAGTTTATTGCCATTTTTTATCCTAACAAAATTCCTTGCATTTCTGCAATATTATTTGTTCTTGATGGTAGTTTGATTGATTTTTCTCTAATTAATAAACCTTCTGAGTTTCTCAACACAACTCCAACACCTGATTTTCTAGGGTTACCTTTAGAGGCTCCATCAAAATTCAACTTGACAAAACCAACTGAAGGTGGTTTCCATATTACCCTTTTTCTATCAACTTTGTTGACAATAGGAACTTTGTTGCCTCTAAAAGGAATGACCAAACTATGCCAATTCTTTAATTGCATCGAATCCCAATCCGTGAAAATTGAACAAGCATGT
Source organism: Sequoia sempervirens (assembly GCA_007258455.2). Lineage (NCBI taxonomy): Eukaryota > Viridiplantae > Streptophyta > Pinopsida > Cupressales > Cupressaceae > Sequoia > Sequoia sempervirens. The sequence continues at coordinate 316,443,657 of VDFB02105785.1, read as the reverse complement.
TGAACATTATCCACAAAAGAATTAACTATTTCACATATTTAAGTCTCTAATTTGTGAAGCACTTGCTCAATATTTGAATTTTTCTTGTGAAATATCATTTTATTTCGCTCCCACCAAATACACCACAAGACAACAAAAGGAATAATTCTCCAAAGACAAGCATACAATGATGACTGATACAAAAGAGGCCAACTTGATATGAAATCCCAAAGTGTAGCTGGAATAGGAGCATACCGGCTTAGTTTTGCATTAATAAATTTCCAACAATCATTTGCAAAAGAGCAAAATGATTGTCGAAAAAGGTGATTAATATCTTCCAAAGTTGATCCACATAAAACACAATTAAAAGGATCAAAAATTCCTAAACTGTGTAATCTTGAACTTGTTAAAATCTTATTTTTCAATGCAAGCCAAGTGAAACATCCAACTTTTGGTAGTATTGCAAAATTCCAACAAAAAGAAAAGGCTCTTTGTGGACTTGAATGAACCTCTTTATTCATTAAAGATTTGTAACCCACATTTACTGTATAATGACCTAATTTGGAGGGAGCCTAAATAAGCTCATCATTAGCATTATGAACAAAAACAACTCTACAAGCTAACAAATTATTTAGATTTGTTTGTTGATTCTTAGGCAGTAAAGGAACTGCAAATCTTTTCCAAATCACTCTTCCTGTCATAAAATCTGAATCTTGAAAATAGTCACTTACTTTTGATCCCCAAATTGGGGTTATATGATGTTGTATTTGATCGAATTCCTGTATTGTATTCAAGGGAGGGTGCCCTTTCCATGAGTCTAACCAAAAGTCTCCTTCTCTCCATTATTAATCTCCCATGTAATGTAAGGAATAATAAATTTTCTGCAAGTTAACAAAAAATTCCACATAATAGAACCTTGTGGAGGGTTAAGAATTGAAAATATATAGTCAGGTGCATTGGAGTCTAAGTATTTTTTCTGCATAAGTTTGCACCATTTTGTCTGTGGTTTGGAATATAAATACCAGACAAGATTAGCACCTAGTGAAATGTTTCTTGTAGTTAAATTGTGAATGCCAGCCTCTCCTTTCAATTTTTCTCTACATAAATTATCTAGAGATACTAAGGGGATTTTCTTTTTTTCATCAATGTTACCTTTCCAAAGGAAATTCCTGGTCAACTTTTCAATTTTCACCATACTAGTTCGAGGAGCTTTCAAAACATCCATATAGTAATTTGGAATTGCAGAGAGTATTGATTTAATCATTAAAATCCTTCCAGAAATTGATAACCATCTTCCTCTCCATCCTACAATTCTTGCTTGTAAACTTTTAAAAACATAATCCTAGTAGGAAACCCGGTTTGCACCAGCAAAAAAGGGAATGCCTAAATACTTACTTGGAAATATTGCTTATTGGAATCCCAAAATGTTGACAATACACTCTTTTAGAGCTGAAGAGGCATTAAAAACATATATCTTTGATTTAGTTGGGTTGATCTTTTGACCAGAAGCAGAGGTATATTTATCAAGAACATAGTTGATTTGCTTAGCTTCCAATATTGTTTCCCTCCCAAATAATAAGGTATCATTTGCAAACAATGAATGAGTAGCTATGATATATGTAGGAGGAATTAAAATTCCTTTCCAATTACCTTGACTATGCACCTTGTGCACAAACCTACTCAAAGCCTCAGCCAGAATAATAAAAAGAAAAGGAGACAATGGATCTCCCTGCCTTACACCCTGAGATGAACTAAAAAAACCTGTCGGTGAACCATTGACAAGAACTGAAAACTTTGCTCCCTTCAAGCAAGACATTATCCACTTACACAATTTTGGATGAAATCCAAACTTCAATAAAACTTGCAAAAGAAAAGACCAATCCACCCTATCATATGCCTTCATCATGTCCAATTTGATGATCAATGATGGTATGGAATTTGTTTTAATAGAATGTAATACCTCATGAGCTACTAAAGATCCTTCCGTAGTTTCCCTCCCAGGAACAAAACCTCATTGCTCTTTAGAAATTAGATTAGGAATAATAGGCACTAATTGTAGATAAATTGCTTTTGTGAAAATTTTATAAATCACATTACACAATGAAATTGGTCTGAATTCAGAAAAGGATTTTGGAGTGGATGTTTTAGGAATGAGAGTTATATGGGTAACATTAAATTGCTTTAGCATTGTACCTAAAGTTTGAGACTCTTCCAAAGCTTGAAGAAGATCATGAGCAATGAAGTCCCAACATTTTTGGAAGAAGCAAGCTATAAAACCATCTGAACCTGGTGCTTTATCCAGAGGCATAGAGAACACAACAACTTTAATTTCATCAAGCATGAATGGCTTAAGTAACATGTCATTGTCCATTTGTGATACAACATTGGTATTGCTTCCAACAATTCCTCTCTCCCTACCTACTTGCAAAGGTTGAGAAATGGGTGCAGAAAGAAAATTTGTGAAAAACTTGACCCCTTATGCTTGTATATCAGCCTCTTTCGTTAAAAAATTTCCTGTGACACTATCTTGGATTGAAAAAATAGAGTTTTTAGCCTTTGTTTTTTGTACAGACATGTGAAAGAATTTAGTATTCTTGTCACCTTCTTTTAACCACAGCTCCTGAGACTTTTGTCTCCAATATATTTCTTCCTGGGCAACCAGTTCTTCCCATTCCGTTTGTAGTTGTGATTGTTGCTCACATAGAATTAGACTTAACCCATTTTCTATAACTTGTGCATTTACTTCCTCAAGTTTCTTGAAAACTTCAGCTTTGGATTGAAAAACATTTTTAAAAATAGAAGAACTCCAATGCTTGATTCTATCTTTAAGAAACCTGAGTTTCATACAAAATTTGTACATTAAGGTACCATCCACCATAGGGGACAACAACCACCAATCTTTTAGGAGGCTTAAAAAATGTGGGTGACGAAACCACATCCTTTCAAACTTGAAAGAAGATTTACAAGAAGATGCAACTTGCTTAGTATGAATATCCATAGAAATAAAAAAATGATCGAAACCAATCCAGGGTAAAATTACAGATTACAAACCATAATTCTTAGACAACCAAGTAGGTGTGATGAGGAACCTATTAAGATGCTCAGTTATTTGACAAAAAAATTTCCTTTTATTTGTCCATGTGAATTTTCCATTTCCAGGAAGGATGTCAATAAGAGCGTTATCTTGAACAAAAATACTAAAATCCTCAATTGTCTGAGGTGGTCAAATAATACCTCCTTGTTCTTCCTTCAAAGATAAAAGAGCATTAAAATCACCAGCCAGAATGATCTTATTGTCACCATACTTTTCCAATGCTTGTGACAATGCATCCCAAATCAACTTCTTACCAAAAGTAGAGTTGGGGGCATAAACATTAAACAACGAGAAATGAAAATCAAAATGTATTACCTTTAGTAGTTGCCAATTTGGTTCACTTGAGATGGGCTCCAGAATAATAGCCTTTGAATTCCATAATGCTATTAACCCTCCAGATAGTCCTTGTGCCTTTGATTGACAAGATTTCCACCTTGACCATTTAGTAATGATTGAGGTGAAATTTTCTTGGGAAAACTTAGTTTCTTGAAGAAGAACAATATCAGCCCCAAAAGAATCAATTTGTTGTTTGATTCAGGCTCTCTTGTTAGGGGCATTTAAGCCCCTAACATTCAGGATAAAATTTTCATGTTGTGGTCGGAGAGCAACAGGCTCTCCTCAACCTTTTTTTAATACTACCATCCAAAGTGGTTTGTTTACCCATTGCTATCTCCTCTTGGAGTCTAAAACATTTGATTTACGAATTCTTTTACCAAGTGATTTTTGAGGAGACAAATAGGGTGATTGAGCAATGGATAAAGATGTGGAAAAATTAAATTCCTCAAATCCTTGATCCCCTTGTGATCTTGAATTGGCAACATAATAAAGTTGTGCAACTAGTGTGTTATCAACAACTATGGAATCCTTTAGCTTTGGGTTTGAAAGTAACAACTGTGAAATTTCAGTCCCCTCAAACTCCCTCTCAATAGCCTCTGCGATTTCATCAATTACTTTTGACCCAACCATCAAAGTTATCTTATTTGCTATACTCTCTAAATTTCCCTCTTCTAACATTGATTGAAAGTCAATGAAATCAACCTGTGTGTATGAAATATTGGATCAAATTTTAAATAAAAATCAAACACATATTAACAAGGCATTATATCAAAAAAGTTGAAAAAGAAACAGAAAATACGCAAACCGTAACAGCAGCCTCCCGAAACCGTCTTATCTTCCTCTAACTCCAGCGTTTTGTTGGTTTCCAGATAGCTCTCAGATCAACAGATCAGGCTCAACAAAAGGACAGGTAAAGAACGAGATTCTAAAATTCACACTATGCTAAAATGCAAAAGCTATGCTAAGATGCTAGGATGAGGATATGGCTGTGATATTGAAACTGGTATGAATGCAATGCTGATTGCGTGTATGCATAGTGTATGCGTGCGTAAGTGAGTATACGAAGTGTAACCAAAGCTTGGATTCACGCCGAAATTTATAGAGTTTTTGAATGGATTTGATTGGCTGAATCGATCGATAGTCCCAATTAAGCTTGTTCGAACGAATGGCGAGAGATTTTCAAAAGTGGAAGAGAAGGATGGAAGGTTTCCCTTTTCTTTCAATTTCGTCATTGAGTTTCAAAGGGAAACTTCCATTTTGAAGGATGAGTTAAAAATTTGGAAGGAGGATTTAGCACAAGTTAGAAATAAAATAAAATAAATTTATTTAATTTGGAAGTGGAGATGAAAACAACAACCTACATAATTAAATAACTCATATTTAATTATGTTTAAAAATGAAATTAGGGTGAGGAAATATTAAATAAAATATTTAATATTTAAATCGATTATGGGATGGAGAATATTCCATTATTCAAATATTCAAAAATATTCAAACTTTAGAATAAAATGATAATCAAATATAAATAAATTATAAAAATTTATTTAATTTAATCAAGCGGAGGGTAGAAATGTTAGTAATTAAATAAAATTATTTATTTAATTTAAGGTAGAAGAATTTAGAAAATGAACGATATAAATAAATAATTAAATTTATTTATATGTAGATGACATTAGAGGAATTAATTAAATAAATCCTATTTAATTAATTAACAAGCTTAATCATGACCATTTTTAGACGTATACACAACCCCATCAGCTTCTATTTTTTCAACAAATGGATTTGAGACACCCATTGTTAACAGAGAAGCATAATGATGTAATTAGTGAGGAGTATCAAACTTGAATTCAGGCACAAATAAGGTAAGAGTGTTTTGAAACAAGAATCTCGGAGATAGAAACATCTTTTCCCAACCTGAAGCCAATAAAATATTGAGGGGCTTGTATATTTGAGGGCTCGAGAAAAGAACTGAAACCTCATAACCCTTTGAAGAGGACATGGTATGAACATCAATGAGAGGAGTATCCTTTATATTTAATACCCCATGTGAGTTGCTTTTTGAAAGCAATTTAAGCACAACTGACCAATTAACAATAAACGAGACAATTGGAATCTTTGATTGAATACTGTTAGCCAAGGATTCCTTAAACAAAACCTTAGAGCTCATTTCCACATTACTACCTTCCATCCCATCAAAGATAACCATCTCATTACCAGATTCAAAATGATCAACTATTGGACCAGAATCCTTAAGAGGATTAGCTAAATGATCATAGGATTTGCACTTAGGGGAGGAAGGTTGAGATGAGAGTAAACACCATCATCCATAAGTACCTCACAAGAAAAAGTGGGATGGACAAGAAAGTGACATTTAGAAAAAATTACAATTGGATCCTATTATGCCTTACATAACCACCCCATTTTATTCTGGAACAAATGGGTCCCCCTTTTTCTTTTTTTTTCTTCACCTTTGGTTGTTAGTTTGGGTCCTAGGAGTTCTTTTGTTTTCCTCCTAGGTTTGTCTTTTGTTCTATCAGATTTTGGTTTTGCCTCAGCTAGAGTTGGGTTTCTTTTTGTTAAAATTGAAGGCATGAGAAATGATAAAAATGATATATTTTATATGCTTTTGAGGACTAATGGAGGCATTGTTTTGCAAGGTTAACTCATACCTCTGATGCATTTAACAAGGAATTCAGTTGGAAAGAATGCCTCAATCAGATGTAGCACAAAACTCCTCAAAGAATAAAGTCGTTGAGACCAGCTGGATGTCTTGCCGACTGGCTGTTATGTTCTATTCATTTGAAGTACACCGGTTGCCCAGAAATTTTGGTCGCCATGAGTTTATATATCTCTCCAACCCGAGGAAGTCACGCCGACAGTTGTTCACAAGGTCGGCATCAGGGGGGAAATGGTTTTCTTTCGGCGTGACCTCTGGCTGACAAATGAATCTCTCACCGAAAGGATTTGTCATCGGGGAGAAGTCTGGCCGACAGGGCGAGGTCTCGCTGAAAGAAGTTGCACTCGTTGAAGGAAGGCTCGTTCGGTGTAATGTCTCACCAAACGAAGGAGGGTCTCGCCAAACTGGTTTGAGTTCGACATGCAGTCTTGTCGATCGATGGAGGTCTCGCTGACATGGAATGGTGCCCTTAGTGTAATGTTTTGCGCTCGGTGTAATGTCTCACCAACAGGGTGAGGTCTCGCCAAAAGAATAGTGGCTCAGGGAGAAGTCTGGCCGATTGTTGGATCTCTCGCCGACATGGAGTGGTCTCAGTGTGATGTCTCATCGACTAAAGGTGGTCTCACCGACAATGGTTCACAAGAATATGTGACTTCGGTAAGACTCTTGGCCGATGGTTTGTCTTCGATATGAGGTCTTGCCGACTGAAGAGTCTTGTTGATGGTTTCACTCTTCAGTGTGACTAATGGGAACCCGCTATGACCTCCTGCCGACTGAATAATGTCTTTCCGAATGCAGATGTCTAACCAAGCTGGAACACAGCGGTATAACTCTTAAGGGCTCGCTATGATGTCTGACCGATAGCGGTAGTCTGGGCAATAATTTTGGATATCGATATAACTTTTGCAGCTCGGTATGACCTCTTGTCGATAGTTGTAAGCTATGTTGATTGCTATTGTGAAGTATAATCGCATCGAGGAGACACGACTAGTGTCTCATCGACATGTGATTCTGTCTGAGGAACTTTTGACCCCCCGAGAATATTACGTGATGTGTGTTCAACCAATCAAAGGAAGCTAAAGGAAAACCATTGGCAGTTTGAATGATTGACTATTCTTGTGAGGAAGATCAATAGAGCATAATCAACATGGACTTACTCTGAGATCAAAAGAGATGGAACAACTCGGTGAACAATGGTGTGGAGATCTAACAGGAGAGTCAAATGATGTTTCCAAAGGGGGTCAACTTGCAGAAGGATCTAGAGCAGGAAGAAAGCCAAAAGGAAGAAGAGGCCATGAGTCTACTGGCAATGATAGATCGACATTAATGATAGTGCTTCAAAACATTCAAAGCATCTCTACAAGGAAGTTCGAGGGTGGACACGGGGGCCAGAAGTTAATGCGATGGTTGCAAAAGATCTAAGGGCCATCCCTAGAGCGATCCTTTACCGAAATGGACACGAGGATGCACATTGAATGCAACATTAACTTCATTCCAAAAATATATGAGGGCCGACCCTTCTGTAACCGACTGATATTTTTGAAAACCCTAAAAATAGGGGCCAGCACATTCTTTTTGGCACGTTCTGTATATATGGCATTTTTGCCTCTTTTTAGGGGTAGAGACCAGTAGGGGATAGAGAAGAGGGAGAAGAGAGGCCAATTGCTTTCATGAGTTCTCCATTTAAGAATGTCGAAGTTAAGTACCCACCTCTTGAAAAGCAAGCTTTTGCATTGGTTAGGGCTGTCAAGAAGTTCAGGCATTACATCCTCTGAAGTCAAATTATTGTTGTAGTTCCTGATGTTGTTGTAAAGTCTCTACTCATGCAGAGCGAGTTGGGAGAACGAAGGGGGAAATGGATGGCCATTTTGCAAGAGTTCGATCTGGAGATTTTCCCTATGAAACTTGTCTGAGGTCTGGGCCTGTCTAAATCCATAGCCGATGCTAGCGAGAACATTATATGTCAGCAATATACAACACAGTCTTTTTCCAACGACCCTTAGTATGCCGATATCATCTGTTTCATGCTTAATAATCGGTGCCCAGAGGGAATGAATACGACTCAGCAGAGAGCACTAAGAATGAAGAGCTCCCATTATATGCTCAAAGGAGGATTGCTCTACAGGAAAATTTTTGAGGGAGTGTACCTACAATGCCCTGATCAGAAAGAGGCTAAACACGTGATTGTTGAATTCCATGGGAAACATGGCACAGGCCATGGTTCTGCAGATTTTTTAGCACATCAGATCCTCAAATCCGGTTATTACTGGCTGTGTGTGTTCAAAGATTCCCATCAACATGTAAGAACATGTCACATATGCCAAAATTTCTGCATCAAAAGAGCACCATTCAACCATTCCATTGCAGCCTGTTTATGAGGTAAGGCCATTTTCCCAATGGGCACTGGATTTTATTGGGGTAATTAACCCAAATTCTTCTACAGGACACAAATTTATTTTAACTTCCATGGATTATTGTACGAGATGGGCAAAGGCTATACCTTGCAAGAATAGCACAATGAAGGTGGTAATCAAGTTCCTCACTGAATGCATCACAACTAGGTTTGGAGTACCCTTCGCATTGGTATGTGACAATGGCTCTTCCTTTTCTTCTGCTAAGTTCATTTCATGGGCTTATGATCACAATTTTTTTAAAAGTATTCTTCAAACTATTACCCACAAGGAAATGGAGTTGCAGAATCAACTAATAAGAATCTCTTAGGGGTAATTAAAAACTGTTACAGAACAATCCTAGGGACTGACATACCCAGCTAATATTTGCGTTATGGGCAGATAGGACTAGGATCAAGGCTGCTTTAAAGACTTCTCCATTCAAGCTAGTGTATGGCCAAGAGCCTGTGTTCCCTATTCACTTGCAAATACATATCCTTAAGTTTATGCATAATTTTTACTCTAGTGATGATAGGATTGAAATAAGATTAGTTGGCTTATTGAAATTAGAAGAGCAGAGATATGTCACCTTGCAACAATTCTTTAGACACCAGGTTGTTGTCAAACGTTGGTTTGACAAAAGAGCCAAAATAAAGGCTTTCAGAATATCAGATCTTGTGCTGCTATGGGATAAGGCCAATGAAAAGAAGGGCAACCACCATAAATTTGATAAGCTCTGGTTAGGTCCTTATCAAATTGTTGAAATCCTAGGAGAAAATGTTTTCCGGCTGAGTGGTTTAACTAGAGAACCTGTTCCATTTCCTGTGAATGGACAGTTTCTTAAACATTATTTTGAGTCATAAAGTTTGGTTTTTTGATGGTTTGTGCATATATAAATATTTTGTTGTTCTGCTTGTAAATAGTTTTGTTGTTTGTTTTTTTGTTCTTTCTTTCTGTCCTTTTGTTTCCTTTGTTGTTTGGTGTTTGTCTTGTTTTGTTCTTTGGGGTTTCTCTTTTCTTTCCATCTTCAAATGGTGGGTTGTTATTTGAAGTGTACTTTGGTTATTAGGAGAGAAGTGGTTTAGATATTTTCAAGTTTTTCTGATTGGATGATTTTGTCCTAAGTTCGTTGTTTTATGCCCATTATCAATAAGAGTTGTGGAAAGTCTTGAAAACAAGGTGCAAAGTAAACAATCTTTATTAGTTACCTCTGAATGTGTCACAAATCATCAAGATCATCTCCCTTTGTAATGGTATATTTTCCCTAGGGCAATAGTGTTGTGAGTGAAAAATATGATTCCCCAGATGTTGTTATGAGGTCCATGGTCAACCCAGAACAAATGTTAGACATCTGACATATTGAAAAAAAAATTGATTGAATATCTGAAACTCCAAAGAGAAAACCTTGAAAACTGACCCAACTGGAGTTGTGATGTTCATAAAAAGGAGTTCTGGGTAGCTGAATCCTTCAGTTTCTTGAAAATGGTTAAACCATTTTCCCAGCCGAGTCGCCATTTGTTATGCCTTGCATAACCACCCCATTTTATTCTGGAACAAATGGGTCCCCCTTTTTCTTTTGTTTTCTTCACCTTTGGTTGTTTTTTTGGGTCTAGGAGTTCTTTTGTTTTCCTCCTAGGTCTGTCTTTTGTTCTGTCAGATTTTGGTTCTGCCTCAGCTAGAGTTGGGTTTCTTTTTGTTAAAATTGAAGGCATGAGAAATGATAAAAATGATATTTTTTATATGCTTTTGAGGACTAATGGAGGCATTGTTTTGTAGGGTTAACTCATACCTCTGATGCATTTCACAAGGAAATCAGTTGGAAAGCATGCCTCAATCAGATGTAGCACAAAACTCCTCAAAGAATAAAGTCGTTGAGACCAGCTGGATGTCTTATCGACTGGATGTTATGTTCTATTCATTTGAAGTACACCGGTCGCCCAGACATTTCGGTCGCCATGAGTTTACATATCTCTCTGACCCGAGGAAGTCACGTCGACAGTTTTTCACAAGGCCGACATCAGGGGGGAAATGGTTTGCTTTTGGCGTGACCTCTGGCCGACAAATGAATCTCTTGCCAAAAGGATTTGTCATCAGGGAGAAGTCTGGCCGACAGGGTGAGGTCTCGCCGAAAGAAGTTGCACTCGCTGAAGGAAGGCTCGTTCAGTGTAATGTCTCACCGACCAAAGGAGGGTCTCGCCGAATTGGTTTGAGTTCGGCATGAAGTCTTGCCGACCGATGGAGATCTCGCTGACATGGAATGGTGCCCTTAGTGTAATGTTTTGCGCTCGGTGTAATGTCTCACCGACAGGGTGAGGTCTCGCTGAAAGAATAGTGGCTCGGGGAGAAGTCTGGCCAATTGTTGGATCTCTCGCCGACATGGAGTGGTCTTGGTGTGATGTCTCACTGACTGAAGGTGGTCTCACTGACAGTGGTTCACAAGAATATGTGACTTCGGTAAGACTCTTGGCCAATGGTTTTTCTTCGATATGAGATCTTGCTGACTGAAGAGTCTCGCCGATGGTTTCACTCTTCTGTGTGACTAATGGGAACCCGCTATGACCTCCTGCCGACTGAATAATGTCTTGCCGAATGCGGATGTCTAACCAAGCTGGAACACAGCGGTATAACTCTTAAGGGCTCGCTATGATGTCTGGCCGATAGCGGTAGTCTGGGCGATAATTTTGGATATCGATATAACTTTTGCAGCTCGGTATGACCTCTTGCCAATAGTTGTAAGCTATGTCGATTGTTGTTGTGAAGTATAATCGCATCGGGGAGACATGGCTAGTGTCTCATCGACATGCGATTCTGTCTGAGGAACTTTTGACCGCCCAAGAATCTTACGTGGAGTGTGTTCAACCAATCAAAGGAAGCTAAAGGCGAACCATTGGCAGTTTGACCGATTGACTATTCTTGTGAGGAAGATCAATAGTGCATAATTGACATGGACTTACTCTGAGATTGAAAGCGATGGAACAACTCGGTGAACAATGGTGTGGAGATCTAACAGGAGAGTCATATGATGTTTCCAAAGGGGGTCAACTTGTAGAAGGATCTAGAGCAGGAAGAAAGCCGAAAGGAAGAAGAAGCTGCGAGTCTCAAGGACAGTTGTGGTGTCTACTAGCAATGATAGATTAACATTAATGATAGTGCTTCAAAACATTCAAAGCAGCTCTACAAGGAAGTTCGAGGGTGGACACGGGGGCCAGAAGTTAATGCGATGGTTGCAAAATATCTAAGGGCCATCCCTGGAGCGATCCTTTACCGACATGGACACGAGGATGCACATTGAATGTAGCATTAACTTCATTCCAAAAAGATCTTAGGGCCGACCCTTTTGTAACTGGTTGATATTTTTGTAAACCCTAAAAATAGGGGCCAACACACTCTTTTTGGCACATTCTATATATATGGCATTTTTGCCTCTTTTTAGGGGTAGAGACTAGTAGGGGATAGAGAGAGAAAAAAAGGAGATACATAGAGAGATAGATTTTGAACAATAGGAATTTTTTGAAAGTAGAGAAACTTAAGAGTAGAATAGAGTAGGAGCTAGATTCAACAGAGGCAGTAATGTATCTTTCAAGTTTTCTTAGTGTAGATGGAGATGATTTGAAGACATGGATTTTCTATACACTAGTGATTGTGCCAGATTTGTAAATGTTGCTTATCTGTTTCACCAACAGTAGAAGCAACCATATTTAAATCAACTTCATATTATGCTTCAGAATGGTAGTTATCTTGGGTTAATCATTTGATTTGCAAAAGATTTCAAGGAATGAAATTTTATTTTATGTTTTGTTTAAATAGTGATTTGCAATCTATTGTTGAAGTTAGCACTGTGAATGAATGAAACTGTGTGTTAATCACAAGTTAATTTTTTTCTCCAATTTTAGTTAGCGATTCCTTGAAAGGTAACAAGTGTGGTTAAGTTGGATGAATTATCATGCTCTTCAGTTCCAAAGCTTTGATCTATCTTTTTATGTTTCTTTAAAAACCCTGGTTAAAGTAGGTTTGAATTTATGTTCGATCTTAGAACAACCCAGAAGCTCAACACTAGTAGGCCCCTTGAACATTATAGTTCACATCAACCATTGAGTGAAATCAGCACAGTCGAGAACCAATTACCAAGACCTTGGGAGTTAGATATCCATGCGTTATTCTTTCTCTTTCAGGAGAGAAAAATAGTAATATTCCACTTACTGTTGTTGTGCTCATCCGACCCATCAACAAATCTTCAATGAAAAGTGACTGTTTCCAAAGTCCATGCATAGATTTGATGTTCAAAATTGAGGGAAGGGTTTTAGAAACATCAAGAAGAATACAACCCCTTATTGGTAACGAAGGATTTGTAAAAAATAGCAAATCCTGATGAAGGAAGATACCCAATTGGTTACTCAATAATTCAATAAGATGAGTTTCTCTATATTCAAGAGGCAATCCTTGAAGTTGAATCCAAAATGGTATAAACTTAATCATATTTTGAGAGGGATCAAAGTTCGGAGTCCAAAGAAAAGTAAACAAACCATATCCCTCACACATCCAAGATTTCTTTCTAAATACAACATTTCTATCATCTTTAGAAGAAAAAATGACCACAAAAAAGCCTTCGCCTTTATCAAGATAAAAAACTTGATTAGCTCTTGCCCAAGTCTGAAAAACCTAATTTTGCAAGATAGTAACATTAGGGGAGAATTTCTAAAACTTATAGACAAGAGCAAGCTCCTGAAGATCATGAACTTGAGGCTAAAGTAATTCATCTCTGAGTAACATGATGATCCCCATTAATTCTAAATGAACCTCTGCGCATCTTGGGCATCCATCTCATATCTTTCCAGACCTTATTATCTTTAAACGAGATTGATCTAAAACAAGGAACCTTCTTATCAGAGAAAACCCTATTTTCTTTTAAATGGTCAACCCAATGAGAATTCAGATTCTGAAATGGGATTGAATGAGGCTCAGTAGCCATACTATCCAAAACCCTAAATTGAGAAGAACATTTGGATTTCAAAATAGGGATAGAGCTCAGAAAAGAAGTTGGAGTTGAAACCAAAGGTTTCGTATTGAAGGGCCTCAGGTGTGAAATAGGGATAGAATTAGGGAAAGAAGCTAGATGTGAAGCAGAAGGATTTGGAATGAAGGGAGTTCCAACTTTAAGCAGAATGGAATTATGAAAATTGGAAGGGGAGTGCAAACCAGAAACAACCTCTGACCAACGCCTAAAATGAGAAGAATATGAAGACTTCCTTGAGCATGTAGAATCCAAGCCACAAATATCAAAATTTTATTGTTTTTCCCCAGAGATCGATCTACAATGAGCGCTTGAAATAGGGAATGAGCCAGAGAAAGCCACTGGTCAAGAAACATAACGTCTATATAGGCCAAAGGTCCCAAAGGAATCCCTTGGATTCACAGAACGGGCATAATTTTTCAAAAAAGTGTTGTTGGAGCTAAAGGGTGGACCCTTGAAGTTGTGGACCATCTTTTTTCTCCCCATCTGAGACACTTGCACTATTACATAAAGTGTATATACCACAAAGAGTGTGTATAGATAATTACACAAAAAAGATATGTTAAATGATAAAAATACAGATTCTAGAATGCAGATACAACACAAGCAATGTATAAATGCCAAATAAATTTCAAATATGTTAATCAAACTATAGGTATGCTACACAAGATAAAAAAATACTAAAGAGTGTTGTAAAAACACTTAAAGGTGATTATAGGTTCTTGTGTTAGAGGCCTATGTGCTTATGCCACATGAACACAATTCAACGCATAGGGTGTGTGCACCACACTATTTGTGTATGTGCCATAGGATAGTGCACCTACACTGCTAGGGATTTTAGGTGTATTGTGGACTAGGGGTTCATGGTTTTTTTTTATAAATGCAGATGCACCAAGGATGAGTGTGGATAAACCATTTGATAGATTAGATGCACCACTTGATAAATCAAATATGCCAAATTGGGAAAAATGTGAAATTTATAAGAAAATATCTAAAAAAAAATTAAAAACACTAAACATGGATGTAAGTTAGATTAGGACATGGTACTAATAGGCATTCTAGAATGTGTATGCTCAAATATAAAGGAAAATAATATGAGATAATGCATAAAATAATATTTCTACTCTATACCTAGATACACCTTTGGTAGAGAAAAGGCATATAAATAAAAGATAAAAGAACGATTCTTACCATGCAAACCTTGTTGACAAAGTGTTTCTCTCAAGATGATTGGTTAATTGTTGAAGATGAATGTTGGTTTCTCAATCCAATAGCATAATCTTGTTGCATCCAATTCCTCTTCTTGTTGGAAATGGTTTGAAGATTGTTTGATTTATATATTTGATGAGGATAGATGGAGGGTTGAGATTTACATAAGATGGATGGATAGTATTACATGAGAGGAATTTTGTATTTAAATTTGAGAGGGAGGAGAGATTAAATGCTAGTGGTTGGTGAATGGAGGGTTACGATTGAATTAGTTAGGTGAATGATTTCAATTAAATTTTAGCTTAAAATTAGATTGAAGGTAGTTGTAGATGAATGGATATGATTTTTTGATTGATTTTATCGATAGGGTTTAGGATTGTCTCTAATTGGGTTGAGTAATTGTATTGATTTTAATTTTAATTATGAATGAGACATGATCATTCCATTAGTGGGGGATTAGATTAGGATTTGGGGCTTTAGGATAATTAATCAAATCACTATAGTATTTAATAATTAGGGAGAGGGAAGTGGGAAATTATTTTAATTAAATAAATATGATTTATTTAATTAATTTAATGATAGAGAGCATGTGAGATTCTAAATCATAATAAATTAAATAAATATAATTCATATAATTAATTTGTGTTGAGATGATGTGAGCGTGGTTACAACAAGATTAGTATGGAATCAAAAGTGGAAAAATTAGTGATGTTATATGTGCCATTAGTATGTGGTAAATTTTAGATGTCTACACCACATGCACTCTAAACAGGTGTGTACCATGTCTCTCATCATCTATGGGCCCTTGGTCCTCTCATATATTGATCCTTGACAAATGATTAGGTCCTTAATTAGATTTTCTAAGTTTTATCATTATCTTAAAATAAAACTCTTGAAACATCACAAGCCATCTACATATTCTCCCTTGGATCACAAGTCTATTCATTAAATAATTTTAGGGTTTATGATATGTATAGAAAATGAATCATATTGACAAAAAATAATACCTATAATTATGTAGTGTATATGCCATTTCTAATACTTCTCTTTGAGTTGTAGTATAATTATTTTTAGAATATGTTAACTTATTGATCAAAAAGACAATGGGTTGGTCCTTATTTCCCCTTGGTTGCAATAATACTACCCCAATTATAGTAACAAATACATCCACATGAAAATCAAGTGGTAGGTTCCAATTAGGAAATATCAAGATAGGGGATTATCTTATTTTTTAGAATATCAAGTGCTTCTTGAAAAAAATTGGTCTATTCAAATTTATTACTATTTCTCTTCTTCAAGATATCTTTGATTGTCTCTAAAATTTTCATAGTTTTATGCAAGAGAATCTTAGGACAATAAGCTATCTTGCATAACCAAAATATTTCCTTTCAGTTAGTTATGTTTTCAATTTAGTTCCTTTAAGTTTTTTATTTAATCACTATTCAAGCACCTAAGCTAGCATAATAAACATTTTGGTACAATAAAAATTGACTCATTTGATTATGTGGAATTACAAATCAACCTAGGAAGTTTTACACATTTTGTGGCATGTTTTAGGGACTTGCACAAAGTTTTAATCATTCAAGGAGTCTTATTGGTCCCAAGAGGTGTCATGTTTAAGATTGCATTGGTTTTAGAATTATAATTTACATCTAGGCCAACCAAAAAACTTCTACACCAAAGATACACTATAAAAGGAGTTCTAGTTCATTTATAAAGGAAATGGTAGAGGGAAAGAAGAGATAAAGAGATACAAGGACTATAATATGTGTAAATAATTTTACAATAGAGTGAGAAGATAAAAATTGGCACAAGGAAACTAACTTTCATGATTGCACTAATATGGAAGTATTGATATTATCTTGTAATAAAATGGATAATACCTAACATGTTGTAAGCCCATTGCAATAGAGACTAATAATGTACTTTTAATTATTGATTATACACACATGAAATCAAGTTAATTGTCATAATTTTTTTTTAAAGTATTAATATGTATATATTGTGTGTACTTGTTTTAAGGTTGCATGGTTGGATAGTAATTTATTGGACCCTCTATGCTATGATTGTATCAAATGGTATTACAAGAAAGTTTTGAATCTTAAGAAGAGCCCAAAGATTGGAATCTTGAGAGATGGTGAAAGGTTTGAAAAATTTTACACTGGTTTTGACTTATATCTTGACCAATATCACCAAATTGAGGTACCTTGCATAAGTATCTTATAGATATATTTTTAATTTTAAGGCAATCACAAGGAGTGTGTAAGAAAATTACTGGGTAAAATCACAAACTTGTGTCACACTTTATAAAGGAATCGACCAACAACAAACAAAATTTCGAACTTCGACCACATAAAAGTGGTCTTTATGTTTTGAATTTCAAAATGATAAAAACTAATGAAATGTAGAACTCTTGATGAAGTTTATTCCTGTAAATTTTTAGATTTTTTAAAAACTGTTTTCATTATCTTTTATCAATTTAAGAACAAATTTTGGAATACTAAAAAAATTCAGGAAAAATTGATGTTCAATTGACGTAAAGAAACAAATTGAAAAAAAACTTTATTTTCCCCTGAATTTTTTTCTCCAAATAGGTAACTTCAATATCTAGTGCATAGAAAAAAAATTCAAGTTTTGATGTATATTTTTCTCATAATAACGTTTTAAAGTCAAACTTGTCAAAATTTGATAGTTTTCATTGGATGTCAACTATTGACTATTTTTTTAATCATTTTCAAGAAAGAAATTATACCCTTTTGAAGAGGACTCTCTCCTCTAGTGCACTTTATATTTAAAAAATAATAATAATATGTTTTATTTATTTTTTTAAATTTCTAATTAGCCTCTTTTTTAACTTTGACAACCTACTTGCATTATTTTAAAAATAAAAAATATTAAACCTAATCAAAATATTTTTAAAAAAAAACATATTTGGATTCACCACTCCAAGCTCCATAAAAGAGTATTTTTATTTTTTTTAGAAAAATCATTTTGGCTGAAGAAATACTCTGTTGAAGTTGAATGTTTCAAAAAAAATTTTAAAAAGTTGAGTTGGCTGCCAAGTAGGATTCCAACTAGATATTTTCGGCTGGACCATCTTCAACTTAGCACCTTTCGATCGAGAGGGTTTCGGCTGAAACCCTCTCAATCGAAACTTGCTCGGTCGATAGGTGGTCAATCTAATTGTGTTAGGTTGAAAACTATCCATATATATATATATATACATAATTTAGATTTGTTCAATTCAAGAAAAAAATGATAAAATACAAAGGAAGACTTATTTCGACAAAAGAAGACGTATTTCGATAATAGAAGACTTATTTCGATAAAAGAAGACACATTTCGACACTAGAAGAGCTAATTTTGAAGGTACATTGATCTTCAACTTATAATTGATTATGTCACTCTTTTCATGGGTGCATTTGAAGTTAGTTTTCACCATTTTTCACTATTTTTAGGTTATGGTGTACACATGTACAAGGACCCACAAATTTGGATCATTCAAGTGCATCTACAAACTTGTACTATGAAATTTATAAAAATATGCTTAACTTCACCTAGTGTGTTTTAGATAATCATTATAAATTTTAGATAACTATCTTCTTGAGGCATTAGTCATGTCCCCATTTTATGTGGTTTTGCACAATCATGTTTTCCCTTGCACCTCTCCTCTTCTCTACTTTTCATTATTTCTCGTGTGTGGGTCCATCCCTTGTTCTTGTGCATAACTCCTTCCTTGTAACATGATCTACTCTCATGTGTTCACCCTATCCTTTTATATAATGTTCCTTGTCCAACCTATTGTTCCCAAGTACATCAAACTCCTTAGGTGTGACATGAATCCTTATTTGAGCAAATGAGATGAAGTGGTAGTTTCATGCCAGATTCAAAGTTCATGTCAAGATTGTCATGCTAGATTCAAAGTTCACCATGAATCCTTATTTGAACAAATGAGATGAAGTGGTACTTTCATGCTAGATTCAAAGTTCATCAAGATTGTCTCATCCTTCCCTAGACACTCATACTTTAGCATGATTAATATGTTTTTTTTCCTTAAATTTTTTTCCTCAACCTCACCTACATGGCATACACTAACTGATCCTCTATCCAAGTCTATTTCCTTTAATTTTTCTCAACTTTTTGAGCTATGAGATCATATTGAAAGTGTTTTCTCCCCTTTGACCTTCTCCATCCTTACTCTTTCCTTTGTCCAACCTCCTTTACTAGGGTTTGAATACTTCACTTATATACCTTTTGTCTCTTTGATGTATTTTGTGGACACCTTTACATACCTTCTTTAGGTAGAACTTCCTCTATGTTAGTGAAATTTTCTTAGGTTCTAGTAGTTCTTGTAGCACTTATGTGCTCCATTCTCCTTCCTCATTTCTCTTTATTGAGGATCTTCTTGCATTCTCTTTTATTCCCATGCCCACTCACTCAATTGGATTTTATTAAAAATAATGTTGATGCCTTTACATGGATCGTCTCCTTCACATGTGACTACCTTGTCCATCTATATTTTGTCATCAAAATTTGACTTAGGGATCTAAATCCAAATCTTATGTGTGTCCAAGTTTTCCCATGCTCTTGCATTAGGTTGGTACATGTCTTAGGTTCACTTGAATTGATTATGTACAAATTATACTTGGTGATTGTAAGACCCCTCCCTTTATATCAGTGTCATAGCCTTTTATTCTAAAGTTATACTATGCTACTGTGTGGACTAAGGGTGTATCATTTAGATGATGCAGGACCCGACTATGTTTGAGTTCCTTTTCAATTTTATTCATTTGATTCTAAGAGTGGATTAGTTAAATTATTATGTGAATACTCCTATTAAGGTATGTGACTAGATCTACATTGATAGATACTATAATTTTTCATGCTATATGGTGTTGCTAAGGTCCACTAGTAATAGAAATACTTTCTTATCATTTGACTCATGTTGATTGTAAATGTCTCCTATAGTATTCACTTGAGGTTCCTCATATTAAGTATTATGACTAAAGTCACTAAAGGAGCCTTAGAGGTTTTACTGAATTTAGTAGGTGCAGATTCAATTCCTATGGTACTGCTTAACCAAGGGGGATTAAGATAGTAAGTAAATAAGAATAGATGAAGAGTCTTAAAGTATTCTCTAATTTTGGGTTGCACCTTATCATGGAATTATGATATGCTCTTAGATTAGAACATCATACCATATTGATAGTTGGGAGATGCTAATAAAGAGTTAATCTGATAAGGATAATTGAACCCATCTATAGTTAGATTAATCTGTTGATAACATGATTGTCATTGTTGTCACAAGGGAATCTTTTGGATTTCAGAGAAGAGGTTGTTGATTATGGTCAGCAAAGGCACCTCATTGAGGTCAGTAGGATATTTGAGTGAAATCAGATGAAGAGTTTTTGTTTGAGGCCAAAAAGACTTCTTAGGGTTGTTAGAAAGAAGGACTCATTGACCTTAGGGTGTCATTATATCAAGCCTTGGAGAGTTCCAAAAGTTCAAACTTCAGACCTTAGGCTTACCTAGTATCGCTTGCTAAAGAAGGAAGGAGTTAGTCGCTTTTCAACTAAGTCCAAAAAAGTTTAGACTTCGGGCTTTGGTCATACCTTATACCGAATGCCTTAAGGAAATAAAGAAGTCTGAGCTAAAGTTCAAAAGGTATCGGGTTTTGGACTTCGGTCATACCACATACCAAAACCCTTAGAGAAATGAAGAAATAGTATGCTAAGTTCGAAAAGGTTTTGGACATCTGACTTTGACCATACCTCATACCGATTGCATGAAAGAAAAGGAAGTTCACATGTGTTAAGTTTGGAAAGGAATCCAACATCGGGCTTCGGACTTAAGGCTTACTATATGTTGAAGGCTTCGAACATCAAACTTTGGCATTCCAGCTTACACCTTGACTTAAGGTTAAGTAAGAGGTAAAAGGTATTAGCGAAGGCCAACACCCAGAAAAGTTTCAGGGATTAGAGATCGGCCATAGGTCTTATGACTTACAAATATCCCAGGTGATGAAAGGGGTATGGAGGAACCCCGAACCCCAAAAAGGCCTACATGCCTTAGCTTTTTTACATGTCATGATGATGTGGTTGTAGATAGAGGATCTCACTTACATCTAAAAGGTTCACATATAAATAACCATACTTATGACAACCACATAAACTAAATCTTGGGAAATCCTTTTGGGGATGTGATTTTATACTAGTGTGTCAAAAGAGGTCCTTGACTGGTACAGTTATCAATGGGTAGTACAAAAGAAGTTTACTTGTCCAGTGTGTTAAGGATATTAGTGCTTTATTCTTATCTCAAGGTTTTGAGGATCAAAGAATGGTGTTGAGGCTTAAATTGGTCGGGCATCAGAGATCACCCTTAAGGCTTACACCTTAACTTAATGTTATGAAGGAAGGATGAGGGAGACCCAATTCCGAACCCCGAAACCCAAAATTGTGTTGAATTTCATAGGTTAGAGTTAAGGTTTAGGCCTTAATAGGAGTGTTAAGAAAGGGGTATAAGGAAACCCCA
Organism: Sequoia sempervirens; assembly: GCA_007258455.2. Lineage (NCBI taxonomy): Eukaryota > Viridiplantae > Streptophyta > Pinopsida > Cupressales > Cupressaceae > Sequoia > Sequoia sempervirens. Next base: position 316,422,430 of record VDFB02105785.1, on the reverse strand, counting down.
AACCTCAACATGTTGGAGCTTCTAAAATCCTAATGGATTTTCTTTCTCTCCATAGATCTGGTCTGCCTCTTTGATAAACCCTTGTCCTGATAGGTGAGTAGGATTTTATTCACAAAGCATGCAAACGTTATAATTTTAGGTTGACCTGCTTAGTCGGTCATTGATTCCTTAAGTCATCTCTTGATCCATCTGACACGTCAGTTTACCGGCCCCATTAGCCCAAAGAACCAGTCATCGTTTTCCCACCATATCAAGTCTTTTCCTAAAGTGGGGTTTTAAATTTAACCTGGTGACTTAATCCTTAAGTCATTAACCCCAGTGGTCATGTCGAAATCGGCTAGATCAAGTCTCATCCATTAAATGCTAACGTTATGTGATGTGCATATTTCAAGATTCGAAGATCGAGGAGAAGATCTGGACCGTACCCCACCAGCCCGTGGGAGTTAAGTGCCAGCAAGATAAATCCAACAAGGTTGGTGAGAAGCCAACGTGTGTCCATGCAAAGTGTGGGACCCACTCCCCACTACCGCTCCCATAGCCTGGCATCTTCAATGAGCGGCTGAGATCAATCTGGCGGAACGATATACACCATTCCCCGTTGGCTCACTGGATTAAAATGAAAGGTGGTTATGACTAGTGAGATCAACGAGATCTCGACACCTGTCCCGACCTACTCGGACCATGGAGCCCGCACACTATGAAGGTGCCATCCGACATGGAGGAACTCCATTGGTTGTGAAAATTGTGGCAGAGCACTGCTGGAAATCAAAGGTGGTCAACCAAAGGCTAGTTTTCTAATCATCCATCGAGGATAAAGATCGACAGATAGCATTCAAAGTTGGTGAATAACACATGATGGTCATTTTTACTCTATGCAACCAACTCACATTAATGGCTAACATCTTGTAGAGTGATTGAGTTGATCTCAATTCGTGTGGAGACGCAAATGCTGGTAATCATGGAGAATAGTCTACGGATTTCCAAGCGAATGGGGAATTAAATGGTGATAGTGCATTTTCCAACGAGCTGCCTGGGTTACGCATGCATGCTAGACATTGATTGTGAACGTCATCACTCCATGCGATAAATATAGAAGGAATAGCTACTATTCATGTCATTTACACTTAGCAGTTAGAAGTGTGATTGATTAAGGAAAGCTAGCGTGAGCAATTATTAGAGAAGAAAAATGAGAAAACCAGTAAGGAAGTCTGCTCGCTTGAGTTCCCAGAGGTCTGGTTTTGATGCATAAGAAGTTGTTCCAGCCATGGAGGCCAATATTTCTGCTAAAAATCCTAGACTCACACCCAGTAGGTGTAATCAAAGGCTACAATTCCAGGATGATCTTGCAAGAAAAGTGGATGACAAAGGAAAGAGCTCATTGTGGTCTCCCACAAGAGCACAAAGGAAGATAAGGTATGGGTGTGGCTCCATTAGATGCCAAAATTCTCCTATTGACCTTATGAGTAGCTCCTCTGAAATTGAGACCGACTCTGACTACTGTCGGTATTTAGCTCTTTTGAATGATGGTTTCCCCTCTGATGAGGAAGTGATATCTGTTGCGCTGTTGGCGGTCAAAACCCCTAGTGGGTGGACTGGAACCGTGTTGGGAAAAGAAAAGAAAGAGGAGGAAGCTGAGGTTTCCTCTCCTCCTCTGGCAATGACTAGGAGTGGTCATGTGTATCGTGGGTGTGGCATTGGTAAAGGTGGGGTGACGGGTAATTAAGAATTTGTTGTTGTTGGTGGTCCTATTTTTGCGTTCGTGGCACATTTTGATGTTCGACGTTGGTTGTGTGCCCTTGTGGCATTTTGGATGTCTGGTTGGTTGTAGCGCATGTGGCGATAAAGGGAATTTTGGCAGCACTTTGCATTTCCCTTCTCTGGCGGTGGTTACATTTTGGCTTTCCCTAGTTGTACCATGTTTTTACAGATTCAACATGTGAAGGTTTTGAAATGCAAGTAAAATGTAGTTGATATTTTGATGAAATGAAAGTCTATAATGAAACTGCATTTGAGCCCAAATCTTGTTGCTTCCCTTGTGCTATAAAAGGGAAACCACGACTCATTTACAAAGAGGAGATTCTGACTAGGTTTTGGTCGAATGTACACGGGTAGATAGGAATAGAATAGCTTGTCAATTTTTTGAGATTTATGAAAAAACTCATACAATTAGCTTAAATTTTTCTACAGACATGACTTGAAGTATAAGAAAGTATATAATTCTGATATATTTCTCTCCTTATGCAAGTTTAAGTGAATTTTGAATGAAATTTTAATGGTATTTATGTTCTACTTTGAACATTTGTTTGAATGCATGTCTTTGTTCTTTGTTTTGATTCAAGCAATCAATTAAATACTTAAATAGGGTCATGAATTTACATTTATTTGCGAAGGATTTGATAAGTAGTAATGCATCATAAAATCTGAGCTCCATGATGCAAAGTTATTGTGAGAGTAGTCTGTTCCATTGAATTCTTGGGTCATTCATGTTTTACTGGTTCTTGTATGTGTGTTTTCATTTGCCCAATAAATAAGACACTGATTTGTTCCTTAATGATTTTTCTAAGGGGTTAATCAAACAATCATCTAGCGACCAACCTGAAGCCAGAATTTAAATTCATTTAAAATTCATTGATCTCAAAGTATGTATGTATCGATTCTCATTAAGGATGTCTTCATTTTGATGAATGGGTAGCAAATTACTTAGAAACAAGCCAATTTCATAGTAATTGTTGCAATATTATCCTTCATTCAAATTGATCTATGTAAATTTTGTGTTCTACAAAGAAAAACCTCAAGTGAACACACTAGGAATACCATCCTTGGTCCCACAAAGCCTAAAGTGCAGAAGATCTCAGTCATTGACTAGATCTTTTATGTTGGCCATTCATTTCAAGAGTCTTGAGGATAGGAATTGGCTATTCCTTAGAGATGTCTTAGGTGCAGTGGAAAACACCAGGAAAATGGCGACTCTGCTGGGGAGTTCTCATTCTCCAATGATGTACACAAAAAATGTAGAGTCAAATGATGATTTAATCCAATTGCTCTCAAATTCTTGAACCTGGTATACAATCTATGTGCAAAAATCTTTCTAGGATCCGAACATGACTCTGTTGTGGAAGATAGCCTAGAACCTGTCTTATTGTGCAAAGAAGCTTCATCTTATTTGAAGCTTTCTCCTCTAAAGGGAGGTGGCGACTCTGACTCAAAGAACCTGCTCAAGCATACACCTATTTTTTTTTTCATCTTTGTTCTTAATGTTAAGAAACACTTAACAACTGCCAGTATACATGTACTCTTGTAAAATTTGAGAGAATTTTGAGCATTTTACAGATAATATCATCATAAATTTCCAATGCTCGACATGAAAATTATTCCCTAATAAGTTATTTAGCACTAGATTAGGGAATATTCAAGAATTTTAGCATGCTTCATATGTAAGTTGAAATTTATGTAGTAGGGTGCAAGAAGCATGTCATACTATAGATCTTAGGCAGCCTTTGTATGGAATACTTGTGCTAAGATCTTGGGATTATATTGTAGATAGGTAGATAAATCAAAGAGTTTAAATGCATTGAAGAAAATAAACAAATTAAATCCTATCAAGCACCATGAAGCACAAACTAGAATGAAAATAAAAATAGTAAACAAAGAACGTGCAAATCGATTTTCAAACTAGTGTTGATTGATCTCCATGGCTCTTCTCCACCTGCACAAGGATGCAAGATTTTGAAGGTTGATTGTAGAGGAGGAATGTTGGTTGCTCAATTCTGCAGCATAACGATGTGATGAAGATGATAGATGGCGATTGAAGAATTATTTTGACAGAGTGAAGATGCTAGAAGAAGATTCGATCGAAGAATGATTTTGACAGCATAAGGATGTCTGAAGATTCGATGCAAATGGCCTGTGAAAGGTTTGATTTATAATTTTTGATGTGGACAGAGATAAGATTTGATAAGATTGATAATGATTTGATTTTTGTCAAAAGAGGAAAAACAATGAGATGAGATAAGATTTTCGAAAGATAGAAAGATTTTGATTTATTGTTTTAAAGGAATTAAAACAAGATAAGATAAGATGTGAAAAAAATAGAAAGATTTTGATTATCTTTTAAAGGAAATAAATCCTAAAAAGATGAGAAGGATAATTGATGAATTATCTAATTAAATAAATTAATTAGATACACATGAGTTTAGATTTTGGAAAGAAAGCGAGAAGATATTTTTGAGATTTTATTAATTAAATAAATATTTGATTTATTTAATTAATGCTGGATTTATGATTTCATTAATTAAATAATATAAATTATTTAATTAACATTAGAAGAATTAATAGAAATGATTTAATTAATTAAATAATATAAATTATTTAATTAACATTAGAGGAATGGATGGAAATGATTTAATTAATTAAATAATATAGCATTAGAGGAATGGATGTAAATGATTTAATTAATTAAATAATATAAATTATTTAATTAGCATTAGAGGAATGGATGAAAATGATTTAATTAACTAAATAATATTAATTATTTAATTAACATTAGAGGAATGGATGGAAATGATTTAATTAACATTAGAGGAATTGATGAATTATGCATAGGAAGGGAATAAATGAAATTAGTCAAATAAATAAGATTTATTTAACTAATTAGATGATGACATGGGTCCCTAGGGCAAAACATGATACAAGATGTCTAAATGATGCGATGTTGTGACAAGGTATCGTAAGAGGACAATTTTTTGATGTCTACATATATTTGTAAAAGGAATTGTAGTGTTGTATAAATTGCATAGATATTTTAAATTCATTTTTAAGAATTAGGGGCGAGTTGTCAATTTGTTCCATCTAGAATAAGTATGGACAAAAATATACAAGTCAAGCAGTCTTGGGCCCATCAGGATGGATTTTGTGTTGATCGGTACAAAGCTATTAGATTTGACAATATTTGTGGCTATCTGAATGTTGTGCCACCCAAGATTAGGGATAAGATACCAAAGTTTAGTGGTGAGAAATTTGAATAAAAAAATAAGCATGTGCAAGAATTTGTAGATCTAATGGGTGATTATGAAATTGAATTTGAAGATGTAGTGATGAAGTTGTTTGTTCAATCACTAAAGGGAGATGCAAGAGATTGGTTCTCTTTTCTTCCTACTGCCTCTATACATTGTTGGAATGAATTCAAAGCCACTTTTCTAGAGAAATTTGGTGATAGGATCAACCAAAGTGTGGCAAGGAGAAATTTCATGAAAATATCTAAAGATAGAGAAGAATCGGTCCCAGCCTTCATCCTTAGATTTTCCAAGGCAATAAGAGATATCCCTGAATACATAAGGCCAAATGATGCAAAATGCTTGGTTGTATATTTAGGGGCATTTGATAGAAAGATGAGTTTCCTATTGAGGGACAAGGAACCAGTTACATTACAACAAGCTTATCTGGAGGTTGTAAATATTGAGAATAATCTGAAGTACTCAATTATGAGGAGACCTGCAGTAACCAGTGTTGCTAGCTCTAGTAGTGTCCAAACAATCCAACTGGGAAGTAAAGATGTTCATCAAGATGAGGACCCTTTAGATATTGTGCTCACATCATTCTCAAGAAGTGCAGAGCAAGGATCAACTTCTAGCCAGCCATGTAGGGGATGGAAAGACTTGATGTTATTTGTTGGAAAATTAAATGACATAAAAAGACACACAAATGAGTCACCATATGACTTGTTTTCAAGATTCTTGGATATTTTGCTAGAAATTCGCATAGGGCTTAAGCCTAGTGCATTGATGTGTATTAACCTATTTTGTGAGGCCTATATACCAGGATCAAGCCAATGGCCTGAAGATGTGAAGCCTCAGAGCATTGATCAAGTAGTGGACTAGATAAGTATGGTTGAAGAAGTCAAGCATGGTTGTATGTATCCCATTGTTTCCCACAATGCAGATAATGACTATGACAATGAAGAGAGATAGAGACTAACATTAACAAATCCACAAGAAGCATCATTGTCTGGATAATTAGATATTGAATGTTGTCATTTCAAAAATAGTCTAGAGACAGATACACCTAGCAGTGATGAGGATGAAGAAACAAAATGTGAAATCAAGGAGGTCATATCTCACTACTCCCCTCTAGATGTCTTGAACCATGAGCCTATGCAGGAAATACATGGAACTACACAAATGGATCCTACGGGAATCAATCTTGTATCAGCTAGTAATAGGGTTACCATTGGTGCTCATGATAGGGCACAAGTAAGGAATCAAAGAGCTGAAGTTAAGTCTGAGCAATCTTCAGTTGGATATGGCTCCTCCTATGAATTAGAAGTAGAATCTAGGGCTTCTAGTAATGGGTATGTTAATAGCCTTAAGGGGATCTGCTTTTTAGGTAGTGAACAATTTTCCTCATGTGAATAATTTTCAAAGCATGGATCGATTGTTATGAACAAAAGTGATGAAGAGGATGGTGAATGTGCTTTGCTTTTCTCCTCAAGTGACTATAATGATTTTGAGTGCTTTGAAGACCAAGGTCAAGGGATTCCTCATGATATAGATGATGAGATACATCCAATTATGTCCAAGATATGGAAAAACCCTTTGTTCAATGAGCCCACATCTGAGATTAAAGATACAAAGGATGATGTTTATTGGTGTAGGAGTAATCCTCTGTTTGAAGATAACTCTGATAAATACTTACCAGACATTGCTAGCACATATGTTGCAAAGGACATATACAGATGTCAAGGTGATAATGCATTTGAAAATGTTGGCCCTGATTTCATAATCTGCCAATTGAAAGGGAAATCTAGTAGCACAGATTTGGTGAGGATTGTCTGCCAACATGGGGTTGAACAAGTGGTCTATGATGAACATGTTGAAGATGGTTCATATTTGTTGGCCCTCTGGGATGGTAATGTCTCATATGTTAAGGAGGGTTGTGATGACAATATTAGATGTGACATTGTTGATAATGGATGTAAATGTAAATGTGCTTCCGATTATTCTATTACAACAACCAATAATGTGTTTGAGAAGGGAGTTGAATTGCCACTAGCTTATGATCTACATTGCAATAAGGGGCAGGATAAGGAGGGAAACTTTCTCTTCAGTGATCAATGGACTAGTCAGGTTGAATGCATCAATGTTTTAGTGACATCATGTCAGGTTGAAGAGGAGCATCATATTGATTTGACACATATATTTGATCCACGTGATGAGCAATATGAAAATGCAGATAACCAAGGGAATTTTGCTAGTCAGTATGAGGTTGTAGTTGAGTTTTTTGCAGATACTCCTTATCTTCTGGATATGATTATGGATTTCTTTTCACCCACCAAAGACGATGCTAATGAGAGGTACATGAAGGGGATGTATGGTTCTATTTTCCCTTTTCCTAATCTTATGAAAGAATTCTCAAGTGTGAGCCAAAGTGTTTATGAGACTTTCAAGTTTGATGAACAAATTTATGATGATCATATACCTCATGGTGATGTGGAATATGAAGGCTTCACCTTCTTGATTCAGTGTAAGGAACCTGTAACAGAAAGGGACAAAGCTAGCAATGTTGCTTTGGGCGGCATAAGCAGTGTTGGTCAAAATAATATTGATGATTTAGTGTCACATACTGTTCATGTGCATTCATTGTAGAGAAAACAGGCTAAAGTTTTTTATAGAGGAAAAGTTGTTCCTAAATTTTTGGGGCCCGGGGGCTCCGCCTTGTAAAGTTATCTTGTGTACATTTTGTAAGTAGTGTAAATATGTTGATCTAGTTTGTTTGCTTCCTATTGGGTCTGCTTACCTAGTCTGAGTGAGTTCCTGGGTTTTGGCCTTGTACCCTAGTCTGCTTCAACCGAAGATTTTGTTTCTTGCCATACCCACAAGGGGTATGCATCCCCGAGCATGAGTTGTTGCTGGAGCTTCTAAAATCCTGATGGATTTTCTCTCTCTCCATGGATCTGGTCTGCCTCTTTGATAAACCCTTGTCCTCATAGGTCAGTAGGATTTTATTCACAAAGCATGCAAATGTTATAATTTTAGGTTGACCTTCTTAGTTAGTCATCAATTCCTTAAGTCATCTCTCGAGCCATCTGGCACGTTAGTTTACCGATCCCATTAGCCCGACGAATTGGTCATCATTTTCCCAACATATCAAGTCTTTTCCTAAATTCGAGTTTTAAATTTAACCCGGTGACTTAATCCTTAAGTCATTAACCCCAATGGTCATGTCACTGTCGGCTAGATCAAGTCTCTCCCATTAAATGCTAACATTACGTGATGTGCAGATTTCAAGATTCGAAGATCGGGGAGAAGATCTAGACCGTACCCCACCAACCCGTGGGAGTTTAAGTGCTAGCAAGATAAATGCAGCGAGGTTGGTGAGAAGCCGACGAGTGTCCATGAAAAGTGTGGGACCCACTCCCCACTACTACTCCCATGGCCCGACATCTTCAACGAGCGGTTGAGATCAATCTGGTGGAACGATCTACACCATTCCCCGCTGGCTCGCTAGATTAAAATGAAAGGTGGTTATGACTAGCGAGATCAGCGAGATCTTGACACCTATCCTAACCTACTCAAACCGTGGAGCCTGCACACTATGAAGGTGTCATCCGACATGGAAGAACTCCATTGGTTGTGAAAATTGGGGTGGAGCACCGCTGGAAATCAAAGGTGGTCAACCAAAGGCTGGCTATTTGATCATCCATCGAGGAAAAAGATCAACAGATAGCATTCAAACTTGGCGAATAACACGTGATGGTTTTTTTACTCTGTGCAACCAACTCACATTAATGGCTAACATCCTGCAGAGTGATTGAGTTGATCTCAATTCATGTGGAGATGTGAATGCTGGTAATCATGGAGAATAGTCTATGAATTTCCATGCAAATGGGGAATTAAACGGTGACAGTACATTTTCCAATGAGCTGCCTTGGTTACGCATGCGTGTCAGACATTGATTGTGAACATCATCGCTCCACGCGATAAATATAGAAGGAATAGTTGTTATTCATGTCATTTACACTTAATAGTTAGCAGTGTGATTGATTAAGGAAAGGTAGTGTGAGCAATTATCAGAGAAGAAAAATGAGCAAACCAGTAAGGAAGTCCACTCACTTGAGTTCTCGGAGGTCTGGTTTTGATGCACCAGAAGCTGCTCTAGCCATGGAGGCCAATATTTCCGCTGAAAAGCCCAGAATCACACCCAGTAGGTGCAGTCGAAGGCTACAATTCCAGGATGATCCTGCAAGAAAAGTGGATGACAAAGGAAAGAGCCCATTGTGGTCTCCCATAGGAGCACAAAGGAAGATAAGGTATGGGCATGGCTCCATTAGATGCCAACATTTTCCTATTGACCTTACGAGCAACTCCTCTAAAACTGAGATTGACTCTGACTATTGTCAGTATTTAGCTCTTTTGAATGATGGTTTTCCCTTTGATGAGGAAGTGATATTTGTTGCGCCATTGGCGATCAAAACCCCTAGTGGGCGGACTGGAACCGTGTTGGGAAAAGAAAAGAAAGATGAGGAAGCCGAGGTTTCCTCTCCTCCTCTGGCAACAACTAGGAGTGGTCGTGTGTATCGTGGGTGTGGCATTGGTAAAGGTGGGGTGACATGTAATTAAGAATTTTTTGTTGTTGGTGGTCCTATTTTTGTGTGTGTGGCACATTTTGATGTTTGACGTCAGTTGTGTGCCCTCGTGGAATTTTGGGTGCCTGGTTGGTTGTAGTGCGTGTGGTGACAAAGGGAATTTTGGAGGCACTTTGCATTTCCCTTCCCTAGAGGCAGTTACATTTTGGATTTCCCCAGTTGCACCATGTTTTACAGATTCAACATGTGGAGGTTTTGAAATGCAAGTAAAATGCAATTGAGATTTTGATGAAATGAAAGTCTATAATGAAACTGCATTTGAGCCTGAAGCTTGTCGCTTCCCTTGTGCTATAAAAGGGAAACCATGACTCATTTGCAGAGAGTAGATTCTGGCTAGGTTTTGGTTGAATGTATATGGGTAGATAGGAATAGAATAGCTTGTCAATTTTTTGAGCTTTATGAAAGAACTCATACAATTAGCTTAAATTGTTCTACAGACATGACTTGAAGTATAAGCAAGTATATAATTCTGATATATTTCTCTCCTTATGCAAGTTTAAGTGAATTTTGAATGAAATATTAATGGTATTTCTATTCTACTTTGAGCATTTGTTTGAATGCATGTCTATGTTCTTTGTTTTGATTCAAGCAATCAATTAAATACTTAAATGGGGTCATGAATTTACATTTATTTGTGAAGGATTTGATAAGTAGTAATGTATCAAAAAAATTGAGCTCCATGATGCAAAGTTATTGTGAGAGTAGTATGTTCCATTGAATTCTTGGGTCATTCTTGTTTTACTGGTTCTTGTATGCGTGTTTTCATTTTCCCAATAAATAAGACATTGATTTGTTCCTTAATGATTTGCCTAAGGGGTTAATCAAACAATCATCTAGTGACCAACCTGAAGCCAGAATTTAAATTCATTTAAAATTTATTGATCTCAAAGTATGTATGTATTGATTCTCATTAAGGATGTCTTCATTTTGATGAATGGGTGGAAAATTACTTAGAAACAAGCCAATTTTGTAGTAATTGTTGCAATATTATCCTTCATTCAAATTGATATGTGTAAATTTTGTGTTCTACAAAGCAAAACCTCAAATGAACACACTAGGAATACCCTCCTTTCTCCCACAAAGCCTAAAGTGCAGAAGATCTTAATCATTGACTAGATCTTGTTAGTTGGCCATTCATTTCAAGAGTCTTGAGGATAGGAATTGGCTATTCCTTAGAGATGTCTTAGGTGCAGTGGAAAACACCAACATGACACCCAAAATTATTTCGGTGTTCGTGGGTTGACAAGTTGGCTTACACCTTAGCACAAAGGTGTGAAAGCAGTAAGGGGGAAGAGAGAACCCCAACCTTCGACAGCTTGAAGCATTGTTTAGAGTTTCACACTTCGACATTTTAGGGGGTTAGTGTGTTGGATTGCAATGGAGTATAGGAAGGCAATGGTAAAGGGTAAGGCTGATGGCCGAACCACGATAGGCATAAGAAGCTCCAGGCTCTAGTGCTCGGGCTTTCTTTTAAGGTCCTTCTACATACGTCAAGCATGAGGTAAGGGGGACTGGTGATCCCTGAACCTTGACAAGAATGACTAAAGCAGTAATCCCTACATTCCATGGAACACTTGTGTTGAATTTGGTTGACCATGCGGGTATGGTGGTGAGTGAAAAGTGGCAAGAGGTGATTGCTTCACCTGATTCACATCGCTGTTGTGAATCATTCTGATAGGGTGACGTCAACATGAAGGTAAGATCTACAACCAACATTTAAAGTAGGTCAAATCAAATGATGGTACTTTAAAGAAAGGTATGTAATTGAGTGGTACTTAAGATAGACACAAGTTTCAAGATCGATGGTCTACTTTCAAAGGGAGATTGTGTCAACGGACTAGAAAAATGAGCTAGGACACAAAAAAAGAGATGTCAACTCTAGGAAACATTCTTGGAAAGGAATGAAGGAAATGGATGCCACCATTAATGGGAAAGTGGTATTATGTATGCTGGGGGAGATAGCATTTGAATGAAAAAAACCCTAGTTTATGCTATGCCAAAAAATGACAGGAAAAGAAAGTGGGTGGGTGGTGCACGACTAGAGGGGAAAAGCTAGTCGATGAAAAAAAAAGTAGTGGCTAGGTATGGGACTCTCTCCAAGTGGTGGAGTAGGGTAGGCACAGTAGGAGACTACGATTTCAAGTTTATGGTATGAGGGAAGCCATTTTTTGGGACTCTCATGGAGGAAAAAGAATCATGGAGCCGAAGTAAAGGCTCAAGACATCATCTCAAGCCTTGGCTAATATTTACACAAGTATGTGGCTTCATCTTTAGTTGGTTTTAGTAGAACCACCTAGTTTGATTTCGTACGAGTAGATGCATTTTTGTGTTGGACCCCATTGTGTATATTGTGGGCATTGGCTGTGCATTTCGTGTATTGTTGTTAGTGGGAGTAACACCTAGGAGTTTTTTCATATACCCAGATCATATCTTAAAGTTCTTGGGGGGTTGTGTTTAGAATTTTTGCTTGATCGAGCATTTCATTGGTCTCCAACTAAACCCTTGTTCATAAGTCATTGTATGGCAATTTTAGTGTTATCCTTGAATGAATAGAGAAAGGGGTTCTACGTCCTTCTTGGTCTTCAAACGCCTATAGTAGTAATCCATATATATAAGTTTTTTATACATAATAATTGGCAAGAATAGTGGGTGTTGAAATACTTTGTTCAGTAAGAAGTTTGAGTATCACACTCATGGTACTAATTGAAAGTCATTTAGATTAATCTTGTTTTAAAAATACCATGTTAGATTATCTAAATGGAAGACCCCATTTCATCATCATGGGGCTAAAATATTTCTTTCTCAGGGGTTTGGCTAGAGCTCATGAGGCTTCATGATGCTAATATGGTCGGGAGGAGAGCAAGTTTGATTCTTTAAGTTATCTTATTGTTGTAAATTATCTTATGGTTAGAGGTGGCCATCAAACTTCTCACTTAACTAGAATTTCAACCATGAAGTGAAGCAGATATTAAGTATAGACATTAATTTTTTGTATAAGTGTGATGTTTTGTTTATGAATAAACTATCCCTCAAAATCATGCCTATCCATATCAAGGTTTCTAACCTCTGGCTTCACCTAAGCGGGTGCCAGCTAACAGTGGAACTATCTGGGGTAAGAAGACCCTAGAAAGGGTTGTGTACCCACTCTTATATTCTATAATTAAAAGATTAAAGGCATGAGATAAATTTTTGTAGAGCGATCTTTGAACCTAAGGGTTATACTACTTGTGTTAGTCAACCAGTTGTATGAAGGTTGAATTTCTCATAAAGATTCAATATGTGGATTATTTTGTTAACCTTTCACCCCTTAATCTTATTGATATTATATGGTGACCTTTGTATGATTGGATTAGGTCCATGATTTCAATTATAACTATCTATTCAAGATATGTTTTTGTTACCCTCATCCTAGACCTATTCTTGTTTACCTATTCTAGAAAGTGGTCTTGAGGGGCGTTGTAATTGGGATTGTTAATCACTCCTTATAGTAGAAGAAGCCCTTATATATTTACCGTTGTTATTCATTCTTAGTATTTACTACCATTGTGAGTTGTGGTGATTTAAACCTAGGTAAAATGTGTGATTTCCAATCAATCAAATATGAGTTGGGTGAATTCAAGTTGTTGAACTACGGTTCCTTTGTGAAATATATATGTAGGCAAGGCCGTCAGAGACGAGCCCCTAAGGAATTAGGTCTATCCCCTAGGGTTTGATCTTTTTCCTTACTTTGAGTTAAAATTGATACAGTGTATGGTCATAGCTTGTGACTTGAATTAAGTCGTGATCAATGATGAGTTGTAGAGCTAATCAAGCCTACCTTGGTGATGTGGATTTCATGTCTCCTCTTGAAACCCTATTAGGATTGTCTAAACAAATCAGTTCCTTAACTAAATATCATAGTGTGTAATTGGTCAATTGCTGTTATGTTTTTTATAAATTGTGTGCTTAGAAACAAAGTTTGATGAGTTAGTCATGTGTTGTAATCAAAATTTGAAATTTGTATTTTTCCCTTAGTTGTATTTCATTGCATAATTTTTGGGCATTATAGTACACATTTAGGTATATTGAGCATGATGTTTCTCTTTCTATGTTTTATAGTACTGATTTTATTAAAAAGATCCACATATTGATGCATTTAGTGATGATCTAGAAAGTGATATCATGATCTAGTGTACATGTAGTTACATGCTAAATATTTTCAAGTGATACATACCAAATATGCTCATGATATGTTTGTAATTTATGTATTTAAAGAAATTTTAATTGATGAACCTTATCATCCTATACATCACTAGATAAATATAACATAAGTAATGTAGGACCCTTATATTCCAATTCAAGAAAAATCAAAATTTGAGTATAATGATCTAATATGGCTGCAATCTTCTCAGGGACTTGAATTCTTTCAATATCATAATTCGTTAAGACCTATTTTGTTTGTATTTTCTTTATTTTTATTTAAATGTTTACATGTTATTTTTTATGGACCAATACAAAGATACTAGACAATAATCCAGTGTGTGGCTCATGTTAATTATTTCTTACATGTTGTGTACACATGAATTTTCCCTATATATATGAATTTTAGATGATGTTTGAGGTTATAGAGTGATTATAGTATTTAAATACAAGCTCATTATGTTTTGAAAACCAATGTTATAATTTCTTTTTCTTTTTTTACTTTGGCTTTAACAAATGAACAATTTATTTAGTGTTCTATTTATACAATATTAACTGTACATTCATTTAAAGCATGTGTGTACATTTGTGTGTAGGTGAATTAAAATTTGAGTGAAATTTGTGATGGGGAATCCAAGGAATAGAGCGAGGAAGTATGATCAAACAAGAGAGAAGAAGATAAAAGTGGGTGAAGGAACATCTACTGAAGAACAACCCATGGAAATTGTTGATGACCAAGGTGATGTATAGGTACAAGAACAAATTGAACCTAGTAATAGAAATTTTTTCTATGGTATGGAAAATATGATGGAGATGGATGAGGATTCTCTTTTCAATAATATTTCATCTGAAGATATGTTATCTAAAAACACAGTAAAATTACACTCTAAAAAAATATGGGATGAATTTTTTGAAGAAAAATATCTAATTGGAAGAGCACAATTATTTGCAAAGTTATTTAGGTGAAAATAAATGACCCTTGTTTTGGAGTTGTTAGTGGTTGATAATAGGAAAAATTCATCAAGTTCATTAAAACAAACAATTGTTGAAAATTTGCAAGAAGTGTTGAATTGTATTGAAAACAAGAGTCGAGCTAGTGATCCAAGTGTTGCACGTAGAGCATTGATGACTACAATTTCTAGTAAGAAATTATCACATAGAAGACAAGTTCAAGCAATTTCTGAATTACTAAATGTTTCTAGGAGAACTATTCAAAGGAATGTTGAAAAGAGAAATAAAATAGATGAAAATATTGAGAAAAATTAGGTAAATATTTGTAGGGTTCCCCGAAAAGATAGAATTTCAAAAGATGTAAAGAAACAGGTGGTTGAATATTGGACCAACCACTCATGTTTCTTCCAATAGAAGGGATACTATACACTTAATAGGTGAAGATGGTACACAAATTTCTCATCGAAAACATTTTATAGATACAACACAAAGTGAACTTTTTGAAGCATTCAAGCAAGAATTTTCAAATGTGAAGATTTGTCAAAGGATGTTTGAGACACTATGACCATCATTTGTATTTATAAATAAAGTACGTGAAAATTCTTGTTGTTGAAATCATGTTGAATTTGATCTACACCTATAGTCATATAAAAAAGATATGGCAGTAATTGATCGAAATATAGACATCCCTGGAAGCACAACACAATTTGTGAAGTCTCTTGTATGAAAAAAATAGAAGATTCAGATGAATTTAATGTAAAGTGTATAAAAAATATATGTAATGATTGTGGAAATTTGAAGAATCTTTTACAAGTTGACAATATTGATTATTTAGTGCAAACTTATTTGGAAGAGATTTGAATATGAGAAATACTCAATGAAGTCAAGAGTCAAGGCCAAAAAAATTGTTTTCAAAGAGAGTGGATTTCCTTACAATGAATTTATAAATAAATAATTTTGCAATATCATATATCCACATATCCAACATTGTCATGGTGCAAAATGGAAAGCTAAGCAATTTCATGATTCAAAGAATTGATTTCCACTAGGTTGTATTATCTCTATTGTAGATTTCTCTGAAAACTATACATTTGGTCCTCAAACTAAGATTCAAAATCAATATTGTCATTCAGAGAAATTTGCAATCTTTGTGCGAGTTTGCTATAGGCATGTCGAGTTACATGTAGATGGTTTACAAAGTAGCAAAGGTGATTGAATTATCATCAAAGAGGTTCACTTTTATATCAGTGATGATACGGGTCATGATAGAAACTATGTAGCTCAATGTTTCAAAAAAAAAATTGAAGACCTGAGATGACGTGCCATAAATGTTGAACAACACTAGATATGGTCTGATGGATGTGCTAGTAAGTGTTTATTTTTTCAAATTTCAAATTTATTTACTTGACTTTGAGACTTAAATTGTTCGATTACTTATATTATATGTTGTGTACACATGTATATATGTATATATCTAGTTTTTTCAAACTAATTTGGTTTGAATGTAATTATTTATAACTTCATAGGAAAATTTAAGTCTGCAAAAGCTTTTGTTTGGTTAAGCCATCAACATGCTAGACATGGCACCAAATTTTTATGGAATTTTTATGAGTGGACATAGAAAAGGAGAGCATGATGGAGCAGGAGCATGTGTGAAGTGTGTACTTTGTCAACTTGAACTTGTATGTAACACCATATATGGAATATATATTTTTTTTAAATATCTATTTAAGCTAAAATTAAATTCTTAAACCTCAAGTAACCTGACAAATTTTGCCAACATGTCCTTGCAGGTAATGCCATACGGAATGCAAATGAAATTGTTGAATGGTGCAAAAGTAATTTTCGGCTCGTGACTCAATATACAACACACAGTATTTTTGGGAAGTTAAAGGTACACCTAGTCAAAATTTGTTATTTGAATTTCAAAGTGTGTAAATGATTTAATTGAATTTTCAAATATATATATATATATATTCACTTTTTAATCACTTGGATGTTTGTAATTTATCGATATTGATTGATCAAATCCTTATAATTGGCAAACAATTAATGGTATTAAAAGTCTACATCAAATCATGATAATGGGAGGTAGCAAGCCTTATGCAATTAATGTGAGAAAAATCATGTTTTTGTGTTGATTGCATTGAGGACAATGCAAATATTGTTCAATGTGAGAATATTAGAGATAGGTATGTTTCACAATGGGAAATGAAACAATTAGTATCAATGCCTCCTTTTGAAGAAAATGATAATTTCAATGTCTACGATCCTCTATATTCATCGGATTACGAACATGTATTTGATTTAGTTGTTACAGGTATATAAATTGATTAACTTAAAATTGATTTATATATTCTACAAGTAAGTTTCAAGCATGTTTATATAAAACTATTAAATATTTGTTTGTACTACATGGTGTGTACAGGAGATATTTTCATTGTTGTTGCAGATCCTGACAATGCGAAAGGTGTAGATTACTATCTACTAGGATGTACGCAACCAAAATGAAAATTAGTGGAATCAATGACAGATGGTGATGAACAAGAGTATCCCATTAGATTAGTCATTATTGAAGGCACATATTATCAACAAATAAAGAGATAAAAATGGTATTATATTTGTTGATTATATGCCAAGACAAAAGGTTCTACATTATAGTCACTTAGTTATAGCAACAAAAATAAATTTAGAAATTTTTCCTAAAAGAGGACGTGCCAAACAAAAATGGAGGTTTCCTATTGAAGATCATGAAGAGATTTTAGAGATAATTAAAGATAGAGAGGATCCAGATTATATGTACCAAGAGATTTAAGTTATTTAATTTTATACATTAAACACATGACATATATTTTTTAGATATGTATGACTGGATATATATATTCAATTTTTTTATAGATCTAGATATCTATATTGATTGGACATGTGACATGATTTAGAATGGGTTTTTTTCAAAGGCTTGGTCATCTATTTCCAATTATATTTAAATGTTCCATGTGGAATTCTTAAGTTCAAGAATCTTTGATTTCATTTGTTCAACTCCACTTATATGCTATCATATACAATACAAAACCTAGTGACTTTAAAAATGAACATTTTTCCTAAATTCCTAAATCATGTATATTTCCAATTGCATTTTTATGTTCCATGGAATTATTAAGTTCAAGAATCTTTGATTTTATTTTTTCAACTAGACACTTATAGTGCATCATATGCAATACAAAACCTAGTAACTTTAAAAATTCATTTTTCCTAGAAATTCCTTAAATCATCTATTTCCAATTGCATTTGTTCCATGGAATTCTTAAGTTCAAGAATATTTAATTTCATATTGATGCAGGAGCATCTGGATGCACAGACAATCCTGCACAACCAAAAAAAATACTTTTTTATGTTTGTGTTTTGCTTTGATTTTTTTCTTGCATGCACTTTTATTTTAAATCCTCAAATCTTCTAGCACAGTAAAGTTTAATGCTGGGATTGTTGTGAGTGGGTATTTATTGTAAAATTGTAACTCCATTCTTAAAAAAAATTGAAATTGCATGTTTTTGGAGGATTGGAAGGATGGGTGTTAATGGAATGGAGAGAATGGGTATAAGGAGGGAAGACCGTTTTTGAATGGTCATTTAATTCTCAAGCCAGGAAGAGGAAAACCACGTCCAAGAAGGGGTGAGAGAGCATTCTGGAAGTTTGACTGGCAGGGTAGAGGAAGAGGGTCATAATTGTGAGACCCAGTCTCAGTAACTTTCTCATATGGAATTGAAATCAAGAATTTCAAAATGATCTAGAAAGTTGGGAATGAGGCACATCAAACTCAGAAACTGTTTTAAAAGATTCAAAGAAATGAAGGAGCGTTGATGAATAGAAAGTGACGGGTTTTAAGAAGCTTTTGGTGGAGAAAATTGATGATGGGAATGTGAGAGATGATGATTGTTTTCAAAGGAGGATGTGATGTCAATTGATATGTGTTGCAGGTTCCTTTTGATATTAAAAAAAATTAATAATCAGATTTTGGGTTGCCTATAGGTGGTTTTAGAGAAAATGAAGTTTGTTTATGTTTGCCTATAGATTTGTGTTGCAAGATTGACATAGTTTGGCATATGAGGAAGGTATTGTATATCAATGTTGTTTTTTATTAGACGTAAAATATGGGTTTTGATGGGGCCCAGAACCCAATACAAAGAAAGGCAGGCTAAAATTTAAATACATCATAAACCATCAGCAGCCCCACAACAGCCTCAAAAGATAAGCAAGACCACATGCTACATCAAAAAAACTAGCAAGGGCCTGAGACCCTAAAACAACCTTGTTTTAACTGGGACCAGAAACCCTTTACATACACACATAACCCACCTGCATCCGCCAAGCATCAACAAACCATCCACTCATGGAAGACACCACTGAGCCAAAAAAGATAATCTACATAATGGTGTAAGACACCATCAAACCCCTAATCAAAAACTTGAGCAAATCAAAACACCCCACCTCAATAGGGGAGATGGAGAGCACAACAAACCATTTCACACAAAGACACATCTCAAACTAGGAAGGAAGCTCCAAATAATACCACCCAACTTTCAACAAAGTAAGAGAATCCAAGGAGCCCAAAACATCCAAGGATAGTTCCAGCAGCACCAACTTCTTAGAAAAATTCTGGCAACAGGAAACCCACTCCACAACCACCTCAAAATGAAAGAGCTCCCCTCTAATGGAGAGGATGCTACAAGCAGCAAGACCACTGTAGCCAGAAATCACCAGCACCCTCCACCTTCACCTCTATAGGAGCACTTCCCACCTCAATAAGAATAGTTGAGGGAGGTCCACCTCCATAGGACCAAAGGAGACAAATAACACAGTAGTCAAGCAAACAATGGTAGCATCCTTTGGTAAACACTGTACTAGAAACAAACTGTGGACAAGGATAAAAGTCTCAAATAAACACCATATGTCCACCTTAACAACACTCACAAAAGAACTCAACTGGGAATCCAACAACCCAGCAACAATCCCATCACTCACCAAATTCTAAACCTTAACAAAATGCCAAAACAATTGACCAAACAACATGCGAACATTAATTAGCTCAGCCCAAAAGAAGATCACAAACTCCAGCAACAGCCACCCATCAGCAAAAAGAACCCCAGGCCAAAAGACCACAAGAGGCAAGGTCCCATCCTCAGAATGAACAAGAACACCCAACCCCCAAGAGGAACAGGGGAGCCCAAATAAGAAGGAAATCAGGAGAAGATTCAGTAGGAAAGAACCCTAAGCAACCCCAACATGCCAGTGTAGGGAAAATCGGGTCATCTCAAAACAAAACATCTAAGAACTACAGTGCCTTCGGTGATTTTAATTCCATTAAGTTGCCTCAAAGACACATACTACTATGCCATAAAGCAGAAACTGGCACAATTGCTTTCCCTCATTAACTCTTCTAAGAAAAACACATCCAAACTTAACTAGATTCAACACTAATGTACCAATTCAAATTACAGAACCAACCAACATGAAAGACAAACAAATGAACACATAGATTTTCATGGGGAAAACCCTTTTGGGTAGAAAACCCCACCCTCCAAAACACTCAACTCAATTGTATTAATCAGCAACAACAACAGTTACAATACAATCTTAGAGCTATGCTCTTTAGGATTTTACATCTTGTTCATCTAGAGAATACAGGCAACATCATTCAGAATCCTCGCACTGTTACAATGTCCTCACACAACACATAGTGCAGATTCATTTCATTTCACTAGCCCGCTTGCATAGCCAGCCTTTCGGCTAGCACTGCCTCATGGCTTCTCAGGTTCACACAATCCCAAATGATTTGCTTGCTAAATTCACTTCGACCCTTCGATTTCCAAGAATCTACTATCCAAACCAATTTGGTTCGCTCAACCGCCAAGAATCTCAACCGTCGACATTATCCCACATTAGCGCAGAATATTAACAGTCATTAGTTTATAAACAAAAGCCCAAAGACTTTAGGTGTCCACGAGTTAGCCCTTTTGATTACCAACTCACTCGTACACCCGTGGTCAAACTAACCATCGACATGGCCCCACCAAAGTGAACACCCATCGGCGCGTCACTCAAAATGTTAGCTTCATAACCACCGCATACAAGTTACGAATTTACCAATCCCCGCAACCACTGTCACCCAGTCGGAGAAAACAAAAACTTCATAACCACCACATACAAGTTATGAAGTTACCGAAAACACCGATGCTCGGACAATGAAGGAGATTGTTCAGTCAGGAGGTTATGAAACTTCCAAACTCCGTGACTAGGTTACGAAACCTCCAAACTCCATGACAAGAAGTTATGAAACTTCCAAACTCTGCAACAAGAAGTTACGAAACTTCCAAACTTCGTGACAAGGTTATAAACTTAGGAACTTCAGCGATCGGCCAACAATGTAGACTTGAATAGAGATACAAGCCAGCAATTTGAGGCACAATTTCCAACGGTACAACAGTACAAGCATGATCCATCACTTTCAAAGGTCTAAGCAACAAAACCAAGGTTTCACCAATGAGTTTGAGACACACATTCTCAACAATCTCCCACTTAACAAAGAACTCACTAAACCCCTTTCCAACCCTTAGACCACTGTACCATAGCCATTTATGCAATAATAAGAATCTCAAACAATGCTCTCATGCTCCAGCCAAGACACCTACACCAACATCCAAGATTTCCACCAACTCAGGTAACGGTTTCATCCATCCACTATAGGACAAGAAACGAGCCAAGGCATATATGCACCAGTCTACAGAACAAAAACACCAGATCCAACTAATAGCAAAGACTATAACATGCTTCCACCACTTCACTGTGCTCACACGCTATACAGAAGCAATATCAACTTCAAAGCCTCAAACATAGCACAACCGTGAGGTCATTCTCCAGAAACAAGATAGAACATCAGCTAGAATAGAAACTAGAGGACTGACTGATCCCATCCAACTGATTAACCCACACAACTAAAAATAGCACCCACAGCTTGTGCTATTCCATCCAATATCACATACCTTCAAGGTATCCTCATTAGTAGACTTATGTCAGCAGCACAACCAACCCATCAAACATAGATACAAGCACCATGCATAGACCAGTTGAAAAAGACCAAATGCATCCAGGTACTCCCACTACATGGGTAATGCCAAATCTGAAGGATCAAAGACATAACAAGTCTACCAATAATAGCACATAGAAAATGTAACCTTGTACTACCAAGGAATTATCCACAATGATATGCACAACCTACAACCAGCTGCTACAAGAATCATTTCTCTCAACAGTCTTCCAGAGCTCTTCCAATATTTTCAACACCCAACAAAGGAGAAAGATTAAGAACCTCCATGTCATCACCCAAGAACATGAGTGAAAACACATGACCACAAGCTAGTGATCACTATAGCTCCGACCAAACCTCAAACTAATGTAATGTGAAACCAAACATCCTAGAAGACAACCAAGACCAAAAAGAGCACCTCTGCACATCATATACCTGTAGAACATCCTCCTTCATACACCTCTAAAATCCAACTATGTCAAGTATGATCTCCTTCACATCCCATAAGGAAAGCCATAAAAACACCCAACCGTTGAATCACCAAGATCAAACTTAACATATGTAACATGTAATCAATCATGGATGTAAGCCTCTCAAAGAAGATCAAACTTCCTCATTTCCCATCTCAGGAAATATGCCCATATAACTATCTCCTACCAGTTCTCATCATAAAATAATATCACATAAAATCCTAAGGAGATAAACCATATTGTACATCTTCCACTATGAATCCTCCAGAACCATTTAAACAACAATTCAAGATCCATATCATGAAAGGAAGCATAAGACACATCTAAAAGATATAATGGGAAAATACCTCTCAAATTGGACTTTACTGCCGAGCAGACCAAAAGTGGGGAAAGAGAATGCTCCTCCGGGATAACCAAGTCATCATGACTTCTCCAAGAGCAATCTCCTCATTGGTCTCAATTGAACTCACATCCAACCAAGGTGAAGGCTACTCGGACTTTCAACTGTAAACAACACCTTTCTCAAAAGAATTTCAGCCTCACCTTATTCTCCATGTATCCATGAACACTTGCAACCAATCATCTCATGCTAAAATCCAAATGCATCACTACACTATCATGAAGTATCAGGAAAATGATCAAGGCACCCAATACACAAAGAATTACCAAACCATTTTCAAAGATGCAATCATCTAAATCAGGAACTTATCATGACATCATGACCTTTCCATCCCCCTTGGGAGATACCACGCTCCAAGTGAAGAAACCAATGTCTCAAGAGCAATGCACAATGTCAAAACTATAATGCATAAGCAAGAGTATACCATGACATAAGACAAAACAAGCTTTGAACATACATCACCTGTCAAGCACCACCAACATCTCAGCCAAAGACTCCAAAAATCCTCCATGGTTCCAAGATGTTGCACATCCTCAAATAGTGTCCATACAAATGCGAAAGAACCCTTCTGTAGCAATAGGATCTAAGAGTCCCTCCTAGTAACATATGCAACACTAAAGAAGATCATTCACCACCAAGTGATGAAGCCACAGTCACTGCTAAAGCTCCCACTGAATCATGACATCCAAGATTTCCAAGCATCATGACCAAACATCTGCTGATCTAAAAAAACTTTAGGTATAATCAAAAACATGTCCATCTAACAACAGTGCCAAGCAGCACCACGATCTCCAAATCACGCAAACCACACCATCACTGTCAAAAGCTTACACTAAAAAATGTGTATCAATCTCTCCATGACATCATGATACACATGCTACAGGTTCCCATAATCGACTATTCAGATACTCAACACCTCTCATCTCAAAGCAACCACACCAATGCACAAGTGACCACAGACAAGGTCAACTAATGAAATCTGCATTTTCAGAAAAAGAAAAAACAATCTTGTGGATATAGATAGTCCACTTCCAAGTTATCCCACTACAACTGAATGGGTGATCAATCCATACAACTGCATAACTTTTATATACGAACACTAAAACATGCAAACCCATCATCTCAATGGAAAATGGAAAACTAAAATTTCAAAGAGAGCAACAATGTAGATAATTTGACTCAAACACCAGATCAAAACCAAATCCGATTTTCCAATCATGTCCACAACTCAAGCACCATAGTCTAGGAAACTAGCAAGTAACACTTACACCATGTTTATAAAACACCCATGCACACCCATATCCAATGCACATCTAGATGACTCAATATTTTGTACACAACCATCATAGTTAACCAAAACAATGGAATAACATGAATATGCATAACCATAGATTCTTTCAACAAAAATCTATAAAACCCTCAAAACCAAAGAACATGAATCTGAGCCATGCAAGTACAAGGCATCCTTTAAAAGGAACAAGTATAGGAACTCCAGGCCCATCCTAGACCAATTTCATAACCATCAACATGCACATGCATCCAAGCAATCCAGGCTATTCATAAGTTTTCAGACCACCCAAAGATCAACTTCATAGTCTTGATGCAATCAAGGTAATAGAGAACAACGCCTTCAATGCCAAGTCAAAGCACCTAGCACAAGCACAATACTCCATGGCTGAAAAACAACCCAAGCATTTCCATACCATCAGGGATCCCCTCACATAGACACCTAGTATGAACCACACTCTGCTACAGCACAACCATAAGCATAAACTCACACCCCTTGCATCAAGATCATTCGTTGCCAACTAGGAGCCTCAAACCACATCATTACAATATGATCAACTCCAATTTCTCCATCTTCAATGTCTTTCACGTTGCGTGTTGTCTCAAAAGAGCAAGAACTTTTACTCACCAAAGGGTCAATAATCAACCGATTCCTCTAGATTTCTTCAAGCTTTCTAGGCTAAGAAATCTTCACACGAGAAATACCTAGAACCAGCAACCCGAAGAAGGCTCTAATACCACTTATAGGGAAAATCGGGTCATCTCAAAACGGAACATTTAAGAATTGCAGTGCCTTCGGTGATTTTAATTCCATTAAATTGCCTCAAAGACACATACTACTATGCCATAAAGTGAAAACTGGCACAGTTGATTTCCCTCATTAACTCTTCTAAGAAAAGCACATAAAAACTTAACCAGATTCAACACTAATGTACCAATTCAAATTACAGAACCAACCAACATGAAAGACAAACAAATGAACACATAGATTTTCATGGGGAAAACCCTTTCGAGTAAAAAACCCCACCCTCCAAAACACTCAGCTCAATTGTATTAATCAGCAACAACAATAGTTACAATACAATCTCAGAGTTATGCTCTTCAGGAGTTTACATCTTGTTCATCTGGAGAATACAAGCAACAACATCGTTTAGAATCCTCGTACTGTTACAATGTCCTCACACAACACAGTGCAGATTCATTTCATTTCACTAGCCCGCTCGTATAGCTAGCCTTTCAGCTAGCATTGCCTCATGGCTTATCAGGTTCACACAATCCCAAACGGTATGCTTGCTATATTCACTTCGACCCTTCGATTTCCAGGAATCTACTATCCAAACCAATTCGGTTCGCTCAACCGCCAAGAATCTCAACCGTCAACATTATCCCACATTAGCATAGAATATTAACAGTCATTAGTTTATAAATAAAATCTCGAAGACTTTAGGTATCCACGAATTAGCCCTTTTGATTACCAACTCACTCGTACACCCGCGGTCAAACTAACCATCGACATGGCCCCACCAAAGTGAACACCCATCGGCGCATCTCTCAAAATGTTAACTTCATAACCACCGCATACAAGTTACGAATTTACCAATCCCTACGACCACTGTCGCCTAGTCGAAGAAAACAAAAACTTCATAACCACCGCATACAAGTTACGAAATTACCAAAAACACCGATTCCGCGACAACGAAGGAGATCGATCAGTCGGGAGGTTACGAAACTTCCAAACTCTGCGAATAGGTTATGAAACCTCTAAAGTCTGCGACAAGAAGTTATGAAACTTCCAAACTTCACAACAAGAAGTTACGAAACTTCCAAACTCCGCGACAAGGTTACAAACTAAGGAAATTCAACGATCGGCTGACAATGTAGACTTGAATAGAGATACAAGCCAACAATTTGAGGCACAATTTCCAATAGTACAATGGTACAAGCAGGATCCATCACTTTTAGAGGTCTAAGCAACAAAACCAAGGTTTCACCAGTGAGTTTGAGACACACATTCTCAACAGCCAGTTAGAGCCAGAGATAACCCAAGACTCCCAACATCCAACTAGAAGGAAACACCACCATGCCCCAAAGAGGAGGAAAGAAGAACCCAAAACACTCCAAGAACATAAACCCCCAAAGAAGAACCACCAAACAAGCAGCAAGTAGAAGCAAGGGATGACCAAGAAGAAGCCAAAAGCAAAACAAACTAGCATGAAAAACCACCAAGCTTTCCTATTACATCGAATAGGAACAAAAAGAGGCCTCTTCTGCAACTAAACTTCCTCAAAGAAACCCACACTCACCAACTGCTTGGAAGACATCTAGAAAACCCAATCCTTAGCCACTGCATAGGGATCCAAACCTAAAGTCATGGGAATCTTAAGCACCAAACCCCAACACGTTCTAGAAGCCCCACACCAAACCTCCAAAAAAGGAATAGGAGGAGAAAGAAACCAGGAGGTCAAAACCCTCTACCATAGGATAGCAGAGCCAACATCTCCAAACCAAACAAGGCAACCCACACAGGCATAGAGAGAAGTCTAGCACCAAGCAAAAGCATCCTCCAGCCATTGCAAACCAAAGATCAGCCAACAAACACCAGGGGACGCAACAGCCAAAAGCCAGAAAGACAGGCCAAGCATCCACCATCCCAAAGACCTCCACCCAAAATAGTCTGCCACACCACTGCATCTATTGAGGCACAAGAAGAAAGAGGTAAAAATCCTCAAAAGGGATTCCCCACAAACTAAAAGAGATGCTACACTCCAAGAAGTAGCCTCCACCCACCACAAGCCAGAGGACAACCAAAAAAGGGCAAGAAGTGTAGCATCAAAAGTCTCAAACGCAGCAGACTGCAAAGTCCACCCACCAGAGACCAACTACAAGCCACGTAGTGCCAAAGAACAACCACAGACCACAGGAGAAATCTCATAGCTCTCTAAAGAAAAGGATGCACCTCCTCCCAAAGAAGAAATGACACCACAGGTAGACGGAGGCAACGTTGTTGCTCAGCCTTCTCCAACAGAACCAACAACAGTGAACCACCAGCTCTAGGTATCCACCGCAACACGTCCTACCTCCAAACAGCCACCAATAGGGTCGCCATTAGGGTTGACATCCTCTTCTCCAACCTCACCTTCACCGGATTTAAAATTTCTTCCCGCGCTCACCCGTGTCCTCTCGCCCATGCTCACCATACTTCTTTCATGTATATCAATGTTGTTGCAGACATTATGGAATGCAATAAAATTTGAATGTGTTGCATTTGTTTTGGGTTTTATGATTTATTTATTTTTACAATAGAGATTATGTTGGATTGTGTTTGTGAGCAGCAGTGTTGTGATTGCATCAAATGGTATCAGAGCTAGTGATCTTGAGTGCATAAACAGAGCGTCGAATGTGAGGCAGCTTATGCCAGGATATGTGGGTGAGGATTAAATTTGTTTCAAAGCTCCAAAGGTTTTTGCTGGTGTGTGGATTCTTGCAGCTATGGAGAGCTGAGAAGACAATAATTTCATAGAAGAAGAGATTGAGAGGATTTCAAGATGCCTCTGAGAAGGATAATTCCTAGAAGAATAGAGCAAATGCTAGAAGACTTTTGCAATGAAATGAGAAATGAACTAAGAAATATTGTTGTAGGTTTGAGAAGAATTCCAAAGCAAGAGGATGCATATGATAAAGATGAGGAAGTTGTAGATGAAGAACCTAAGAGGGAAAATGAGGATCCAATCGATGAAGGAGAAGAAATATTTCTGAGAGCAATAGCCCAAATCAACAAAGGCCATAAAATGGAAGTCCCTAATTTTTTAGGCACATTGAATCCTGAAAAATATAATAGATTCGATTGGAGAGTTGGAAGATTATTTTGAGTTTGAGAATATTAAAGACCCACAAAGGGTAAGATTGGCACAAACAAAGCTCAAGGGACATGTTGCATTGTGGTGGAAAGAGTTGCAAAAAGAAAGAGTGGAGAATGGTGAGATGAAGATAACACGGTGGAGACAGATGGTTGCTAGATTGAAGAAAAAATTTGTTCTAGGAGATTATGAGTTGGAGTTGTTCAAAAAGCTTCAAAATCTGAAATAGAAAGACATGAGTGTGAAGGATTATACAAAGGAATTTTACAAGATGATGATTAGCTTAGGGCATCATGAAATGGATAGAGAGAAGGTGGCTAGATATATAAATGGACTTAGATTTAATATCCAACATGAGATGAATATGTTGAATATTTCTACTGTTGAAGAGGCTTACCATTATGCTTTGAACACAGAGGAAAAGGTAAACAAAAGGCAGCAAAATAATTCAAGAGGAAAGGGGAAGATAGCAACAGAAAGAGGACAACCAAGTAGCTACAAAGGGGAGCAAAATTTTGAAGAAACAAACTCAAAATGGAATAAGGGAGCACAAGGAAAAGAGTATTCAATAGGTGGACGTGGTAGCAGTAGCAGAGAGTTTTTCGGCAAGTGTTTCCAATGTGGAGAAATAGGACAGAGTTTATGAGTTTCGACAAATACACCAAGAAACTAGTAAAATAAGTGCAGCAAGAAATCACATGGTGTAGGAAGAAAAGGAGAGTGTAGCATCACCAAAGGATGTGGTAGAACCAAAGCATGGAGAATCCCTTATGTTCAGGAGAGTATTGGTAAATCCAAGCAAAGAGGAGAATGGACCATTTCAGAGGAGTCTCTTTTGTACCGTATGCAAATCGGGAGGTAAGTATTGTAAGATCATTGTAGATAGTGGTAGTACAGATAACTTGGTTTCTGAAGAGATGGTAGAGAAACTAGGATTGAAGAGGATTAAGCATCCAAATCCCTATAAAGTAAGTTGGCTACAAGAAGATCATGAGTTAGAAGTGAAAGAGCAATGCTTGGTAAATTTTCATATTGGTCCTTATAAATATGAAGTTCTATGTGATATTATGTCTATGAGTGCATGTCATGTTTTGTTAAGAAGGCCTTGGCAATTTGATAGAAAGGCTATCTATGATTATAGAGAGAATTTGTACACCATTATGAAAGATGGGCAAAAGTATATTTTGAGCTCATTAAAGGAGAAAGAGAAGAAGGTTAAGGACAATAGTCCTATGAATTATTGTAGGTCAAAAAAACTAGAAGCAAAGGTTGCACTAGAGGTTGGAAATAGTTGGAAGAAGGCTTTTGAGAATAGAGGTACAGGGGAGGTACATAAGAAGAGCAATGATACTAAGATGGATCAGAATAAATCATTGGTTACAAACATGGTTAAGTCTCACAAAGAATATAAATCAGATTTACAAAAGAAGGTTAGCAATGAAAATTTACAATGCTCAGGTAGAGAACAACATAAAGGAAAAGCGAAGATAAGACAAGAGGGAGCTATAGAATTTCAAAATGAAATGAATAAAAAAGAGCGTGAGGGAAAAGAATACATATGGATCAAAAACAAGAATGGGATTACTATCCCAAGCTCATCCAAATGTTCATGAGTTTTCAGCTCATGGAACATTTCAATTTACATGGTGTGTTTGATGTAGGAGCATCTGAGTGCACGAACAATCATGCACAACCAAAAAAAAAAATTATGTTTGTGTTTTGCTTTGATTTTTTTTTGCAGGCACTTTTATTTTAAATCCTCAAATCTTCCAACACAGTAAATTTTAATGTTGGGATTGTTGTGAGTGGGAATTTATTGTAAAATTGTAACTTCATTCTTTAAAAAAATGAAATTGCATGTTTTTGGAGGATTGGAAGGATGGGTGTTAATGAAATGGAGAGTGGGTGTAAGGAGGGAAGACCATTTTTGAATGGTCATTTAATTCTCAAGCTAGGAAGAGGAAAACCACATCCAAGAAGGGGTGAGAGAACATTCTGGAAGTTTGAATGGCAGGGTAGAGGAAGAGGGTCATAATTGTGAGACCCAGTCTCAGTAAAATGGCCATAACTCTCATATGGAATCAAAATAAAGAATTTCAAAATGATCTGGAAAGTTGGGAATGAGACACATCAAATCCAAAAACCCTTTTAAAATATTTAGAGCAATGAAGGATTTTTCATGAATAGAAAGTGATGGGTTTTAAGAAGCTTTTGGTGGAGAAAATTGATGTTGGGAATGTGAGAGATGGTAATTATTTTGAAAGAATGAGGATGTAATGTCAATTTATGTGTTGCAGGTTCCTTTTTATGTTAAAAAAAAAATCAATAATCAGATTTTGGGTTTCTTGTAGGTGTTTTTAGAGAAAATGAAGTTTGTTTGTGTTTGCCTGTAGATTGGTGTTGCAAGATTGACATAGTTTGGCATATGAGGAAGCTATTGTATATCAATGTTGTTGTAGACATTATGAAATGTAATAAAATTTGAATGTGTTTCATTTGTTTTGGGTTTTATGAATTTTTTTTTGCAGTAGAGATTATGTTGCATTGTGTTTGTGAGCAATAGTGTTGTGCTTGCATCACATATACATTTGAAACTCCACTTATAGCATCATCTAGATCACTTTCTTTGCTTGCACATGTAAATTCATGTGTATTAGATTATATGGAATTCTTAAGTTCAAGAGTCTTTGATTTCATTTGTTCAACTCCACTTATATGCTATCATATGCAATACAAAACCTAGTGACTTTAAAAATGAACATTTTGCCTATTTATTCCCAAATCATCTATTTCCAATTGTATTTTTATGTTCCATGGAATTCTTAAGTTCAAGAATCGTTGATTTCATTTGTTCAACTCCACTTATAGTGCATCATATGAAATACAAAACCTAGTAACTTAAAAAATTTATTTTGCCTAGAAATTCCTTAAATCATCTATTTCCAATTGCATTTGTTCCATGGAATTCTTAAGTTCAAGAATCTTTGATTTCATTTACA
Organism: Sequoia sempervirens; assembly: GCA_007258455.2. NCBI lineage: Eukaryota > Viridiplantae > Streptophyta > Pinopsida > Cupressales > Cupressaceae > Sequoia > Sequoia sempervirens. The sequence goes on along the minus strand of VDFB02105785.1, from coordinate 316,391,566 downwards.
ATTGAAACTCCACTTATACATCATCTAGATCACTTTATTTCCTTGCACATGTGAATTCATGTGTATTAGATTATATGGAATTCTTAAGTTCAAGAATCTTTGATTTCATTAGTTCAACTTCACTTATATGCTATCATATGCAATACAAAACCTAGTGACTTTAAAAATGAACATTTTGCCTAAATTCCTAAATCATTTATTTCCAATTTCATTTTTATGTTCCATGGAATTCTTAATTTCAATAATCTTTGATTTTATTTTTTCAACTCCACTTATAGTGCATCATATGCAATACAAAACCTAGTAACTTTAAAAATTCATCATGCCTAGAAATTCCTTAAATCGTCTATTTCCAATTGCATTTATTCCATGGAATTCTTAAGTTCAAGAATCTTTAATTTCATTTACATTTGAAACTCCACTTATAGCATCATCTAGATCACTTTCTTTGCTTGCACATGTAAATTCATGTGTATTATATTATATGAAATTCTTAAGTTCAAGAATCTTTGATTTCATTTTTTCAACTCCACTTATATGCTATCATATGCAATACAAAACCTAGTGACTTTAAAAATGAACATTTTGCCTATTCCTTTAAATCATCTATTTCCAATTGTATTTTTATGTTCCATGGAATTCTTAAGTTCAAGAATCTTTGATTTCATTTGTTCAGTTCTCCACTTATAGCATCATATGCAATACATTTAACCTAGTGACTTTAAAAGTGAACATTTATCCAAAATTCCTTATCATCTATTTCCAATTGCATTTTTATGTTCCATGGAATTCTTAAGTTCAAGAATCTTTGATTTCATTTACATTAAAATCCACTTATAGCATCATCTAGATCAATTTCTTTGCTTGCACATGTAAATTCATATGTATATTAGATTATATGGAATTCTTAAGTTCAAGAATCTTTGATTTCATTTGTTCAACTCCACTTATAGCATCATATGCAATACATTTAACCTAGTGACTTTAAAAATGAACATTTTTTCTAGAAATTCCTTATCATCTATTTCCAATTGTATTTTTATGTTCCATGGAATTCTTAAGTTCAAGAATCTTTGATTTCATTTTTTCAACTCCACTTATAGCATCATCTCTCACTTTCTTTGCTCAAGCATGTTTAAATTCATATGCAATACTTGAAACCTAGTGACTGAATAAATTCATTTCTCCTAAAGTTCCTTATTGAATCTATTTCCAATTGCATTTGTTCCATGGAATTATTAATTTCAAGAATCTTTGATTTCATTTGTTCAACTCCACTTATAGCTCATTGAATCTCTCTTTCTTTTCTCAAGCACAAGTAAATTCATATGCAATATAAAACCTAGTGACTTTAAAAATTCATTTTTCCTAATTCCTTATCATCTATTTCCAATTGAAAATTTGTTCCATGAAATTCTTAAGTTCAAGAATCTTTGATTTCATTTGTTCTTCTCCACTTATAACATCATCTCTTAAAACCTAGTGACTTAAAAATTCCTTTTGCCTAAATTCCTTATCATCTATTTCCAATTGCAAATTTGTTCCATGGAATTCTTAAGTTCAAGAATCTTTGATTTCATTTGTTTAACTCCACTTATAACATCATCTCTTAGGAATTGACCTAACTTACATATTTTCATTCAAATTATTTATATTTCTTGACCTATTTAAAGACATTCATTTATGTAATTAATTACATCCATCTTTTGAAATTTACAAAGAGCAACCATTCTAGTCCAACATTTTTATTTAGCTTTAATGGCTACAATTAATCAAAGGATGATTTGAACATTAATCAAGATTGAATTTAAAGAAAAATTTAATATGTGTAACTCTAATTTTGATCAAGAACATATTTAAGGAAAAAAAATTAAGGTACAAACTTGCTAAATAAATAAAGCCATAATAATGTGTATAACAAGTGTTCAAACCATAATAATGTATGTAATGTGATGTAAATAATAAAAATTGTTCAAACCATAATAATGTGATGTAAAACATAACAAGTGTATACCATAATGTAAATGTATGTAATTTGATGTGAATCATAACAAGTGTCCAAATCATAATAAGAGTTCAAACCATAATACTATAAAATATGTAAAAAAACTCAAATAGAAGGATATCTAGTATGAATAGAATCATCTAATCCCTACCCTAATCCCTCTCTCGATCCATGTCCCGATCTCAATTGTCTTGATCCCTCTCCTAATCCAAGTTGTCTCGATCCTTGTCCTGATCCAACCCGTCTTGATCCTTATCATGTGCCTTGTCCCAAGCCTTGCACAAGTTCAAGTACATGTAATTTAATTTAATACACATGTGTACATTTATGTAAAATTATCTAAAACTTACAATGTACAAGTTCAATGTGTTAAAATGTACATCAAGTAATTTAATTTTTTTTATTTAAATGTACCTCAGTTGTATAATGCATGGGATCGCCATCATGCTCTAAATTTTCAAACTCTGAAAAATAATCATATTGCTGGAAATTTTCAAATACATGATTTCAACCAGGAGTTAGTTCACTACTTTAAAATCAATTTTATTTAAATTACATTTACACATGTAAAATTTTAGAACGTGATTTATATAGAAATTATTCAAGTACTTGTCGTTTATCATTGAGGGCTCTACCAATCCCACAATATCACAAGAGTGAAAAGACACCTCAGGGCCCACAACTGTATGTGGTACAGTATCAGTTCCAAAAAGAAGTGCACTATATGTGCCACAAACAAGATTAGGTGGTGTAGTAACCTCAACGTGATCTGTAACATGTTGAGGACCTGGACAAGTTGTAGGATCAATAGAAACATGTTGTACATGGGAACCTGTAGGATGGTGTGGAATGTCTTGTGAAGTTGCCACCTCCTGGATCCTATGTGTAGTAGGATGCCGACATTTGATAAGGGTTGGTACATGATCAAGAGGGATCCCATACTCCTCACTAATGAATTGGTAAGTTGCTAGCAAATTAATAACGAAGATTGCACACACATTAGGCACAACCATGCCACTCATATGGGAAACATCTGATAGTGATGATAGATAGGCACGAATAAATGGACCATAATTAGTAGATGTAGCCTCAATAGGAAAGCTAATCTATGGTCGTAATAAGTATCTACCAACGCAATCAAATGACATCTAATCAATCTATGTGGTAATGGTGGCAATACTATCTAATGACTGACAATTTAATTATATAGAAAAAAATTGCTTTATAAGATAACAGGAAACTGTCACAAATTTATAAGCACACAAAGAAATCTCTTGCAAAGGACATATCAACCAACTTGGTCGAACATAATCATGAGTGACTAAACCATTCATAGACACATTCCTCATTTCACAAATAGACATCAAGCTACAACGAATTCATCCTTATTCAAGAAAGCATATTTCTACTATAGGCGACCAAGAATGCAAACAAACAAACTGATTACAAGAAAAATTGATTTCCCTCTTAATTTGATCAAGCAAACTGATTACAAAAAAGAATGATTATGAAGGATTTGATTTCTTGTGCAATCACAGCCAATACACTATGATAGAAAACAAACAATGTTCACAATTATCAGCATTTCACATTGTTTACATTGGTGGATTACAACTTAACAACTCCACACATTGCACAACCAAGTGGCACGATTGAAGAACAACATTGAACCATTTCAAACTCGTTGTCTCAACACACAAGACATGATGAATACCAGCAATCAATTCATTTCCCAAAGTTTTTAGTTTCATCACCCAAACACCAACCAAAACTAGTTGCCCTGCCTTCCATGTCTTACCCTGCCAACCGTCCACCCTCTGGTAGCCCTCTCTATTCCTACCGCATCACCCACCAAGTTCTAAGGTTTTTAAATCATTTAATTTTCTTCTTTCTTTCCTTCAACGAATCAATTTTCCAAACACAACATCCCTCCAACCTATGTGAATTCTCAACCTCACTCCCATTTTTGTGGTAACTGCCACACCCATCTGGGCTCCAATGAGAAGGAATAGTTAATTTTCTTGGTTTCAAACCAATATGGGCCACATGTCAATATGAGGAAACAAGAAATAACAAAAAACCAAAAATTTGCAAAAATTGGGTGATGCCCTTGCATCACTATCAAAAATCTGAGATATGGTGGAGCATGACGATGTATCCCCTGCTATTGCTAATTCCAAACATTTCGGTAGAACCAAAAGGTTTGGAACAATTAATGCCCTCTTGTTCATGAGCGGTGGCAAATCAGGAGGTCTATACTCAAGTTTGTCAGAAAACCTTCCTCCACCATGTCCAACATGCTCAAGAAAAGATGTGTAGTCCACATCTATCTGTAAATGAAGCTCTACATATAACTATTTGATAAAATAAAGTGGCAGCTTATCATTGTGATGCCATCTATGATGAGTTTCCAACCATCTAGGATATATGAATGGAGCAACAAGCTTATCTACACACCTAGTCACTGTATATCCTCTAATTCTATCATTTCCCTTATAAAAAGGGAACATGACATTCACATTATCTTGTGAAACTAATTTACTGATGGGTCTCCATTTCTCTATGCCAGTAACACTCCTAGAAAGAGATAAATAAAATTGCTCAATGCTAAGGTCATTGTAAGGATTGTCTAATCGAATGGTCCCAATCATACATAATACCTCATCCCTGATATTCACCAATCTATCTCTATTAGCTAGATTAGGAGAGTTATGAATTGTTTGATCTAAAAATCTTAATGCTTTTTCCAATCTCCCAATACTCTCCTCATATAAATTCAATCTAGCCAGAGCATGATGCTCAAACTTAGGAGAATGGTGAGATGCCTAATCATCAGCCATATATATGTATATAAATAAAGAGATATGCATATCATTAAAACAAAATATTTAAATTACAAATTTATCAAGTTTCAAAACTAGAATATATCTAAATTACAAATTTATCAAGTTTCAAAACTAAAACATTTTTAAATTTCAAATTTATCAAGTTTCAAAACTAAAAAAATTCAAATTGCAAATTTATCAAGTTTCAAAACTAAAACATTTTTAAATTACAAATTTATCGAGTTTCAAAACTAAAACTTTTTTAGCTTTATATCTCATGAGATATAAATTTATCTCTATCAAATAGAACCTTCTACAACTTAGAACAACATAAAAATGACAACTCCAAAGAGACAATGAGAAAACAATACATGAAGGTGCAATATATCTATAATATTGAAGAAGGTTACGTGACCAACCCATATGATTCTTTAGTGACCAAAACATATGCCTATTACAACATGAGTTCTAGGGGTTAGAGAAGGAAACCAAGTTACAAGTTACAAGGTGAACCAATTTTAGTTCAAACCCTTAAAAGTTAAATTGACATTTTGTGTCAGTTATGGCACAAGAGGATGGGGTTTTTGCATAACACAACAGTACCTAATATGAGGGATATTGCCACAAGACTTCAAAAGTTCAATATTGAACAACATGGAGTTTGTAGAGGATGCACATGCTTTGAAAGCATACCAAGGTTGTTGCTTTCTAAGGCAAGGAGCATAGGTCAGAAGCAAATCCTAGAGTTAGTGCATTTGGATGTGTGTGGACTAATGTCAACAGGATCAATTGTAGGAAGCATGTTTTAAGTTTCTTTTGTTGACGATTTCTCTTGCAATACATGGATAGATACTTATTAAATACCAAGGATGACATATTTAGTAGGTTTTAAAAGTTCAAAGCTTTAATGTTTATCATGCACAACCATCTAATAATTAGCACATGTTCTCTAACTGAATCAGTTAAAAATTTTAAACATCTAGGTGAACAAAATCATGTTTTTGATATTGACACACAACTATACATATACATATATACATGTATATATATGTATATATACATATGTACATACATATATGTATGTATGTATACATATGTGTATGCATGTATCTATATATGTATATATGTGTATGTATGTATATAATATATGCACATATGTATGTATGTATGTATGTATGTATGTACATACATACATATATTTATACATACATACATACACATATGTATACATATATTCACACATACATATATGTACATACACACACACATGCATACATACATACATACATACATACATACATACATACATGTATACATGGACATATATATATATATATATATATCAACAAATTTGTTTTTAAGACAAGGTGCCATTTTCTTATATGCTTTTAAATTAGCAAATCATAATAAATCTCACTTTCCTATACACATAGGTAAATATTTTACAAGTTTAAGATGTTCAAATGATTGAGGGTGTTGGCAAAGAAGTATGTATGGGAGTTAATGCACCCAATGCTAGTCAACCCATATTGAGGGTGTAGGATAAGCTAATGGGGCAACTCATGTATCAACCTACATTTATCATTAGGAACATTGTTACAAAATTCAGTGACAATGTTGTCCCATTAAAACAATTTTAGTTTTATGTATAAGTATATTAATCCAAGTATATAGATGTTGAAGATGTCTTGTCTACTTGCTAGATTTAGCAAAGATGATAAAAGTTTAGATGTTGATGTACACCGAAAATATATATATGGAAGTCATGTCTCTACATATATGAAGGCGAGAAGACTTATATTGTGATTTTGGTTGTTAGTTTTTGTGAATGGTAAAATTATAGCATAATTGCTAACCTTTGTGAAATTTGGAAAAGCAGGTGTATGTTTTAGATGGTTAATGATTAAAAAAATTAAGCTTTTCCAGCTTGCTAAAAATCTATCAAAACTTGAATTAGCTCTAGAAGAGTCAATGTTATGTTCTATTCCATCACTAAACACTTAAGTAGCACATATGAGATGTTTAAGAGATCCCAATGTCTAGGTTATGTTGAACTTCCAATCAAATTGGGATTATGTTTTATTTCCATATATCTAATTACACTTAGTGGAATTGGATTCTACCATTCTTGTAGATGTTGAGGGAAGATGAACCAACTAAGTATCAATCTCAATTCAATAAATACCTTGATAAAGGAATAGAGCCTGAAGGTATAGAATAAATGTACAAGAAGGTGCATGCTACCATCAGGGCAGATCCGACTGTGAAACATACAAAGTAACGTGTTCTGAAGGAGCAAAAGCAGTAAGTGTTTGATTGAAGACATTACCATCATTTTTTAGAGCCAAGTGAATTGCTTATGCTAGGATTTAATGTATACCTTGGTTTGGGGAACCCCTTAAACAACTTAATTAGTTGATATTATGCTAGGACTAATTGGTTGATAAATAAACAAGTAATGAAGCAAAAAGTGATACACCCTACAACATTAAATATGAAAACTAACATAAATAAATCAGTGAACCTGAAATTGTACACGCACAACTCTGTTGAGCTCAATAATTTTCTTCATTATTGTTTTGAAAGTAATATTGCACTTATAGCCATTACGTTGGCTCCTATTTTTTAAATTATCAAGTCATGAAGTGCATAAATACTCAAACCAACCTAAGAATTGCAAAATGTAGCACTACTAAGAACTAGTTTTGTCGACTTAACTAATTTGATAACTTATTCTAACAACTACTAATTGTTTGTTCATCATGCATCATGTCAACAAAGAAAGCTAACTAACTAACTAGTCAACTGATTTATAAAAACAGTTGTTCATGAACCTCATTTACTTAAATAGAATGAACTCCTTAACAACTGGATGTGATATGTGTATACATACATACACACATATATACACATACATGTATACATAATCTTTCCTTTGGATGTGATAGAGGAGATATGGGGTTCAGGGTTTTGAATTAGGGAGTTGGGAAAAGTAGCCTCCTCATTGGAAGAGGAAATAATAAGACCAACCAGGGATTTATTAAAGGATACCTTAAGTTTTTTGGACATGGTAGAAGAATGGGAAGGGTATATAGGGAAAGTGGGGGTAGATCTAGCTCGAGGAGAACTATGAAACTCAGAGGGATGAAATTTTCCTAATTTTTGTTTTCTAAGAGCAAGACCCCCCTTCAGCCTAATAAGGGAAGGGTTAAATATGTGTGGATGAACATTAGGAATTGGGGTAAGGGCTAGGTTGTAGTGGTACAAATAATAAATTAACCCTTGGTTAGGGGGAATTCCTTTTCATTAAATCAAGTACCCTTTATTCGAGGGTTTATTGCAACTATAAATAGCAGTTTATTCATTACCAAAACCCTTGTAACTGTAAATAAGGGTTTATTCTTACCCAAAACCAAATATCACAAGTAAATAAGATTTTATTCATTACCAAAACCCTTGTAACCATAAATAAGGGTTTATTCATACCCAAAACCAAATATCATACCAAAAACTAAATATCACAATATCATTCACAGTTTATTAATAAAAACAAATTTTCACAATGTGATTCCAACTACTAGATGTTTTATTCACAAAAATGAAAACATTCATATGGCCACACTGTTGTGTGCCTATTATTTAACCACGGCTATCATAATATCCTTGTAGCACTAAAAACACAACAGAAATGCCAAACTACCCATCAAGACCACAAACAAGATTTTCCAAGCAAGAGGAGTAAAAAAATACGATGGAACCTGTTGGTGGGTTGTGTTTTATAGTTACTGAAACCCTTGCTTGGTCGAACATGACTCGTTCTCAATGCTTCTGCCCAAACATGAAAAAATGGGCAAGGCCCCTTTTTTTTAATTTTATAATCCTTGGTTCCGGTCGAACAGTATTCGGTCAAAAGGGTTTCGGCCAAAACCCTTTCAATTGAATATGTACCACCATGTCAGCGCCATCTCACTGCCACGTGGTTTCAGCCAAAACCCTCTTGACTGAACACTTTCCAGATGAAAACAGTTTGCTCAGAACCGTTTAGTTGGCCAAAAGTGTGGCACAGGTTTGTGCTTTTACCCTACTATATTTCAAGCAATCAATATTATATTTGTAAAGGAGAAGAATTGAAAAGATAGAGAAAACATACCACCTATTATGAGGAAACTTGAAAAAGGAAAATAATAATAAAGAAAGGAGATTTCCCTTCAAATAGGGTACCAACAATGAGGCAATTCGATAGTGGTATAGATGAAGAAAGTGTGAGGTGAGATAGAAGAAGAGTTCTAAAAAAGGTGGATCAATCACTAAATAGAGTGGTAATATCACAAATAATTTTAATGAATGTACAAGGTGAGCAAATAGAGCACAAAAATTTGAGGCAATATACAAGTAAGTATTTTGTGGTTTGATTTGAAGATGAAGGAATAGATGCAAATACTAGAGTTAGGGTTGCTAATATGTAGGAAAGACCACTAGAAAATAAATTTCAAGTGTTAGAGTTGATGAAAATGTATCCAATAAATTTGATAAATTCCAAAAAGATGAAAAAATAAAGTATATTATTGATGAGAGGATAAAGATTAAAAGAAAGAAATCTAGTGTTGAAAAAAGTAGTGCAAAGTACAATAATTCCAATGGGTGCACGAAGGATGTGTGGTGAGAAATCTGGCATCAAGTGAATTTAAAGACATATTTCCAATGAGGATTTACAAGAATGTAGAACTAGCAGAAGGTCAAGATGAATTGGAGATACTAATGTTGTAGACAAGGTAGACATGATGTTTAGTATGGTAGGAAATATTTTAAATAGAATGACAATCCTTGAGACATAAGGGGAAAAAGATAAGAGATTAGTTCGAATGAAGAAAAATATATGGAGGATGAATTCATGGAAGTTATTTTGGATTTTCTAGAGGAAGGTGAATAATTAGATGATTAGAAGGAACAAGACATTTGTGTATAAAAACCAACAAAAAATAAAGAAAATTTGAGAGGTTTTTAAGGATAATGAGTTAATATGGTGCAAATTTGAAGGTTTAAAAAAGAATAAAGAAGGTATGATTTGTGAAAATTTTAGTAGTATCTATGGGGATGATCAAATAGTAGTGCTTAAGGTGAAAAACTTAGAGATGAATAAAATTAAGGGAGATGAGGTAGACAAAGACAGATAATTTGTGGAATTTATAGGTTGTGAATATATGTGATTAAGGTAGTCAAGTAGAGGATAGATTTGAATATTAATGAGAATGAAAATAAAGAAAAAAATGTGTAGTGTCATAAAATTTCACCCTATGGAAATTTCACACTTACACATTTAGGCCCACCTTATTTATGGCAAAAACCTATGAGTTAGACTTTCACGATTTTGACTTTATAGGTGACAACGATGAAGCGCTAGCATCCTGAATGTATAATTCTCATAAAGTTTTTTTCAAACACTAGCACGACGTGTAGACGTTTGTGTGATGCTCTAGCATCCTCAAAATTTACAATATTTAAATATGAATATTATGTGTTCTTTGGCCATGGCACGTGTCATAGCGGAAAGGATGTGTGTGTAATGGTTCCTCCCATCCATGCAACTTAACAAAACTCCCTTTTTACTCTCATTTGAAAAGGGGAGGACTCTAAGAAACAAAAGTATATCTTTCTCTCTCATTTTCATGGCAAAGCTCTACTGAAATTCTCTCTCAAGAAACAGTCAAGACTCCTTTTGCTCACAAGTCTATCAATCCAAGAGGGGAGCCATAGGCTCTTAGTAACACTCTCTTGTCATTCTATCTTACATGATCTCTTCTTTATTTATTTATTTATATTCATGATAGGGGTTCTCCTCCCTTGTGGGGGTTTTTTCTATCACACGTCTTTTCTTTATGCATTTTGTCTATCTTGATCCTATATGGCTGTCCGTGGAGCTGAAAACGTCAAAATGAAGGTTTGATTGAGGCAAGCCCCTAAACAACCCCAAAAATTTTCATGTTTTGTTTGTGTATAGATGAATAGATTTAATTGACTAGGTATTTCAAATTCTAGATCCTTATCATTTGTTTCATCAGAGGTGATAACACGGTGTATAGACCTCTACGTGGCACACTAGCGTCCATGGCTGAGAGCTAATCCTCTTGAAGGTATAATCTTTGGTTTATGTACTTTCTATTTCTATATACCATAGAATTTAATTATGTCATTTTCTCTTTTAATTAAGTGATTTATATATTCTCATTATTTAAAACTTAGTGTCAATTTGATTAAACTATTTAAACATTATTTATTATTTACTTGTAACCTGAGCGGTGTCTTTTGAGGTAATTAAGGGCTATTTTCTCCTTAGGACCCTGTCTTCTTGAGGGTAGAAAATCCCCTCCTTTATATTTTGGTGAACCCAATGTGAATGAAATCATGTTGGATCACTCTCTTCAAAATTTAACGTTTTCGATAATGCATTTTCATAGCAAGATTTTGATATGTTGGATGACACCCTAGATGATTTCTTAGAGGCATCACCTTCTACTCAAAATTTTGTTAAGAAAATTTATCCATTAAAACCTTCTTCTTCGTAAGTTGAGAATTTTGTGAATGTAATCATAGTCTCTATCACCCCTCAAAGGCCTAAGAGATTGATCATTTATGTGGCTCTGGCTATCCCTTCTCCTAAAAGGATTCATTCTATTCATGGGGTTCCTGTTGAAAGTGATATGCCAGATCTTTACACAAGGTTCATGCAATATATGGCTCCCTCTTATAGAGTGGTATCTTGTATTTATAATACTATAAGGAATCAACATAATGTTAATCAACCTACTTCTTTACCACCTCCTCAACCAAGCCTTCCTTAAGCACCTAGACCTGCAGCTAAGCAACCAAGTGAGTACGGTCTTGTCGAGCAACTTCGTGTTATTCCCGCCAATATCTCACATTGGGATTTGCTTCAAACTGCTCTAGGTTAACAGGGTATGCTTTAGGAAGCCTTACAAAATATTATTTTCCCTTCTTCCACTAGGTCGATGGGTGTTAATGCATTGATAGATCATATTCATGTAGATTCTTTGAATAGTATGTTTCATTTGCATGAACTCCCACTTTTGGAAGTGCAAAAGCAAGTAGATCCTTTGATAATTTTAGTTTATATTAATAATGTTGACATTAGACATGCTCTTGTTGATACCGGTTCGACACTCAACATATGTAGCATTGATTTATTGCCTAAAAATAAAGTTGATTCAACATCCCTTGTTGCTTCTTCCTTGTATATTTTTGGTTTTGATAATGTCGATCGACAAGCCTTAGGCACGGTAATCTTTCCTTTAAGGTTGGGACTCATTATCGTACCCATCCTAGTATATGTTATGCCAGGACCATTATCATATAATATTCTCTTGGGGAGACCATAAATTCATGCTTAGGGAGTGAGTAATTCTAATTTGCACCATTATGAAAATTTTGTTGCTAATAATGAGGTGATCACAATCAAGCCTAACCTTGATGTTGTACACCTATGTGAGATGATAGCTACTAGTCAAACTTTGGTTGCACGTACTCTTAAAATTTTTTATCCCTTCATTATCTTCTAATACGTTGACATCCACTCCAATAGTACCTATCACAAAGGGTACTCTTGAGAAAGATGTCTCTAAAGAAGATCTTCTCAAAGAAGAAAGTCATGAATCTACTCCCTCTATTTCTTCTAAATTGAATGTGTATCTAGGTGATGATTGGGAATCCTTGAACTTCATTGAATCTTATATCAGGGAATACAAAGTAGACTTGATCCACCTAGATATTCCAAAAATCTCATTTTCATCTGCTAAGAAGGATGATTATGCTTATGTAATGAAGGATGATATTTATAGTATGGATTATGCTCTTTACACTAATCCTCCTCAAGAATTGTAATCATGTTATGGATCAAGATTTAACATTTCTCTCACTATGGAGGTAAAGGTTGTGGGTGTAATGAAAAAGTTATTAAATTCCCCTTAGAGGTTGGTCCATGTGATTCTAATTTTGGACTTGGATATCGCCCCACAATGTCTAAGGTGAAGTCATGGTTGAATGTCAACATGGTTTCTATCGAATTTCATCCTCTTAAACTAATTCATCCTAAATACATTGAAAGAAAGGTAGATTCTAATGAAGTTCCTCTAGATGTTTTCTCCTTGGTTGAAGCTCTAGAAGAATTATTGGGTGTCTATTCTAACCTACCTTCTTATCATCATAAACAACAATTCCCATATTGCTTAAATAGACAGGCATATTTTGGTGAATCTGTTATGAATTTTGATGAGAAGGATTCTTTATCTAATGTGGATGATAGTGTTTTTATGCCTCATTTTGAAGACTGTAGTACTCTCCTCATAGGAGATACTTTTGACATCTTCATGGATCCTAAATCTTCTGAAAAGGTGATTAAGATTGGAAATTTTCTTTCTTCAGAAGAATCTAAACAACACATCAATTTTTTTGCATAATCATCCCAATGTATTTTCCTAATCATATGAGGACATGCTTGGTATCGATTAATTTGTGGTAGTTCACAATATCATCCTATGTCCCAATGCCAAGCCTGTTAAACATGAAATCCATAAAATGAATCCCAAGGTCACTTTATTAGTCAAGGATGAGATAGAAAAGATTTTAAATGTTGGTTTTATCTATCCTGTTGACTATTCACCTTGGATATCGAATATTATTGTCATTAGTAAACTTGATGGTCGTATTTGTGTCTATATTGACTTTTATGATCTTAATAAGGCTTCTCTTAAAGATTATTTTTTGTTTCCTAATATTGATACTATAGCAAACTTGACTACAAACCATGCCTTGTTTTCCTTCATGGATGGATTCTCAGGCTATAATCAGATCCTTATTAATCTGGAAGATCGGTATAAGACAACCTTCACTACCCCTTGGGGAAATTTCTATTGTGTGGTCATGTTGTTTGGATTAAAGAATGTTGGAGCGACTTACCAATGGGAAATGACTTATCTTTAATGATTTCATTAATAAGATCTTAGAGGATTACGTCAATGACATCTTGGCTAAGTATATAAATCGTCAAGATTATGTTGGAATATTCAACTTATATTTGAAAGGCTTCGACTTTATAAGATGAGACTAAATCCTCTTAAGTGTGTCTTTGGTGTGGATACCGGTAAAATTTTAAGATTTATCATTTCTCATCATGGAATCAAAGTTGATACAAATAAGATCAGTGTGATTATTAACATGCCTCTACCTGAGAACATCTCTCAACTATGTAGTTTGCAAGGGAAGATTCAAGAAATTTGTAGATTCATGTCTCAATTGGATGATTGTACTCTTTCATTCACACGTTTGTTGAAGAAAGATGTATGTTTTAGTGGGGTGATGAATGCCACAATGCTTTTGAGTATCAAGAGTTATTTGGCTAATCCTCCCATCCTGATGTCAACTATGCAAGATAGACTATTTTTGCTTTATATTTTTGCATCACCTCATGCTTTAGCAACTTTGTTAGCTCAACATGATGATGATGGTAAAGAACTTGAGCGGTCTACTATATTAGTCATATTCTAGTTGAGTATGAAACTTGACACTTTGCTATGGAAAAACAATGTATTTCTCTCATTTTCACAATGTAGAAGTTACAACATTATCCTCTCCATGTGGAAACTCATGTGATCATGAAATGTGATCTTCTTAAACACTTATTCACTAGAACTAATCTTTCTGGAAGGTTAGAAAAATGGGTGATGTTTCTCTCCAAGTTCAATATTAAGTTTTTGTCTCAAAAAAGTGATTAAAGGATAGTCTATCACTAATCAATTGGTAGAAGCTCCCTCACCTCATTATTTTCCCAACTTGGACTTGTTCCTAGATGAAAATATATTTGAATTGGATCATGAACCCATGTGGGAATTTTTTTTCGATGGGCTAATATGTCAAACTGGATTTGAGGAAGGTGTATTTTTCATCTCGCCTAAAGGAAATTCAATTCCTCTATCCTTTCAATTAGAATTTCATTGTACAAACAATATTGTTGAGTACGAAGCCCTTATTGTTGGCTTGCGTACTATGATAGCATTAAATATTAAACATAGCTATATTCATGGTGATTCTGAGCTTATCATAAATCATATCACAGGAACATAGCAAGCTAAGTAGAGCAAGCTATCTCAGTATCAAGATTTGGCTTTATCCTTGCTTGATCAATTCTCATCTTTTACTATAGACAGTGTTCCTAGTAGAGAAAATCATCATGCACATGCAATGGAAATCGTAGCTTCCCTTGTACCCTCAGATGATCGTGTGGATGAATACCACTTCATGGCTCAAATTATTCACTGCCTTCTATCTCAAATAAACTTGAACTTGACACTCTTGTGCATGCTCACATAGATTCAAGGGAATGGTATTCTCATATCTATAATTACCTAAAAATTGAAAACTTTCCTGATGACGTGAATAAGAATAGTCGTGTCTAGATACAAATGATTTCAGCTCGATACATCATTATGTCTAATATTCTTTATCAAAAATATTACAACGGTCTTTTTCTTCAATGTCTCACTAAGGCTGAAATATCCCTTACCCTTCAAGGTCATTCGGGCTCTGGGGATGGAAATTTTGGCGGTAAATCCTTAGCGCACAAACTAATTCATATGGGATATTATTGGAAAACAATGGAGCAAGACTCCTTTTCCTTTGTCGGGAAATTTCCTCAATGTCACAACACAATAATCTTATCGAGCTCCTACACAAGAACTTTGTAGTCAAACCCCTCGTTGGCCATTCACAACATTGGGGTTGGATATTATTGGGAAAAAATCTCCTCCCTCTTCTAAAGGACATAGTTCTTCATCATTATAGCTACCAACTACTTTATGAAGTGGGTTGAAGCTATTTCTCTTCGATCAACTAACACTGAAGCAATCTGTAGCTTTCTTCTAAATAACATTATTGCTTGCTTTGGATTACCTTCCACTCTTATTTTTGATAATGGTACTTCATTTAAGAACAAAGAGGGGAAGCAATTATTAGAGAGGTTTCATATCCAACATCGGTTTTCTGCACCTTATTATCCTCAATCTAATGGCCAAGTGGAAGCGTCTAATAAAACTCTTGAACTAATTCTTTGAAAAATAGTGAATAAACACGGTAAAGATTGTCATACTCAATCGACTTATGCATTATGGGCCTATCACATGAGTGTTCGTACAACTATTGGTACCACCGCATATAATCTTGTGTATGGTGTTGAGGCTATTATGCCTTTAGATTTAGAAATTCAATCTTTGTGAGTTTCCCTTAAAGGGTTAATTGATGATGACACTTACTATGCTAAACGTCTAAATCAAATTGATTTTCTTGATGAGCATTGATTAAAGGCCCTTGATCATCTTTAGGTTGATCAAATGTCTATTTCTAAGTATTACAATCAAGGTGTTCTTTCTCACACTTTAAAGTGGGTGATCTTGTTCTCTATGAGAACTAGAGAAATGTAAAGGTGCCACTTGATCAAAAGGGGAAATTTAGTCCTAATTGGTTAGGTCCTTATATAATCACCTTCGTGTATCATTTTGGTGCCTATGGACTATCTTCTATGGATGGTACTCCTCTAAAAGAACCATTCAATACAATGCACCTTCGCAAATACTATACATAGAGTCTATGTGGCATGTGCATGATGCTTGTTCCTTTTTCAAGGACTATAGTTCGTTATGCTATGAAATTCCATCATTAACACATTACTCTTTAATTTGTGTTATGATGTAAACATGTGGATGTACTTAACTTATTTATTTATGATTTATACATATATGTGTTTTATTTCTATGCTATGTACAAGTGCATTGTGTTTGATTAATTCTTTTATCCATATATTATATATCACATATTCTATCTACATCATCAAACAACAATTAGATCATCATTATATTTAATTAAGCATAGATCTAATGTGTGCTTAGTAAGATCATGATAGAATCTAATCTAAGCATACATCCATAGCAAAACCATACATGAAAAGAAATCATATGCATGAAACACGTAATGTCAATCCAAAATCCCTTTTATATGTATATATTTATATCAATGTCATGAACATGTATCACACCACTGTAAAAAAATGTGGTTCATGTAGATGCGTAAATGAATCTATACATCCAAAAATGTTATACAATAATAAAATACATATAGCCACTAGGGGCATGGCTCCCCAAGCCCTCTGGTCCTGGTGGTGGCGAGGGTGGCTGGAAAATGGACGCATGCAAATGGGACTGGTGTGACTATGACATGGACATACTCCATGATCGAAGTCCTCATATCTCTCCTCACAACTCACTCACATATTCCCTTAGAGAAGTGATATGCTATGTCATCATATCCTCTCTTTTCCTTGTCATTGCTAGTTCATCCCTCAGTTGCTACACTTGGGAATGTTGTAAATTAGTTGGGGCCATTCTAGCAGCCTCTAACTATCTCTAACTTGTCTCTAAAGAGTGTTATGTTTCTTCTCAACACTCTCAAATCTCATCATTGTTAGGTCTCTCTTAGTGAGGATAGAATGAAGCTCTGCACCCCACTTATTCGTCTGCCTAGTCATCGTTGCTAGCTCTATAGTGCATTGAACCAACTCCACCTGGCCCTCCTCATAGGTCGTCCAAAGACACACTATAGGATTGAATAATTGGGCATGCCTCCCAACTATGTGTGGCATGTAGGCGTCCAAGCCCTGGCCCTAGATCTAGATGACTGGGATCACCTTTGCTATGCATCGACCAAAGAAGTTGATCCAATCTTGTGTAAACACTGCAATCACAAAGAAAGTGGACGATATTAGTACTGCATCATAAAAATATATATACACATCTAAGCGTATAATGAAATAACTAAAATCAAACAGTGTCTATATAAAATGAAATCTGTACCTAGGTCCCTAGCCTGCTAGAGTGGATTTGGGGGTGCAACACCATTGGTGGATGCAATGTTGGGCCCTATAGCAGTAGTGGAAGGGGGTACAACTAGTTGAACATGGTGTGACAAATATTGTCAGTGCACGTACCAGTGAAGACACTCATCACCACCACCTCGATCACTCCTCTATTCAGGTTGCTTCCATTGTTCCCTCCTCTTCATTGCTCTTTGTCACCTTTCCATCTAACCCCTGTGCACCAACATTGACCTTAGGAGTTTCTTTTGGAAAAATTAGTTTCGGACATATTGTCCACCATCAATTGGCAAAGCCAATTGATATTCCAATGTCATTTGTCATAAGGGCCTCTAGTAGGTCATCGTCCTCACCATTTTCATCACTGAGTACGGCAACGATAATGATGGGACAAGGATGATATCTTGATTGGGTGTCACTCCGATGTGATTGTATCTACATCAGTGTTATGGGTGGGATAGCCTACACCTGGCCAAACTATCAAGCCACCTGATGCCAGTAGTATGGGACAATGATGTGATCTATCTACCCAACTAGGAGTGCCTCCTATTTGAGGGTCAAGTCCTCATGTTCCTGTATGCTCGCCATCAGACATTTTCTCTTCCGAATCTATCAAAAATCTATTTCCAAAAAAAAAATATATGAACCGCCATTCACACCCCAACAGGTATGCATGTGCACAAGGATTTTCTTTCCTTACACCCTAAGGATACCTAGTTGGTCATGTGCAAGTGAAATGATCAAAAACCCATACCTGTAGGAGCATGCAAATTGTAATGCTATGATACTCAAAATGGATGTAATGCCCAAGGTCATGGTATATATGCACGAGAATTCTCTAGCCCTAGGCGTATACCATCTTCCACTCCTTAATCACTCTAATACAATGGGCGAGGCCCCCATGAAGGTGAGATCATTTCCCATCAATGGATACTCACAATTCCATTGTTGCGGTCATAATGCATTGTACTAGTGACACTTCAATTCACCCTTGCTCCATCCATCGCTTGTAGATATCCTCAGTGGTGTCCTCTAGGATGACACAATCAATGCAAAACCATTGTGCCACCTTTGGATCCTATGTCATGTGTCTCTCCTCGTAAGCTACCCTCTCTCCCTAGATGGGTAGATAAAGAATGTGGTACACATCTACGAGGGTAACATTCATCTCCCTTGTTAGGAGATGAAATGAGGAAATATTTGCATCCCATCTCTCCATAAGCACCATCAACATGGGCACATGGAACCTGATCTTTGGCATGGTATAGACCCACCATACCCTGACCTGTTGTAGTAGAGAATACTCATCAGTTGATATTTGTCTATTATGACTCCTCAATTCTAAGAAGAAAATTTCATCAACATGCTCATGGATCTCGAGAATGTCCTATAAAATAAACCTATGTCATGTAAATCCATTTCTAGTTTCCATCCTATACCATATATTCTACTTAAACAAAATTTTATGTTTATCTATGAGATGCTTGTGCGTCGTGCAGACATCTACACGACATGTCGGCATCTGTGACCTAATTGGACGGCGACAATGTGTAGGATAGATGCCAACATAGTTGTTGGACTCCGACATGCCATTTGGATGCCAGCACGACCATCGGACTCCATTGTGTCAATTGGACACTTGCGCCGCTCATGAAAATTCTAGGGCTAAAAAACACTAAAAATGACTAAGAAGGAAGAAATTTTCCTCGTACCTCATCTAGTGGCTCACCCCTCTCCATCGTGAACCTTAAATGTGTCTACGAGGCATTTTTCTAAAAGCTCAATAGAAAATTCAACAAAATCCTCACAGTGAATAGTGAAAATGACCTTCTTTGGGCCCACACTGGGCGTATATATGCAATTTTTTGCCCATTTTTCATGGAAAACTTTCCTAGACTTCCCTACCTTCTTGTTTTCACCCTCTTGGCTAGGGGAAAAAATAGGAGGGGGAATATACTCACTTTATCAAATTTTTCTTTTGATTCACCAAAAAAATTCTTAAACATTCTTCTCGTCGTGGTAGTTTCTTTTTTTGAAACAAACCCATTTTTTAGTTTTGCATAATCAAACCTTATGTCAAATGTTGTAGTTTTTCATTAAGCTTGAATACTAGGGGCATTGTCAGTATCTTCTTGCTCGACCTCTACGACCTCTACAATATCCTTTGTAAAAAATGTTACAATTTCAAAATCAATATTTATGTCTTTCTAGCTACTTTAGTATAGCTTCTTAAAAATCAGCTCCTAAAGTGGGGCCAAAATGCAGTGTTGTAAAATTGCACCCTATGGAAATTTAACACTGTTAGCGAATGAATTGGCCCCTGATAAATATTCCTATAATAAATAACTCTTTTTCCCAATAAGCATTGATGTCAAGCCGCTAATAGCTTTGGAAAGGCCACAATTGCATTTGTGGCTTTCCTTTGAATTGAGAGGTATAGCTCGCTCGTATGATCTGAATAGGAAATAAATGTGCTTTTAACTAGAAAGCAATAAAGGAAACAAACATTAGCCCATAAAAATGCAAATAATGTGAAGTGAATCCTAAAAGGTCATCAATCGACTAGCTCATAGACTGTACTGACAAATGACGAATGCTAATGTAAGCAAAAAGAAGAGACTTCATAATTGCAATAGACGAAATAAATGCAGCCAAATAGATTTCACATAGAAAATATATTCTATTTACGGACATAACTCACAAGTCAGTATGATTGACATTACATTTGACTCACAACTCACAGATTGAGATTTATTGCAATCACAAAGTAAATGAAACTCAAAGCAAATCAAATGTTCCTCCCTCGACTACAACACAATGTATTCTCCATGAATTGGAACCTTGTTGAATGGTTCTTTACCCAGATATAGGGGTCATATTCCTCTCTTTGATGGTTATTGATTGGTTGCAGCAACTCTTCATTTCTGCCTAACTATCTATCTTGGAAACCAATGACCAAAAAATAATAAATATCCAAAATTATTACACCGCTAATGATAAGACTTCAAACATTTTTTGAGCATTTCTTGATTAAACTCCTGCCTCATGGCCATCAATTCTTGAGCAGTTTGCATGCTTCACAAATTAAGCATTAAATAACTGACGTAGAGGTGCAATGGAAACACACGTGCAAGCTATCTAACAAGATGATCAATTGGGAATATAACTTAAATTCAAGTAATATCAACAATTAATCTTAACCGCATTGCCATCCTATCACCTTGATCATTCTCAGCTCAAATGTCTCACCAACCTTCTATAAATTCAACATGAACCACCTCACTTTGCCAACCAAAAGTGTCAAACATGGTGAGTGCTCAGAGTGATGGATTGTCCATGAATGATTTCATTGTCATTGAAGAAATCGAGTGCAGTCCCCTCTTTAGGTGTCTATCTGACTAGTTGAAGGAAGTCTTCGATATCCAAAGTGAAGTTGAAGAGGAGGTGCTACAAGGAATACTAGGAGAGGCATTTCTGAACCAGGTGCATGTGCACAATGCAATGCTCCTGGAGCATTTTCTGTACACGGTAATCTGCACCTTCGAGTGTCGTGACTAGGGAATGAGGGAAGTGAAGCGACTGGTTCGACCAGAGTTTCTCCACCGAGTGAATGTAGCCATTGTTGGGCCTCAGCAACTATCCATGAAGAAAACTGGTGGGTGATGCCATTTGTATTGCGACTATGACTCAAAATGAAGCCATCGAAGAAACAGTGACCCTTCTCCACGTGGGGCTGGTGAGGAACAACATGGGGCTATTTTCCCAATTACTGTAGTCTCATGAGAACCCACTATCACTTGCCCAGATAGAGCCCTTCAAGTGGTGGTAGAAGTGATCCGTGTGCTGATGTTTTCCCTTTGTGCATGAAGATATCATTGTCTCGATACTATGTAGTCTCTTTTTGTAATCGACAAAAAAAATTGTATTTCCACTAGTATATATATATATATAACAAAATATATTGTTTTATATATCTCGTGTCGCCTCTCTTTGTTACGAACAATTGTCTTTGGTTTTAGTTTAGTTCGTTGTATCTAAATGGAATTTATTCATTTCTACACAATTATCTTGTTGTTTATTTGGAATGCGCCTAAAATTGCATTGTGACTTCTTTAATTCCTTTAAAACTATACTTTGGCAATAATACGAGGGGTTCGCAAAACTGAACAAATCGTCGTTGGAGTTTTAGAAACTGCTTCAATTCCTACCCAACTTGAAAAAATTTGAAACTTATTGTCGGCGGTCTTTTCAACAAGTTCATGAACCTTAAGTACAAACCGCCAACCATTTGAAAGAATGACTTAGAGTATCCGGGAAGTTACAACAATACCCTAAAACACCGTTAGGCTTAAGAAAAAGGAGAAGTAAAGACAAAGGCAATAAAATGGGAAGTTAGACAAATTAGTGAAAACACCGCCCAAGTTAGAAACACTTAATAAAACACTGCCTGGCTTAAGACTTAACCAAAATTTTGACATGGAGGTGCCAATTTTAAGAGAAGGACCCAAAATATGAGTAACACACACTTACACATTTAGACCCGCCTTATTTATGGTAAAAACCTATAAGTTGGAATTTCACGATTATGACTTCATAGGCAACAATAATGAAGCGTTAGCAGCCTAAATGTCTAATTCTCATAATGTGGTGTAGTTTATAAATTTATACAATGGTATGGTATCTTCTAGTATTATCAATTCATACTATTTTGATTTATGGTTTAATCCCTTCTTTTGTGATTCTTTTAGTGATTTTATCAATTCTTCTCAAACTATAGACCCTCCTGGCCCCTAATACCTTCCTTGACATTAATCCCGGTTTACTCCATATACATGCTTACGTTGCTTCTTTGATAACTATGTTGTAGTTTATTTTATCCGTGACAATCTCCCCTTTTAATTTTTTTAGGGATTGTACCCAAGGATTATAATGCTCTCTTATATTCCTCACTCATATTTTCTTCTTTCACTGCCTCCTTGACATATGTGGTGCTCATATATGTGTAGAGGGGAATGTGTATCACTTGACTTGTATTGAATAATGATAGATCTTTCTAGGAATCAAAGATCCAAATATAGTTCAAAAACCATTCTACATTCAATACAATATTGAATGTATCATAATGTTATTTCATCTCAATGACCTCAAAATCTATGTTATTTCTTATCCGTAGTAGGTTGAACTCAACGTTCCTTCATTTACCAGTGGTTCTTATTACAACCCCATTAGTTGATGTAATATTATAGGAGGTATCATATAATGTTGGTTTAACCATTTTTTCCCATACTTTTAGGCATAATGCTAACATTTTGGCCTAGATCTATCAATAAATATTTAAACTATTTATTGTTAACATGGTATTCAATCATAATTGGTTTCTTCACTTTATAGAGGCATTCACTACATTTATAATTTGAGGACTTAATTCATTAGTGTCGTTATTATTCCAATACTTTGTAAAAAAAAAAAAAATAGTTTTTCCAATATTTTTTCTTCCTCTATAAGGTATTTTATGATAATTTTCTTAGCTTCCTCAACCACTAGGTCATGTTTCTACTTAGTGAATAAGTATTCCCCCTCATCTTCTTCTATATTTTCTACAATAATTTTACTTTAGTGGTATCTATTCCTCCTCTAATAACTATTAAAAATTTATTGCTTCTTCCATATTCTACTAAATCCTTCTTTCTCAATTTGTAATTTATCTCTAGATACTCTTTTTGCAATTATTTCTCCTTTGTTAGAGAGATTTGACCCCTTTTCTCTTCCTTGTCCATTTGTATCTTTAAGCATCACTTGGCACCCCGAGGTTTTTTTTTTTGAATTCTCATCATAATTTTTTCCCCTCTTTATTTGTTTGGCCTAGATAATTTCTCACTTCTTATCAACATTGATGTAGTTTTACAATATTATTCTTCTCTTGGACAATCAAAAGATCCTTGGATAAGGTCACCATAAAATCCACAAGTTTTATTCTTTTCTTCCCTACATTCATTTACATAGTGGCTCCTTTCACCATAATTATAGTACATCACATATTCTCTTTTCCTTTCTCCTTGGCCTCATCCTTTAACATTTTCTCCTCTATAATAATTTGGGGGATGGTGGTAGGTGCATTTTCATGGTTTATGGTACCACATTTTGTGTTGTATTGATATTGCACTAGTGTATCCATTGTAGTTGCTTGTAATCAAGGTTTTTTTGTATAAAATGCTCTTTTTTCCAACCCCTTGTCTCTTTCCATATTTATGTCTATCAATTCATTCTCCTCACACCAATGATGGCACCAATTCTTATGTCCATCTTTCTCTCTTAACCAAAATAAAATTGATGGAAAATCATTTATTTCATGATCATCCCATTCTCCATAAATCTCACAACATGCACTCTTTAACCGCCAAAGTACTTTGATGTGAGGGGCCCAACTTTTGGAGGCCATATTTTTTATTCAAGAAGTTGATTAAGTCATGTTTTAAATTAATGATCTTGAAGGGATCAATGGTGTAACTAGCTTGTGTCGATTAAGGCTTTTTTGACATTTTTGTTGCCAAATCAACCTCTAAATCCCTTGGTGCATTTTTGTGTTCTATAGCCCAAAAATATATTTGTATTCTTAAGAATAGGATACAAGTTTGAGACACCTTACCTAATAAATAGAATGTGTCATTAGATGGATGATGAATGGATCCTAGAGAATTTGGCCTATTGAGTCACCATAAGGATAAAAATTGTTATGAAGCCAATAAAAATATGGTAGTGACATCCATACAAAGAGGAGGTTTGCAAGTGAAATAAATCTCCAAAACTGGTGATTATGAGATTAAAATCTCTTTAGAGAGGCTAAGGATATCCAATATTTGAGAACAAGGGGTTGCAAATGACACCAAAGCACCAAAAACTAAGAGAAAGCTTTCCCATGCATCATGTCACATGTGGTTCAAGAATTGAGTCACATGGATTACAAGGAATTCTCTAGGAATTGAAGAAGGGGAACCCATAGACCCATGAAAGGTTTTAAGTTCAAAAACAAATGTTAATAAGGACTTGAGAGATCCATCTCCACTAATATAGACACCTAGAAGGAAGTGTGTGTAAAAAACACATTACAATATCTTATGATGAGAAATTGGTGATAAGAATGACTTATCTCTATTATTATGCATTCAAATGTTGGGTATCTTGAATTTTTCTAGGAAAAAATTAGCATAACTTAGGTCAATGCATCAAATAGAAGTGATTATTAATGAAGAAGCATTCTTAGTTACTTGATTAATGTCCAAGATGATATTATTTATGAGGGGAGCATGAAATATCCCTAATTGTTGATGTATTTGATTCATAATATTGATGTGAAATTAAACTTGTAAACCTTGATTAATGATTGGTTTGTATGGATGTATTTGACATTGCAATCAATTATATGGTTACACTTAGAATGTGATTGTATATAAGTGTATAATAAGAATAATTAATTGGATTATTTACCATGCAAGATTATTTTATAATATATTGCTACTAAGGTATATTCAATATGATGTTTTGGAATAGGTTAAAGCAAGGATGTGGAACTGGGCTTGCTAGGTGAAATGGATAAACATCTAATCTCTTTTGAATCAATAACATGGGAGTTTCTAGCCTAGCCCAAGCCAATGAGGTCACAAATGAGGTACCTCATCCTTGACATGAACACATTGTATTAACATGAGTAGTCCAAACCCACAAACTCAATAGCCCAACAAGGGTACAAAGCCTACAAGCACACTATCCCAATGAAGGTTTAGAGTCTGAAGTCACCAGCAAACATCTAATCTTAATTCATATTATAATATATTTAATTTATTAAACTAATTAAATTTGAATTTAATTGTGTACTATTTTTTTAATAATAAAAATGACAGATAATCTTAAAATTAATTAAATAAAAATTAAATATTAAAAAAATAATATTAAACATAAATCTAATTATAAGATTTGGATTGAATATTACTTAATAACTAAATATTAATTAAATAATTAAAACAATTCTATTTCAAAAGAATTAGAATAAGAATTCAAGGAAGAGTAAATTTTCTATAATTATTCATTTCAATTCCAAAGTTTTATTTAAGGATGATTAGAATTAAATATATATAATTCTTAATTTTACATATTCAATGAAAAAGCAAATCTAATTTAGAATTAAATGAAGAATAAGTATTGTAATTAAATAATAGGTGTTGATTTAAATATTAATTTAAAGAGAAATAAATGAATATGAAAATAATTAGCTTTTCTATTTTTAGGTTTGAAGAGAATTGAAATATGATTTCTACATATTTTTGGGAGAACAATCTAGAGTAAAGGTTATAGCTTTCATAACAAGGACACTGGAACATTAAATATTTATAAGAATGTTCTTTAATTTGGATTTTAAATGTATTTGTTTGTTATTTAAAAATTGAATTATTGAAATTATGTGAATAGTAGATTTTTAGAGAGACTGAACATGAATATATTACATAGCAAAATTATCTAAGAATATATGTAAATTAATTATGAAATTTCATGAATCAAATTTAGAATCAAAATCAAATTTAGAATCAAAATCATAGTATTAAAAGATATGGGGAAAAGAACTACATAAACCTTAATACTTGAGTTGAAACTTTAAGAATGAAAATTTTGTTTAAAAATGGTTAGGAATTGATTATAAATGATTTTATTAGATTTTATGTTATTGTTTGAATCATGTTGTTTAAGCATTTTTAAGAAATGCATTGAAAAATGCTTTTGAAAAAATTGAAGGACTAGAACTTAGGGTTTTGAATTTTTTTATGATTACTAAGTTTTATTTAGGTGAAATAGAAACATTAAATGCTTTTGGTTTCTATAAATTCATTAAAACTTGTCTTTCAAAGTATGCTTATTAATTGTATTTAATTTTTAGGTTGATCAAGGATTTGTCAAAGCCCTAAGAAACTTTCTAGTGTAACCAAATTTTAAAAAGCATGTCTCTAGGACACATACACCTAGGTACAAGTTGATTAGGGACTTGTAGAATCCCTAAGAATATAACCTATGTACTTCCAAGATACCTACACTTTAAACAAGATCAAGACCACCCATGGTTAGGGCTTGTGACTTCTACCCAATGCTATTATCTTGTTCAAAGTTTCTAAGACTTCTATATGTAATTTTGAGTATTTTGTTGCTTATTTTCTTAAAAAGTGCTTAGCTCTATCTTAAAACAATATGTACTTCACTCAATGGATTTGTCTAGACAAGCATGTGGTGAAAGCTTAGTTGTTGATCTAGCTTCCACCAAGACAAATTATTTATTGTATTGGTTGTTCATGTGATATTAACAATTTGGAGTGTGTAAGTAGGTGTTGTAAGCCCTATTATTGCAACACTTTTATGATCATTGGAGGTCATGTTCCTTGGATACCTAGCTACAAGTTGTTCATCTTGCTATATGTACTTATTAAGTCATGCATAGTCATAATGGGGGATTTTGTAGAGGGCACAAGAATTTATATTCATTTAGTGCATCCACTGTTATGTCCTAGGAAATTCTCTCATTTAGTAAAAGTCTTATGACCCAAATTCATGGAAGGTTTATTTCATGATATATATTTGAAAGAGTAAGGTTCATGAGTGGTTTAACCAGTAGTTTCTATTGCAAGGTAAGGTGTATACTTGAAAGAGTATGGTTCTATCTATAAGGATAGGGGTGCTATGAAGAGTGGTAGATTATTAGTATTCATTATGCCTAGTTTGGTGTGGCTTGTGATACCAATATAGGTAGTTATAGGTTGTACGTACGTTGTTTGACAACTTAAATTGGGAAATGGTGATGAATACTAGTGTGTCATGTGTGTGCGATGTTAGCATTGGTAGAGTGTGGTTTGTGTTAGTGTGTTTGGTTGTTAGAATTGACCACTCTAATAGCTAATGTGCAAACCATTTGTGATTGTATAAAATGTCTTGCGAAATCTCATGTTATATTGTATTGTTTTACGTATTTCCTTATTGAATGTTGTGAATGTATAATAGGTGTTGTGATGTCTCATAGAGTCTTAGATGGTGTTGTGTACTCGTGTGAAGTGTAGTAAAGTCGTGTTTAGTGTTGCGAATGTGTATTATGTTTGAAAACCTTATTGATTTGTGATTATAATATATACTTAAGCAAGATGACAATATAAGAACATAAAAATATATTGCTACACTAACTATGGATTACTTATTTGTATGCTTCAAGTTAAACTAATGGTTAGGGAGAATAAAGTTCCTTTGATGTGTGGGTTTTTATCACTTTTCCCATATGTAGTTGGAATATTGAACAAAGTGTGAGTCACTAAGACTATTCCAACATGGATATTTGAAAATTCTTGATTATATACCACTATGCATATGTTTACTTGGCATGATGTCTATATTTATGTATATTATTTCTTGGAAGTTTTATTGATTCAAACATGCTATGCTCTTATTGTAATCATTGATGTTAGTATTACATTGATATATAGATGTAATTATTGGATAATTATTGGATATGAATTGTTATAGGAATGATTTATATTTATCTCATCGAACGTGTGCATGGTTTAAATTGAGCATGTTTTATTTAACTGTTAAAAGTGAAAAAAAAATGGACTTGCATTTTGAGAGTTCTTACAAGAACATTGCTTATTAGATGCTCATTATTATCAAATTATCTAGTATAATCATGGAGTGTATGGGTAAATGATATAAGCATCTCTAATAGATGAGGATAAGCATTAACCAATTCAATGATTTAAGGGAAAGGTAGTATATAGTAAAACAAAACCTTTATAGAAAACACACTTGCATCCAAGGCATTACAAATCATGAGTGGGACAGGTAAAATAAGTAAATCACCATGTATACCCAAACCCTAATCAAAGTAGGTAAGTATGTATAAATCAAGCCCCACAAAAATTTAAAGATTGAAAATAAGAAATATCAAATCTGAAATGTTCTAAAATCAATTAATATAGCTCTAGGGTCCAAGTTCACCAAATATGTAAAGAAAAATATCATTTCCCTTTAATTAATATTAGGCTAATTGAATAAAATGCATACACATCAACATAAATCAACCTAGATTTATTTTTTGAACATCTAGGAATGATAACTTAAACAATTAAAATATTAATTACAAATTAAATGTGAGGAGAGTTTAAGATACTTAGTTTAACGAACATCTTAAATCTGATATAATGTTGGAATTTGCTTGTCTCAAAGACTAGAAAATATATTTTCTATATGTACTTCACCTTGGAATCAAAAATGTCAACTCTGCTATGGGTTGATCTTGTGACTATGGGTCCTTTTCACACATTGATCAATCATGTGATTCATGAAATCTAAGTTGGGCAATTGTGCACTTCTACTTCTTAATTCCCCTTCAAGTCTATTCTTCACCAATTGTTGAGGGCAACAACATATGATAATACCTTGAGGGGAATTACTAAATCACAAGGGTCATATTCTCCTAGGTTGACCTCCTTGATTAAACCAACTTACAATTATAGAAATGATCGAAGATCTTCGATCATGCAAATGTTGTACAATAATAATGTAAATTTAAGGTTCTTTTGTGATTCCAAATCAAAAGATTCCCATGTGATAATTAATTAATGTTTGAATTTCTTAGATGATAAATGAAAGCACATTGAATGCCTTTAAATACCAATATATAGCAATAAGTCATGCAAAATGCATACCAAGTTAGCTCATGATAGGAATGAAATGAGTGGCAGTCAACAAATTTTGAATTTTTGAATTTCAAAATTGATCCATTTCGATGCAAGGGAATAGCATTGCAGATTTAAGTTTCTTTTACACCTCCAAATTGTAAGTTTCCTATAATGATATGCAAATGACAATTAGATAATGCTTGAATGTTCTTC
Source organism: Sequoia sempervirens (assembly GCA_007258455.2). Lineage (NCBI taxonomy): Eukaryota > Viridiplantae > Streptophyta > Pinopsida > Cupressales > Cupressaceae > Sequoia > Sequoia sempervirens. The sequence goes on along the minus strand of VDFB02105785.1, from coordinate 316,361,890 downwards.
AATGATAAATGAATGTACATTGAATGCCTTTAGATATCAGTGCATATAAATAATTCACGTGAAATGTGTACCACATCAGCACATGACGGGAATGAAATCAGTGGACGTTGGCAAAAATTTAAATTTATTTTTTTTGAATTTCAACAGTCAATTCTATGTAATGTAAGAGGGATCAATCCCGCATCGCTAGATTGACTCGAGCCAAGAAAATGTTAATATCAATATGAAAAATGAATGTCTAAGCATGGCAGTGTAATAAATGCAGATGTACAGGAATACATGTAGAAATATATGAGATAAGCTTGAATATGTGGAAATGTGCAGAAGTGGAAATATGTGAAATAAGAATGTGTAAAGAATCGAATGAACCCAATTTTGCACAATTGCACAATTTTTTAATACATAATTGTATTAAGCTATTCCATCAAAATGGGACCAAAAATAAATGGGAACTGCATGAGTATGTAAAGTTCACCATTACAAATATATAGGCTTCCACTCCACAAATACATATACTGTTCAGCTAACCACCTAAAAGCACCAGACAGTTAACAAATCATGTAAAAATAGATACCATCAGCTAACAAGTAACATGCACAAAACATATACATTGGAAACGTATCCTGATCAAATGTATTGCAGGCAGAAGGGAAGGCTGCAGCACTAGGCTCTGTAACAGTATAGTAATAAACAACGTTTTCCTATTTAGATTAAAAATACTTACAATTTTATTTTCAATTTTAAATTTGAATAAATTTTATTTGAAATGATTTATTAGGACATGAAAAATAAAATTTAGAATATCAAGTGGCAGGTAATTTGGATTCAGGATCCTCATTCAAAAATATTAAAATACAAGATTAGACATCAAATTCCTACCTTGCTTTTTATTATTTTAAAAGGGTTTACCAAGGGACCCTACCCTTATAAAAGCCAAAAGGCAAAGACAAAACAAGACTCAACCGAAGAATCCTCACTACGAGCAAGATAAACAGCAAACAGCACAGGAACAACTAAACAGAATAAAAACAGAAGGCACTAAACTATGCCACGCTATTCAGAAACCAAGTGATGTTTGGCTTCCAAAGAGTCTAAACATTCACTGGTGTCATCTGCCATAGAATTACCTTTTTTGGATTGGTCTTTTGTTCCTTTCTTTCTGCATAATCTTTATGCCCTAACAAACTTCTAGTCTCTAGACAAACAAAAACTACACAAACGAACGACCTGTAAACACAATGACAGAGATTGTCTATAACATTAGCAGGTGAAAAAAACAAAGACTTCAGGTAAAGACATCCATCGCAGAAAAAAGTTAAGTTGCAGGGTTTATGCAAAGGATGTAATTATTTAGTATCCCGGCTTTTTGATGCTAAAAGCAAAAAATACTGAAGTTAAAAACCAGTTGTATATACACTATTTTTCAATCCTGATTTACTTCTATAACACAAGGCACCAAACCATGTCACGCTACTCAGAAATCAAGTTAAGTTCGGCTTCCAAAGAGTCCAAACATTCACTGGTGTCATCTGCCACAGACTTAAATTTTTTGGATTGGCCTTTGTTCCTTTCTTTCTGCATATCTTTACGCCCTAACAAACTTCTAGACAAACAAAAACTACACAAACAAACGACCCATAAACACAATGACAGAGATTGTCTATAACATTAGCAGGTGAAAAAAACAAGACTTCAGGAAAAGATATCCATCGCAGAAAAAGGTCAAGTTGCAGAGTTTGTGCAAGGGATGTAACTATTTGGTATCACGGCTTTTTGATGCTAAAAGCAAAAAATACCGAGGTTAAAAAACAGTTGTATATACACTAGTTTTCAATCCTGATTTACTTTTATAACACATCTTTGATCAAATTCTTGGCCTGTAAATAAAAAAATCAAAAATATGTCCATAAACAAGTATAATTCTTCTTCAAAGTGGTTCACGAATTTAAAGTGTATGACTGATATTGAATCACAGTGACATAAGTTTCCATGTTCATTGTTCTCAAACTTTATTACTCCCAATTTGAACCGTAATTTCAAAACTTGCATGAACATGCCCACACCAGCACCCACAAATCCTGGCAACCATGGTAAAAAATACCAGAGAGGAACAATTACATTTTCTATAATTCTTAGACAAGTAAATTAAATTGAACTGATACAATAGATTACCTGCATCAAACTAAAAAATGCATTAAAAGAAGACAAGAAATTTGCATTATCTTAAAAAAAATGATACCAACTCTAAGGTTCTTTCAATTTGAAGTTTTAAGTTTTTAAACTTGATTTACCTTCTATATTGTCTTTTGATCAAATTCTTGGCCTATAAATAAAAATTCAAAAATATATCCACAATCAAATATTCTTCTTCTTCAAAGTAGATCATTTGTATCTAGACTTTCAGTGATATTCAGTCACTGTGATTAATTTCCCATGTTCATTGTCCTCAGACATTACGAATATTGATTCAAACCCTAATTTCAAAACTTGCATACACATACCCACACCAGCCCCCCACAAATCCTGGCAACCTTGGTAGAAAACTTTCAGAGATGAACAACTACATTTTTTATAATTATTGACAAGTATATTAAATTACACTGTTACAATAGATTTTATATCTGCTTGAGACTTAAAAATGCATTTAAAGAAGACAAGAAATAAAGTATTAATAATTATATAAAAAAATGAAACATATCTAGATTTCTTTCAATTTTGAGGTTTTAAGTCAAACAAAATGCTCTATACTTTTAAGAGCAACAATATGTCAGCATCAGATGCTAAAATTAAAAGAGATATATGTGATCAGAGGTGGGTTTCAAGCTGAGAGACAATCCTGAGACGGCATAGCCACATTCCTTCAAAGTAGCAAGACTCAAGCAAAACAAGTGCATCAGAACAAAATCAAAATTTGGCCGAGCATCACATTTGTAACTCGGATTCATTAAGAAGATAATATATATTACAGACTAAATAACTGCTTTTGATTAGCATGGTGCAACCATTACTCTTCCATGGATGGTTCTTTCTGTTGTTTGGAAATGGAAACTTTAACTTTCATCTTCTCTGTTTTCTTTGGCAAGGTAAGTCCAGGATCTTCTTGCATGACAAGAGGAGCTTTGACCAAGTTAATACTTTGCTCCAATTCTCTGGCATCCTCTTTAATTTGTTTAGATTTGTTACCCTTCATCCTGAAACCAAGCAAAACAAGGCAGACACAAAAGTACATGAAATTTTAATACCACACATTACTTGTTTCAAAAATCTGAATACACTGAAAACAAATGCAAAAACATTGAAAACCAATGCAAAACATTCAATCTATTTTTTTAGTTTAATTCTATCCACACCCTTTTAAGATAAAGTTACCAATGGACCAACTTATAGAATCTATTGCACCAATAAGGACTCCAGAAGTGTTCAATGGATGTATGAATTAAAAGATTAGAAAAGAAGAATAAAAAACCCTGTGGAAAGATATTAAGAGGCCAATTTATTATCTACTTTAACTGTGCAATGCCCACAGAATAGGCATAGACTACAATAGGAGGCATAAAAAAATGCAGCTGATCTTCATTATGTGACAACTAATAAGTAATATTGTAGGAAAACCACAGACCTCTTCTCCCATAGTGCAGCTTCCCTCCTGACACGAACCTCCTCAACCTTCTTAATGGCCTTCAATGTATCTTGCACAAGATTTCTGTCATATCTTTCAGGCCTGTTTCTTTTTCGTTCAAACTCAAAGGTTGTGTCCTGCTTGTATCAAAAAATATCAAATATATAAAATATATATATATATATATGTATATAGTCATGAATTGCATTCCAACAACAAATGCCAAATTGCAGTTCAGCATTTGCCATGGCATGTAATGCCCATCTTCAATTTCTCCTAACTTGATGAGCTCAATAGTATTCCTCTAACTTCAAGATTGAAAAAACGAGCAATCTGAAATTTTATTCTTGAACAATCATCTAAAACCAAACAGATCACATTCAAACAGTTCAAATTTTAAGAGAAATGTATTGCAGAGCAAGGGAAAACTCATCAAATGAAAGACATGCTTCAAAGAAGATTACCTTAGTGAGCTCTTTTCCATGTAACTTTCTATATGCTTTAGTCCACTTCACCTTGCGAGGATTTCGCTTCATTTTGAAATTTTTATGACACTTTGAACGACAAAACCGGAATATCTATACAAAAAGATATTAATAAATAAGAAATCCTTCTAAAGAGTAAGTAATGGCAGCTAAGAAGAGTCATGATAAAATGTAATGTCCTATATATTGAGAAAGGAGTATTCCCATGAGACAATGAGCTTATAATTAAATATAAAAATACAAATGCAGAGTCAAATTGGCTTTGGAAGCTTTGACAATTATTCACACATATCAAATGCAGAACTAAAAAATTTAGTTACATAATTGTTGCACCAAGTTGTTTCATATATCAAAGAGCATAATTTATCAACACTAAAACATTTATGCTTCAGCCAGATTTGAATAGAAATTGTTGCATAAAATGTATTACATAACAACCATATATAACTATGTCTATCCAGCTGTGGTCTAGCAGTGACAATGTGATATTTATTGCCACAGTTACCAGAGAAATGCAATAGGCATAACCCATCCCACCTCTGAAATGCTGGAAAAACAGACAAGCAGCAAAAATGGCCTGTTTGCCTTAACGAAATGAAGAACCTAATAACACAAAATGGTTAGGGGCATCTGAAAACCATTCCACCTAAAACGTCCTCCTAAAATTATTCGTTACTTTCATCACTTATTGTTCTGCTGCTAAATGCAGAGCTACAGGGGTGCTGCTGAAATGAAAGTCAAAGGGTGCCTATTTTGGAGATTTTGTTGCATCTTTAGGCTCTGGAGGTCTCTCCAAACTCTTGAAGGCCTATTATTTCTGCAATGGTTAAAAGGGTAAACAGGTTAGGAACTTATCATTGACTGACTTCTTGAAGGTTTTTGCAAAGGACATTATGTCATTAACAATAAGCTCGAAATGTCAACCTTTCAAACAAATCCCCCATTTAAAAAATAGTTTCATAGCTGGTCACAAAATTGAATATATTTTCATAAGGTAAGATTTAGCTGCAGAGCTTCCTCTCCTCTCCTCTCCTCTCCTCAATCTCAGCATGTTTGGTATATAGTAAACTGTACTATGATCCGTATACACAAATAGTAAACTGTATTATGATCCGTATATACAACCTTAGGCACATAATAGACCAGGTCACTAAATTTACCTTATTAGTAATATTCAGTTGCTTCACTAGAAAAATAATTGACTGGAGACTTTACCATTGGTTCTACTTCTGGCTAATAACTAATATCCAGTACCACTTTGCAACTGTGTCACAAAAACAAGTTTACACTACAGGACACATGAACACACTAAATAGCCTATTTATAGTTCATAATATTTTAAAATTTTCACATCACTTCCTTCAAATTTGGAAAAGTTGGTCTTGCTTACACTAGAATTAAATGATGAGCGAGCTAACACAGCCTTAAGACTTGCTCCCTGCCTGATGCCTAGAAACCTGCATCACTATTTCTGTTTCGAAATTGTGCTGGACAGAATCAGGGCTCATAATGATTTTACTTGCACTGGTAGAATTTTATGGAAACTGCTTGATTGTTTATGTGAAATTACAGACTCTTGGATTCAATGCATCCATTTCACAGTTTGAAATTAGAAATATCATATGATGATGTACTTGCTTGAGCTACAAATCCTTTTAAGAAGACAAAGTCAGATATTACATGTCTGAAAAATTCAAGAATCAAACAGGAAACTTGTGCGGTGCACACGGAGGTATCAGCTTCAAATTGCCAAGCTAGGTCCTGCGTTGCTTTTATCTGTAGATCAAAAAGCAAACATGATAAACACTAAAGGAATAACAAAGTGGCATCCTAACATTTGAAACGGATGTGAGACTGAAAAAAGAAAGGCAGTGTTACAATATTTGCATGTGTTGTTATACAGTATTCCCACTTTCATGATCTTATGACAGTTGATCAGGTAGAGATAGAAAGGTTTGGATAGGATATTATTACTTTATACTTTTCAAGGCCTCTTTTAGGAACAATTTTCCTTTTAGGTTTATTTAGAACGAGCCCAAATAGATTAATTATTTAGCTTCTCTTATAGCAGAACTGATCTGGGTAGTAGTTCAGGTCATCTAAGTGTTATTTCCCTCCAAAAATTCCAAAAATTAAATTTTCTGGTATTATCTATGTTTTCCTACTTTGCATTTTCAGGGAACTTCAGAGAGGAATTCACCCTTGAGAGCTTGTTTGGATGCCCTCAAAGGGTTGAAGAGCTGTCTTTGAAAACTTCAAAACTAGTTCACAACCTCAGCTTTTAACATATATCTGAAATTTAAATTCCAAGCTCTGGTCAAGGAGTTATGACCATGGTAAGTGTCCCTGCCACAAAAGTACCATGAAAGTCACATGTCAACCCTGTGAGAAATGACTTCAGTTCTCAAGGAGACTACCCTTTCAGTTTCTGTATTGTGAAGCTATAAAATTGCCCTACAGAAATTGCCCTATATCTAAATGAAGTTATAAAATTGCCCTATGTTTGAATGAAGAACTCAGAGCTCAAGATATACATCTCTCCTACAGAAATTGCCCTCTTTGTATACTCTCTTTTCAGAGGCTGGTAGACCAAATATTCTGATAAACTTTTCAAATCCCTTAAAATTCTGATTGAAGTGGTTCCAGAGAAACAAGGAGCTAAGATGATGAGCCAGCTCATTCAAATCCTTCAACAAGCCCCAAGAGCATCACAAAACCTAATAAACAAGCCATTGAATGGTCTGACTCCAAATTTCATGTAAATTATGATATTCCAACATTCTAAGGCAAAATTGATGCAGATGCAATTGACAATTGGATCTCCAAATTGAAAAACTAATTATATCTATGAACTCATTCTCTGATTCAGAAAATGATCATGTTTGCACTTACATACAACAATGCTCGGAGGCTTGTTTTTCAGACAAAGAAGTAAATGAAGTCACCATCTATGAGAATGATAATCCACCCCTAGGGGGTCTTTGTAGAGGCCATCAACTCTTGAAATTTTTATGTGAAAATCAAAGAAAAATTCAATTCCAAAGGAATAAAAGATTCCTCAACAAATATTGAGCCATGGCTAATGGCAAAAAGAAGTACCAAGCCTTCAAACAAACAAGGGAAATATGCTCCCCAAACAAAAGAAAGAGTAGAAGAAAATGCAAAAGAAGAATGAAAGATGAAATAAGTGACAAAACAACACTGGCAAGTGGTGCAAGAACCACATGAGCAATTGGCACAACACAAATGAATGTTGGGCTACAAAGACTTTTTTGACAAAATCGTGGGGACTAGACACACTGCAAGCTTCCACAACAGCAACCCCATTTATGCAGAGAGAAGGACAGCATATTCTGGAGGCAGATCTATACTGCACTATTGCCACTACACAGGTGCTGCCACAAGAGAACAAGGATCCTCTCTTCTGCTCATAGATGTGGGGGAATAGGAGGATTCTGTGTTTTATCATGGATGGTTAAAACTAAAAAAACCTAATCTCTGTCGAAGCAATCAAGAGGTTAAATTTGCCAATAGCAATTCACCTATAGCCATACTCTGTCGGTTGGGTGACTCAGGGTCGAGATATTTGTATCAATCGACAATGTCACCTGTCCTATTCCATTAAACACTCAAGGAAGAGGTACTTTGTGATGTGCCACTATTGGATGTCTATGATATCCTACTTGAACAACCCAGTATGTGGAAATGCCACAGTGCCTCATAGTGTCATAATCACTCTGGGTGACAAGCTCTATAGAATAACAGAAGTGGTCCCTACCAAGTCAGTATCCCGAGTCACGTGCTTGCCCACACCAGGACATTTATCCTGCTCATGATCAGATCTAAGAAGGATCAAAAGATTGCAGCAACCACACATGCCACTACAACCAATCTGACAGCACAACAATAACAGGTTGATTAGATGTTAGCAGTATACAAAGATGTTTTTGACTCGCCAATAGGTAATCCTCTGCACTGTTAGGTGAAAATACAATTGATTTGGTCTACATTACCAAAACCACTATATAGTTGTTTGATGCCCAAGAATGACAAAATCAAGCAACAAATTCAAGAATTGATTCAAAAGAGTCACATTCAGCCAAGTACTTTACCTTGCAAAGGCCCAATTGCACTCACGCAAAAATAGGTCATGGTGACTCAACATTGACTATTTGGCCTTAAACAAGATCACTATCAAGAATTGGTATTCAATCTCACAAATTTAATGATGTGGTGTGGCCCTTCACAAACTCTTTTGCAGTTGTCTACTTGGATGACACCCTCATCTACAGTAAGACATGGGAGGAGTACTTGCAGAACATTTGATAGGCCCTTGACATCCTACACTAACACAAGCTCTACATCAACATGGAGAAGTGCTCTTTTGGCATGGAGAGGATCCAATATCTAGGCTAGATCATTGACAAAGATGGTGCATGCATTTACCAAGAGAAGATCCATGTCATTAGAGACTAGCCAGCCCCAAAGACTCGTATAATTCAGGAGTTTCTAGGGTCTAGAAAATTTTAACAAAGGCACATATTCAGATTCTCCCACACCCTCAACCACGGAGAGGAGGGAGGAACAAAAGCCAAGTTCATTTGGACAAGGTACAATATCAAGCAGTTGCACAGCTGAAGCAGAGGCTTTGTTCAACATCAGTCCTCCTATCAAATCTAAAACAATCTTTTGATATCACGATCAGTGCCTCAGAGTATGTACGTGGTGTGGTCCTCGCCCAGGAAGGGCACCCAATTGCATACCACATGGAGACATTCTCTGACATAATGCACAAGTATCCAACATATGGCAGAGCTCTATAATATTGTGCAGGCATGCAAGCAATGGAAGCATTCTATTCTGGGTAAAGAGACAATCATCCACACAGCTCAACCCTTTGCAATTCATGTAGACCCAGGGAGAAATACAGAATGATTGTCATCAACAGTGCTCCACCTATTGGGAATAGTACCACCTTAAGTTCCAACTTATGAAGGGAAGTGCCAACCAGGTTGCTGACAATCTAAGCCAACCTCCAATCACAACACTCATGATGGTCCTTGACTCTTGTTGGTCTCCATCGTATGTCAAAGATCTTGATTTCTCTGACATCAACAAGAAGTTGATAGCCAGGCAACATGTTACTAACTATGGGCTTCTATGCCATGTGGGGTTATCTGTGTTAACTCTAAAGCCTCACAGAACCCAGGGCTTAAATGTTGTTGAATGCAAAGAGCCATCACACTGGTTGATCACTTCAGCATATTTATGCTCTTAATAAGGCTGAAGCTCCTCACAAGCAACTCTTTTCACCACCATGGAGACCTTAGCAATCTAACAAGCATATCAGCAAATTTAAAGAAGTGAAGCCAAATCAACTTCCAACTTAAGAAGGGAAGTGCCAACCAGGTTGCTGACAATCTAAGTCAACCATTAATCACAACACTCATGATGGTCCTTACTCCTGTTGACCTCCATTATATGTCAAAGATCTTGGTTTCTCTGACATCAACTTTAAATGTCGTTTAATGCAAAGAGCCAACATGCTGGTCGACCACTTAGGTATATTTATGCTCTTAATAAGGCTGAGGGTCCTCACCAGCAACTTTTTTTCACCACCTTGGAGATCTTGGCAATCTAATGAGCATATCAAGGAAATTTAAAGAAGTGAAGCCAGACATAACTTTGCCATCATGTCCTCCTGAATCTAATCTACCTAGTACCAGCCTAACAGAGAAGCTGGTTCTTTTTGGGAAGGATGTTGCATCTTAAAGATTGGCAAATTATTTTCAAAAGTGAAATCCTTGATATGGCCAACAACATCTACCGCAATTCTCAACGCTACAGCAACAAAAGGTAAATCGTCAACTATCACACTCCTTCCATTTTCACACCAAACCCCTTAACATATCCATTCCCTGTGTTATGACTGCTATTTAACAATGTACTTGTGGGATTTTGACAAGTGAAAGTAAGAATGAGATACTTTTCATGAAAGACATTGGAAAGTCAATAACAAGCAATTTAAATATTTATACTGTCTTTAAAGAAAAGCTCATTTCACTGACTGAAGGTGTTTTTTTTTTCTTTTTGTTTATTTATTGGTAAATTGGGGTTGCAACATGGGCCCCACCAATTAAACGTCACAGTACTGCCAAAAATTATAAAAGCAGTAAAAAATAAAAGCCTTTTGAATTGAAAATGATTAGTCTTTGCCTACTTACATTCAGAAGATTCAATTGCAAAGAAGGAAGTTATGTTACTGTACTGTAGATTCTACATTACACATCATTATTTGAAGCCATCTATGGGCAAGAAAAGATAAGCTACATATACATAAAGAGGTGTATAGGACTGCTGAAAGTAGCCAATTTATCGCATGCTAACCACAATCTTTGCATGTCTAAATCCTACCCAGCATTTCACATCACAGGATTTATATAATGAAACTATTCTTTCATTTCTTTTTCTATCTATATTTAGGCTCTGTACATCTATCACAACCTCTTTTGGCAGCATACATGATTTCTTAAGAATTACACACTTTTTGTCTTTGCAACCAAAAAGTGAACATAAAATCCAAAACAGAAATCATATCCAACTTTACTTCAAAAATCTAAAACAGAAAAGAGATATAATGAATTGCTTTAAGCAGTACCACACATTCACAACAGGACACTGCGCAACACATACACAAATTGTAAACTAAGGATAAAGGCACAAGGCCCAAACATACCCAGCAGAGCATAATTCACATGGAGTGCTCCATTTGCTAGGGCAGCCATTTCTTTCATCCCAAGTCGACAAAGGCTCACACCTGTGGATCCTTTGCCTTTTCTGTTTCCAAATGATGGGAAGCATTGTGGAAGGAAAGAGCTCCTACACACTCTAATTACCTTCAACCATTTGCCTAGGAGATTTCATTATATGATGTTTTATCAGGATTCAACCGCATAGTTTTGATTCAGTCTTTATCGACCCATATTTCTTGAGTTGGTTTACAAGAACCCATCTGTCATAAGCATGAATGGTGCACTTAACACTCATTGCCTCTAGGTGATGCTCACAAAGGTGAAGCATTGGGATTTCCTAGGAGGTCACTAATCTCAGTAGTACTCCTACTTAAGCATGCCTAACCATGGAGTTTCCCCCAAGATCAAGCCCAATTAACATTCGTAAATTGCACTGCCAATCCCAAACACATACCTCACTTATATGATCATGCTTCTAGGGTAGGTTGTACATTGACTTTAACAACTTGAAGACTAGAAATGTAGTAGAGCTTGACACATCCAACAAGCCATCCCTATACACTACACCTAGATCCTTAACACAATGGATAATGTCTAAGTATTGGCACCTTATAGCCTCCAATTCTTCGCAATGCAACTGAAATTCCACTCTTAGCACTATCACCTTCTCTCTAACTCCAAGATGCTCCTCTTTCTCTTTTGGTTCCCTCTACCAGTAGTTGTAATTGTCTCCTAATAGCATTATATCCAAAATCCAATTATAGAGCACTTCTCTTTTAACTGTTGCCACCAGTTTGTATTGGACATCCGTTTCAATCAACACTTTAGTTCTTTTCACCCCAATGTTTCCAACATCACCTTTCCCCAAATTTCTTTGATAATTGCCAACATATCTGGAAACTCAACCCCAATTGGTCTCCTCAATCTGTGATCAGACACAACCTCAAATGACAAGTTGCCGAAGTAATTCATCTATCATATTCTCTACAATGGAGTGTTATACACATGAAATCTTTACAAAGAGAAACAAAGAAACTCCCTTGCTATGCAAAACACAACCTCTAAACAGCCCCTTGCATTCAACTCAATAAAACACAATGCCAAAGATGATGTCATGAGTAAATTATCCCCACAACATCAAAGAGCACATCATTAGATTTTAGGGGAGATGGAATATCTTTCAACTAATGATCTTTTGTGGCAGTATGCATCTTTGCACATGGCAAGTGTATGGTTTGAATGATAAAGGGAACTCTCCAATGAAGTCATATAACATCTTAATTGACATGCCCTTTCAATCCACCCCACACAAACTAGATATTTTACTAAAAATCAAAATTACTATTTTTATTCCAAGCTTTATATAGCTAGGCTATCACAATTAAGCAGGCAAGGCCCCTCCACAAATCTAACAAAATGCCGATTGAGGAAGAGATCAGGTCTCAATCAATGCTGCATTTAATAGGAGGTCCACATGGCATTACATTCTCTATAGCAATGTTGAAAAGAAATGTTACTGAGCCTGACTGTTAGGGCTCTTGCTTAACCTAGGGTTCTCTTAATCATCCCGCTTGCATTTTTGTCCTTCATAGCATTTATGATGAACAGTCTCGTTCAACAATAAACTTTTGAATTCCTTTCTCAGCTGACATTTTCAGACCTTGTAAAAGCACGATGTCCTCAGCTTCACTGTTCGTTGTCTTGGGTATATATAAGGAGCCTCCATTGACAAATATCCCATTTTGATCCTGAAGGAAACATCCAGCTCCACCCACCCCAAGATGGCCCTGGAGGTGCTGTCAAAGTTCATTTGATATCTCCCCATGTTGGAGACAAACATTTTGGTAATTTTCTTTTGTTCCTTTTTATCTCTTTGGCCCTCAGCAGATCTGACTGAAAGCACTGTTATAACTATGCTCAGAGAACAAATGTGGAGAAACATTCACATAATCTCTCTATGCTATCAGCAGAAACAAATCCATTTCAGGCTTCAGCAATACGCCAAGGACACCACAGAAGATTACCAATGCCAGCAGAATGTTCTCAAGTGGATGAACTACTAACTATTAATATAGGGGAAAGCAGCAGTCCAAATGTTGTATATGGTGAAATACAACAAGCTTCAGCAGAGGGAATGAGTTATCTATAGATAAATAGAAATTAGAGAGTGTTTGGCTGTAAGTGGTAGAAAATGTGCACCCTTGAAGGACATTCTGCAAATAACCAAATGCGTCCTCAAGTTATCATTGACCTTCAAAATAAATTTGTATCTTCTGACAGTATTGATATTGTGCCAGTGGGAGTTGCACTATGGCATAAAGAAGTGAAATTGTATCATAGGATCACATTATTGAAGCCAAATGGAAAAAATTGACATCAAGAAAGTTGAACGTGCAAGAACTGATTAGACAATTTGACAAGTATTTACAAACTTAACAGCACTAATCTCAGAACTTAACAGAAGGAAGCTTGTGATGGGAATGGTTTCCATCAGTAGCATACCAAGGAATATTAAACTGATGCAGGGAAAGCCGTTAATTCATGCAAATTGGTAACGTACATCTTCATTCAAGATAGATAACTATTCGCCCATAACTCCCATTTCAATTTTTCTCAATTTCAAAGACAGACTCATCACAAGTGCCAACTAGACCAAGGAAACACCAACATAAACAATCCTTGGCAGGAAGTTGGTGGATCAGTCTAGGGTGGGAATCTCCACAAGTCACATTACAAAAACATACTTAAAGTAGTGTAATTTGCAAAATCTAACATGCTACTCTGACTATTGCAAATAACTGTCAGGTATTGGACTTATTGTGCACATAAACTATCTGACTGATATTTGCAAACTATTAAGTTACAGCAATTTGCTCAACCTAACATCCTTGTACCAGTTATGCAAAATTACCAGTTGTAGTACAGTTTGCATTAGTGAAGCCAGCTATCAAGTACATCTTTCTACCAGGATTAGTTTAACTAACCTAGTACAGCACATGAGTTCAATTTCCTGATTCCTTAAAGCAACAGGGGGCTTTGGCACTACAGCATATTTGTCCTATTCATAGACTTATTGTGCAATATCTCACTGAACTTGTCCTTGAGCATACTGCTTGGACAAAACAAAAATTAAAGCAGACAGATGAAGCCATGATTTGTCCATCATCGTGTTGAAATATAGCAACCTTTGCACAAGCCATAAGCTGCAGGATCTTTGAAATCAGGAATTAGAGTGGAGACCACAAATTGTGAACAAAAAGCACAAATGAACAAGTTTCCAGCTTCATACAATGCTTTGAAAGTTATTCTGAATGACAAGGAAGCAAAAAAATCATATGGAGCATTTCGTTCCATCAGCTGGAGTGGATAAGTCCTTTATAAATTTGAGTAATGGCTCAAAGATAGGGATTTCTCATTTTCTTTTCCCACTTGCCATTACAAATTTAAACCAATGGAAGGACTACTACAAACTTGTGAAGAAGAGGGGGCAGATACAACAAACGGTTTAAGAGTCACAATTCACTCAAAGTTTCATGGCATCCAATACCAAGCAAACAATCATCTGGGCCGCTTTGTGCTCTGTCAGAAAATAATAGAAATACAGGAAGTGTAATACTTGCATCCTACTTAGCTTTGTGGAACTGGTATAAGCATATCAGTAGAGCAAAGAAAAGCTTGTACTTAATGTACTTCACAACAAAACATGATTTGAAAGGCCCAGACAGCATAAGCATTGCTTCCACACATTTGGTGAAGGATCTAGGGACTCGAGTACTTTGATTGCATCATACAAGTTACTTTAATTGCAGTTTACATTACAACAATGTGCAGATTGAGCCAACTTAGTTTGACACTATTAAAGGAAAGTACAAGATCCAAAGTAACAGTTCATACAGCTCCTGGCATAGTTCCTCTAAATCTGCTTCTAAGTAGTGCAAAGATCATATGAGAGCTTCCTGAGACAACTACTGAGACACTGATTCCTAGAATGTGAGCTGTGAAAGGCATTGGTAAAAGCAATTAATTATTTCATAGCTTCCTAGGTTATTACTCATACTATTTACTAATTGGTTTTGACAAGGCTGACGGTTTGATAAGAAGGAAAAAATACTCTATGCAGCAGGTACTCGTCAAGTCAGTTATGGGCAAAAAGTCATGCAAGGTTTTTTAAGTGAGGCCATGCAGATTTGAAACCATTGAACACTCCAAACATAGCAAATCAAACAGACAAAGAAAGGACATAGAATAACATAGTAAAAAAGTTGTACAAGACCTCATTTTGTTTCTAAAGATAAAGGTTGCCTTTCAAGTCACAACCAAGCTAGATACCAATTTGGTGTGTAGGATGCCCCTTAGAAAACAACAGGAGGAATTCTTACCACAAGGTGGATCAAAGCCATCATACTTTATAGATGGGCTAGTACCAATTAAGTTTGTCTTCGACAGTCAAAAAACAACTTAAGGAATCTGTGGTCAAATCAAACTATTGCAGATGGTAACCATTACATATCTTAGGTGAGAGATCAATGCAAGCATTACAAGGTATATTTTTCCAAGGTCATCCTCAATTAACCTCACACTTACCAAAAAGTTATGCTATAGTAATCACAATGAAGGCTTCAGTTAATGTGAAATTGAAAAGGTTGTGTGTATGTGTGACAAATTTGTTAATGATGTGTTGTGTAACTCCAGTCTGTTCTTTGGACTACTAAGATTGTACTTATATAGATATATTAAATACATCTATCCAAAAGATGCCAAGAGATACTGTTCTTGAGGCACCCATATTGAATTTGTTACATAGGATAGATAAGCGTCTCGAGGATGATACCTCTCAACATCCTTACAATAGATGTATTTCAGATATAGGCAATATAGGAATCTCAAGGCTGATATCTCTCAGCGTCTTTCAGATAAACATATTTAAGATACCTATGCCAGTTTAGAATATAGATATTAACATATATTACTTATAGTCTTATATATATCTGTAATGGTAAAATTTGCATACTCATGCCAATTTCCATTTAGTTTTGGACACATAAATAAGAAAGAGATAGATTAGGAAAAGATACAGACTTATTTATTTTAACTTCTACTAAGAGCGATTTTATTCTAGATATTATTTAGTTCATTTTTATTGAAGAGCTATTTTATTTTTCAATAGCAATGCAATAATTCATAAATACCATGCAACAATTTTCAAAAAGTTGAATGAAAACAAGTTATTACTTTTACTTGAAGAACCATTTTATCTTTCTATATGAATATCATTTTTAATATCTATCTAAAGTTAAACTATTAAATAGATGCATGAACACATAAAAAGGTAAGTAAATAGATATGAACATAGAAACTATTTATTTTAACCTTTATTCAAGAACTATTTTAATTTAGACATTATACTTTATTTTTAATTGAAATTTTATTTTATTTTTCAATAGTTATCAAAAAATTAAATGAAAACAAATATTTACTTTTTAGATTTACTTCAAGAGTTATTTTTATTTTCCATGGTAATAAAATAAATAGTACACACATATAAACAATCTCAAAACAGTTAAATGAAAAAAATCATCAAAATCATAGGCAAAGTTCAAACATAGTAATTTCAATATATTTTGTTCTACTTACCTGTTGTGTTTACTACTGTTTTTTTAATTTTTGATACTTAACAAAACATGTTTATTACTAAATATTAATTTGACATGTGAATGAGTATAAAATTTAAGTAGAGAGTTTTTGTTAACACACTCACATCATTACAATCCACCCCTTGCTGCCATTCTAATTATGCCTCTTGGCATAATGACCTCTTATGAACTTGTTCTCTGCCCATAATAGTTACTAAATCCAGCCAGATTTGGCTCAAGTCCAGTTTGGACCAGTTGGATTTATCCAATTTGGTCCAGATTTTTCAACTGCTCTAGAAATTCTAGTGTTTTCTAAATTTCAGATTTCTGAAATTTTTGACCTCCCAAACAAAACAAATTTTTTGAACCTTGTAACCATGTTGCCCATGCTAAGGACCCAACAGTGATTTTATTCCGGCATGAACGGTCCATACCACTGTGCTCTGGTATCCAGTGGGAAGAGTTTTAAATCATTACTTTTGCAATCAATTCTGTTGTCCGATTGCCGTGATTGAATCTGATATAAGCATCACTGTTGTGTATATAATTTGTTGACCAGTTGGCTATCAACTAAATAAGTTAGTACCATAATCCTCAAAATTTGAATGCTTCTTAATCCCAATGTTACCAAATCAGAAGGAAAACAGGCGGGCTTCGGAATTAAATGGTCAGAATCGAGGGGAAACAGCAAGAGCAGGCAATTCTGGGCTGGACATGGTGATTTCATGATGATCCCAGCATTAGGCGAACTTTTCAAGGTTATTCTTTTGACTTTTTGACCATCCCAAACCCTAACAATTGGCATATAATGCATTTTGTGTGTTTAACAACTCATGGAAACAAGAAAAAAGCATTTAATGTATTTAAGTAAGCTGTTAATTCTATAGGCGCCGCAGGGCTTAGGCATGCTCCACAACTGAAATGAATCCTTCATAATGTGACAGTTCTCCTCACCCTTCATCATTTCTTTTCTCTGGCTTGATACCTCTACAAAAGGCTGAAAATTTTTGTTATAAGGCAAAAATTTAAAGTCAGGTTTCATATTTTATCCTGATTCACTTAGCTTCATATGCTATAACTTAATTGAATAATTCATATATATTTCACTTTAAATTGCTGTAGCTTATATATAGGACTTAAAGAATGACATGGTATATATTTTCAATTTTTGTCCACAATATAAAGTGAACTACCTGTGGGGAATTGAATTCGTAGTATAACTTGGGATTGAATATCTATGATATTCGGATTTGACTTTTAATAAAAAAAATTAACACCTCTAACTTCACCAATAAATAAAAGGGCATTTGATGTAACACCCAATTTAAGTTTAACTATATTTGACATTTGTAATGGAAATTGTCAATTTTCTAATCTAAGTATTCCTTTGAACACAAGTCACATTGTTCCGTGTATGATATGTGGTCAACTCTACTTAATTCCCCATTTATGTTTCATATATATGATGATTTTTTTTTGTTCGGACATACACAAAACATACCCAGCTCAAAAAATATTGCTGTACCAGCATACACATACCCATAACTGTAACCCATTCCAATTCAACAACTTAGCTTAATCCTTATAAGTCAAGGGATAATAATTGGTATAGTACATTCAGACTGGGTACTTGCATATAAATTTCTGCTGGCAGGAAACAATCCAAGAATGTATGCTCAAGCTGGATGGATTATAAATTTTAAACTTTTGAGTTGACAAGTAATTGGACATGTGAGCTATATACATGACTACATGTCTATGGCTCTCGTAATGTTAGCAGGAAGACCCCTGTTGCTACAGATGTCTTGACCAAGTATTTATTTTGTGTATTCAAATAAGACAGGACTCTGCAGCATAGGAATAGTTAAATGAACTTTGAACAGGACTTGGTGTGAACTTTATTTATGCATTCCAAGTTGAATGTAAATTCATGGTAAAATGTAATGACTAGAAGAAGTTATGCATGGCATACATCATTGTAAACAACTAGGTCTTCTGTTCAAACTGCTCTCCAAATATGATATGCAATGATTGGATTCATGTTAGATGACAGTGTCAGGAATAGAAACCTCTTCCATGTTTGGAATGAGATAATAGTTGAGGATGGTCAACACTGTAATTCCCACCTTGTGGCCGACCAACTAACTACATGAATTTCAAATATCATGTAGCTTGTACGCATTTCAATAATGTATGCATGCTTGATACTGTTGAAATTTATGTATCTACAATTCATATATGATATGTAATTTTTCTTGGTTGATCACATTGTACACTTCCTTGACAATAATTTTGAAGTGTCATACTTGTGTCAAGGATAACTCTTATGAATCTGTGAACTTGGTTAATAAGCAAATAATTATTTACTAATCCTTCTCGGGTATTTTGAAAGTAACAGGTTTATGTGCTTAACTTCCCAATAAGCATTATTAAGCTTGTTCAGGAATAACTGTGTCAGCCACTGTCGGGTTGACCACGAAAGTAGATGAGAAACATATTTGGATAACGACCACGTGCAGACACTAATATAATTTCTTTCTTTCTTTCTTTCATATACAAACAGTGATATTGCAACAGGGACGTTAGCCCTAGATGATTATGTCTTGCTAAGAGATTGACCAATTTGAATTTAGCAACAGGGCCTTTTACTGAGTTGAATATACAGGCTGTGTACCTTTCCTCTTAGTCGTTCCAATCACGAGGATCATCTAGGAAGCTGAATCCATGATAACACCACTGATGGGGATACCATTCTAGCTCATGGGCCTTGCTGTTAGTAAACGAAGTTCAAATGCAGGGAAATGGATTGGACTAACTGATAGCAATTCCAACAAAAAAAATCTTCCAGGACCCAAACGTGAAATCTATAAGAGTTAAACAGCCGGAACATTGTTCTTTATTTGGGACTTTGGATACCCCAGATAAAGAACAAAGTATCAAAGCCGAGCGATATCTATGCCAGCTAAATAGGATTCCATTTGACTGTTTCCGTGCATATGACTGACTATCTGATGATGCTGCAGCATAATCTAGGCTTGCTACGAGGTTAAGCACTGCTAGATTAGCTGAGTAAAATTTATTGTCGTGTTTATGATTAACCCTAATAACGAGACATAGAATAGAAGACATACCTTGGAGTCATTGCGAACAAACTGGATGCCATGGCCAGGGTATATGGTGGAGGAACAGAACCAACACTTCTCCAACCTCATTCTTCCCTTCCAGCTCTTCCTCTTTGCTACCAAATGATCCCTTCCGTAGACCCTTTAATCAGAACCTCGCCAAATAAACCCTACGTAAACCCTCGCTATTTCATAAGCCAAAAAAATAATGGTAGTCCAATTGCTATTCTAATCTTATGTTTGAAATTTTTCAGAGTTTAAATATTTATTTTTGGTTATTTTCCAATATTTAAATCTTTTTATTATAATTTAAAATCATTGTAAAAGTGACCCCATATATATATTTATTTATTGTGGATAAAGAAAATAAACTTTTTCTATAAATTTTTTGTGTTAGTTAAATTAATATAATTAAATAAGGTAATAAAGTTAGGAGAAATTATTGAAGTAAATGAAAAAAATCCAATAGATTAGGTATATTAAATTGTTAAGATCAATGATAATTAATTATTGATGTCATCCTAAATTAATTTTGTCATTGTGAGGAAAGTAATGAATGTTTCAAGATTTGAACTATAATAAAAAATGATATAGATAAATGAATGTGTGTGTTTTAGTAAATCTTTGAAACTCATTTAATAGATAATTGATTCATATGTATGTGTATAATTAATTGGTGATGTAAAATGTCTATGATTATATATATGATAACCCATGTATTGATTGTATATTCATAATTATATTATTCTTGTGATTGAGAGTCGTTCTTAGCTATTATGATGTCATCATGAATATTTTATGAACATGATTTGGAGAATCATTTATATGTTATTAATGAGACTAATTGTGATTCTTGTGTTGAGCTCATATGCAATCCATGCAATCCTACTTACATAGGAATGTTGATAATATGATTAATTATTGTGCTCTATAGTATGAATATGTTTGTTGAGTAAAATACTTTATGATGTTGCACATGCCCTAATTTCTAATGAGAAAATGCTAATATATTAGTCTAAAATCTTGTTTTAGCTATTACTTTAAAGGTAAGATTTGATGTGTGTGTTAATTGTGCAAGGTTTAAAAAGGTGATTAACCAACAAGAAGCATGTGAAGTAGATTGTTTTAGATCTCTAACTCATCTCACTTCACCTCATGAAGTATTGTAATGCAGGAGCATCTAAGTCCACAAATGATCTTGGGTTAACCAAAAATATTTCCTTGTTATGTTTGTTTCTTCTTTATTTTTGCTTGTAGGATTTGGTGATCAATTTCCAAGGGGTTACAATTGATTCATGGCCAAGTGATGATGCCACTTTAAAATTGGGCCTAATGAGTGCTCACATTTTCAATTTGGTGAAATTATGATTGCATTTGGGAAAGTTATAAAATTAAAGGATTTTTGGACCATCCTGGATGCCTTTAAATTCTTGCAGGTCCTTTTGGGTGTTAAAACTCTACCTAGACTTATCTTCTAAGGCATTACGGAACTCTAGAAGGTATGTGGATTATGAAAGCTTAAGGTGTTTTGTGACACATATCAAATCCCCTCAAAATCCCATAATTTTCCCTCCATTCCTATTTTTCTGCAAAATTAGAAATGGTGGAACTTTTATGCTATGTGGACTTGTCTAGATAGCTCTCAAAAACTTGCAACATTCAAGACCCCCTCAAATCTCTACATTCTCCTTGAAGCTCTAAGGCGAAACTTTCCTAGTTGTGTAGAAATATCCCTGTACCACTCATTTTTTTCTAATTGTCACCAGAAAACAACAAACAGGCAATTATAACAGCCTGCACATGTATCCCATGAGTGAATAAAGGTCCTTCCATGTGTCCCATCATGCTTGCACATGGGTGGGAACCAACTTCTCCATGTTTTTTAATATATAGGGGTTCCATTTATCTTGGAGATAGTTTTTTTAGAGGAGGTATACTTAGACAAATTCAATGAGTAGAGGCTAACAAAAGTTTGTTGTGTTTATGTTTGCATGTATGTAAGGTTGAATGCCAATGCCTATCTAAAGGGCATGTATGGTGAGCTGCAAAAGTAGTGTAACAATCTATAACCCTGTTGTAATTATTTGCTTTGCATATTAATAAGGAAACGCTATATTTTTTGTTAGAAATGTTGGAAAATGTTTTAATGATGCTAGGTTTAATAGTTTGTTAAAATCCCTAAGCCTGGGACTACACCAAGTGGTATCAAAGCATGGTTTCTTATTGGGAGGTGGTGAGAGTTGTAGTGAAGTTGAAGCAATAGGTATCCCTAAAGCTCTGAAGATTTGTTGTAGGTTGAGAGGATTCCTACAATTGTAAAGAGTAGAGAGGGACATTGGAATAAGTCCAATGCAAACCAACAACAATAAGTTACAAGATCTTTGTAGGAATTATTGAAGGAAAGATACCCTCGAGAAGATGAATCCCCAGGTTGGAGGAAATGTTTGATCAATTTTGTATTGCAATGAGAGATGAGTAGAGGGAATTAATTATAGATTTGAGGACAAACCCAAACAATGCGAAAGACCATGAAAGTGGTGAAGAAAGTGAATTTGGTGAACATGAAGAAGGAAATAAACCACCAACATATGAAGGATAAGAGTGATTCCTAAGAGTCGTTTATAGAATTAGTAAGGGTAATCGAATGGAGGTCCAAAAAAATTTTGGAACCTTAAAACCTAAAGAGTTGATAGAATGGGTAGGTGAACTAGAGGACTATTTTGACTTGGAAGATACTCATGGCCTACAAAGGGTAAATTTGGCACAAAAAAACTTAAAGGGTGTATTTCTCTTTGTTGGAGAGAGTTACAGAGAGAATGAGTCACAAATGGAGAGATGAGGATAGCCCAATGGACTCAAAGGTGGCTAGGTTGAAGGAAAATTTTATTCTTGGAGACTATGAAATGGAGTTGTTTAAAATTCTTCAAAACCTGAGACAAAAAGAAATGAGTGTAAAAAACTATACTAAAGAAATTTATAAACTGAATTTCAGGTCTGGAAGGCATGAAATGGACAGAAAAAAGATGGTCAGGTATGTAAATGGATCAAGATTTAATATTTAAGATTAAATGAGTATGTCGAGAGTTACTATAATTAAGGAGGCCTACTAATACACCCTAAAGGTTGAAGAAAAGATATCCAAAAGACAAAAAAAAAGTTTTAGAGGTAGAGGAAGAATGACAACAAAAAGAGGACAAACATGTAGCAATAAAGGGAAACAAGTCTATGAAGAAAAAACCAAAACCAAATGGGAGAATGAATCAAGTTGACAAACACGAGGAAGAGAAAAATTAATGAGAGGATGAGGCAACAACAACAAAGGGTTCTTTGGGAAGTGTTTTTCAGTTTGAAGAAGGTGGCCCTAGAGCCTTTGAGTGCCCATAGTTACAGTAGGAAACTAGTAAGAGGAGCACAACTAGAAATCATTTAGCCCAAGAATATGAAGAAAGTGTTGCGTCACCAAAATGTGCAAAAGAGCCAAAGGATGGAGAATTTCTCATGTTTAGGAGAACCTTGTTGGAACCAGAGGGAGAGGAGGATGAACCATCTTAGAGGAGGAACCATCTTAGAGGAGGAACCATAGGAGCACAACTAGAAATCATTTAGCCCAAGAATATGAAGAAAGTGTTGTGTCACCAAAATGTGCAAAAGAGCCAAAGGATGGAGAATTTCTCATGTTTAGGAGAACCTCGTTGGAACCAGAGGGAGAGGAGGATGAACCATCTTAGAGAAGGAACCTTTTCCAAACTAAATGCAAATATAGAGGTAAGTTTTGTAAGGTTTTTATTGATAGTGGTAGTACAAATAATTTAGTTTCTAAAGAGATGGTAGAGAAATTAGGTTTGATCAATCAAGCAAATTAAGTGTTGGTAGTCTACAGAATGTAGGTGGAGGGTAAGAAAAGGACAAGGGAAAAGGAAGGGAAGGCAGAATTAAAGGAATGCAACATGTAGAGGGAATAAACCAAGTAGGTAAGGAGGAATTTTGGATAAATAAAAATCGTGGGATCACCATCCTAAGAACCTATAATGTTCATGATTTTCTAACTCATCGAACATCTCACTTACTCGGTGCATCTGATGTAGCAACTTCTGGGTCCACAATCTATCTTATGTCAACCAAATAAAAAATTCCTTGTTATGTTTTTTGCTTCCTTGTTTTTGCTTATAAGAGTTGGTGATGAATTTCAAGAGGGTTACAGTTGGTTCATGGAAAAGTGATGATGTCACTTGAAGTTGGGCCTAATGGGTGCTCACATTTCAAATTTGGTGAAATTTTGATCGCATTTGGGAAAGTTATGAAGTTGCAAAATTTCTTGACCATCCTCAATGCCTCTAAATTCTTGCAAGTCCTTTTGGTCACTAAACCTCCACCTACACTTATTTTCTAATGATATAGAACTCCAACAAGTATGTGGATTGCAAAATTTTAAGGGGTTTTTGAACCCCTTTGAAATCCTGCAATTTTCCCTTTGCCCCTTTTTTCTCGCAAACTTGGGAATGAAAAAACTTTTTATGCTATGTGACTTATTCGAGTAAAATTTTTATGCTATGTGGACTTCTCCGAGTATCTATCAAAACCCCACAACATACCAAACCTCTTGAATCTTTGCAATTTCTCTTTGATCTCAATTTTCTTGCATGAAGGCCTAAGGTGGAACTTTCCTAGTTGTGCAAACATATCCTTGTGCCCCTTAGATTTTTCTAATCATCGCCTAAATACAAATTTGGTGTAAAAAAATAAAAACATGCATTTATAATGACCTACACGCATATCCCAGGAGTGGATAAGGTTTTGTCGTGCATTTCCCGTCATGACTAAATGTGGGTGGGTGCCAACTTCTCCATGTTTTCTAATATATAGGGGCTACATTCATCTTGGAGAATTTTTTTAGAGGTATATTTAGATGAATTCAATGAGAAGAGGCTAAGGAAACCCTGTTGGGTTGATGTCTAGATATATGTAAGTTTGAATGTCAATTCTTGTGTAAAGGGCGTGCATGAAGGACATGTATGGTGAGCTGTAAAAGTAGTGTAACGATCTATACCCCTATTGTAATGATTTACTTTTTATATTAATAAGTAATTTTTTGTGTTTGAAATGTTGGGAATCATTTTAATACTAGAAGGTTTAGTATCTTGTTAAAATCCTTGAGTCGAGGACTACACGAAGTGGTATCAGAGCATGGTTTCTTGTCAAGAGGTGGTGAGAGTTATAGTGAAGTTGAAGTGATAGGTATCCTTGAAGCTCTAAAGATTTGTTGTAGGTTGAGGGGATTTCTATAATTGTAGGAGCAAAGAGGGATGTTGGAATAAGTCTAATGAAAACCAACAAAAGTAAGATACATGATCTTTGTAGGAAATATTGAAGACAAGATGTCCCCAAGAAGATAAATCCCTAGGTTGGAGGAAATGTTTGAGCAAATTTGTATTGTAATGGGAGATTAGTTAAGGGAGTCAACTATAGATTCAAGAACAAACCCATACAATATAGAAGACCGTGCAAGTGGTGAAGAAAGTGAAGTTAGCAAACATTAAGAAGGAAATGAACCGCCAAAAAATGAAGGATAAGAGTGATTCCTAAAATTCATTGCCAAGATTAATAAGGGTAATTGAATGAAGGGTTAATATATTGGGTAGGTGAACTAGAGGAATATTTTGACTTGGAAGATATTCGTGACCTACAAAGGGTAAGTTTGGTGTAAAAACTTAAGGGGGATGTTGATCTCTTGTGGAGAGAGTTATAAAGAAATGAGTTACAAACAGAGAAATGAGGATAAATCGATGGACTCATATGGTGGCTAGGATGAAGGCAATTTTTATTCCTAGAGACTCTGAAATGGAGTTGTTTAAAGGCTTCAAAACCTAAGAAAAAAATGCATTCAAGTGTAAAATACTATACTAAAGAATCCTATAAAATGAATATTGAATTTGGAAGACATGAAATGGACAAAGAAAAGGTGGCCAAGTATGTAAATGGATTGAGATTTAATATTCAAAATGAAATGAGTATGTTAAGAGTTACTACAATTGAGGAGGCCAACCAATATTCCTTAAAGGCTAAAGAAAAGATATCAAGAAGGAAATAAAATAGTTCTAGAGGTAGAGGAAGAATGACAATAGAAAAAAGATAGTTGGGCAACAGTAAAGGGAAACAGGTCTATGAAGAAGAAGCCAAATCCAAATGGGAGAATGAATCAAGCCAAGAAATAAGAGGAAGAGAAAACTTAATGAGAGAAGGTAAAAACAATAGAGGGTTCTTTAGGAAGTGTTTTTAGTGTGGAGATGATGGCCATAGAGCCTTTGAGTGCCCGTAACTGCAACAGGAAAGTAGTAAGAGGAGCACAACTAGAAATCATCTAACCCAAGAAGATTAAGAAACTGTTACATCATTGAAATGTGCAAAAGAACTAGAGGATGAAGAATCTCTCATGTTGTTGAAACCAAAGGGAGAGGAGGATAGACCATCTCAAAGAAGGAGCCTTTTCCAAACTAAATGCAAATTGAGGTAAGTGTTATAAGGTTATTATTGACATTGGCAGTACAAATAATTTAGTTTTTGAAGAGATGGTAGAGAAATTAGGTTTTAAAAAGAGGAAACGTCCAAATCCATTAAAGTTTTCTAGTTTCAAAAAGAACATGAATTAGTGGTGAATGAGTAGTGTTTAGTTAATTTCTAGATTGGGTCATATAAGGATGAAATTTTGTGTGATGCGTATGTAATTGAGTGCATCCCACGTTTTATTGGGAAGATCTTGGATGTTATATAAGGAGGCTATTTATGATGGTTGGAGAAACATGTACACCATTTTGAATGATGGAAAAAATTATGTATGAGTTCCTTAAAGGAGAAAGAGAGGGAAGAGAAGGACAATAATCCTAAAAGTTGCTAAAACTTAGAAAAAAAGATTGTGGGGTTTAGCAAATAGTTCAAGAACAACTCAATGGGGTTTCCTATGAAGGATTACACAATTAAGGACAAAGGGAGTGGTATTGGACTTACACAATAATAACACAAAGATTTGAAGAACATGGGGGCCAAAGGTGGTCAACAAGGAAGTAGAGATTCAAAGAAGAAACATTGTAAACCACCCTTGGGATATTTGAAATTTACTCATGAGAATCAATAATGATCAATCACGTAGAGTAAGTGGTGGTAGTCTACACAATGCAAGTGGAGGGCAAGAAAAGGACAAGATAAAATTAAGGGAAGGTGGAATTGAAGGAATGCAATAAGTAGAGGAAAGATACCGAGTAGATAAGGAGGAAGTTCAAATAGAGAACAAGTATGGGATCACCATCCCAACCACCTATGAATGTTCATGAGTTTCTAACTCATGGAACATCTCACTTACCCAACATTTCTAATGCAGGGGCATCTAGGTTTAGAAGTGCTCTTGTGTCAACCAAAAATATTTCCTTGTTATATTTGTATCTTCCTTTTTTTTCTTACAAGAGTTGGTGATCAATTCCCAAAGGGTTATAGTTGGTTCACGACCAAGTGATGATGTCACCTTGAATTTGGTCCTAATGGGTGCTCACATTTCAAATTTGATGAAATTTTGATTGCATTTGGGAAAGTCATAAAGTTACAAAAAAATTGGACCATCTTGGATGCCTTTAAACTCCCACAAGTCCTTTTAGGTGTTAAACCTTCACCTAGACTTATCTTCTAAGGCATTTTGAAACTTTGATAGGTATGTGGATTGTAAAAGTTTAAGGTGTTTTAGGACACATCCCAAACCCCCCTTAAAATCTTCTAATTTTACCTTCACTCATGTTTTCCTACAAACTTAGAAATGTCAAAAACAATTATGTTATGTGGACTTAGCTGAGTACCTCTCAAAATCTGCAACATCCAAGACCCCCTGAAATCTTCATAATTTTCCTTTAATCTCGATTTCCTACATGAATTCCCGAGGTAGAAATTTCCTAGTTGTGTGGAGATATCCTTGTACCCCTCACATTTTTATAATTATCATCTGAATATAAATTTGATGCTAAGAAATGACAAACGAGATGTTATACCGACTTGCATGCATACCACAAGAGTGAAAAAGGGCCTACCATGTGTCCCATCATGCTTGGACTATTGGTTTATGGAGCTTGATTATGCTCTAATATTAAAATTTTAACGAATTTAGTAGTTGGGATTTCCTCCCAAATTAATATTTTGATATATTGTAATAAAGAAATTTATGAGTAATTTCGATTGGAAAATCAATTTGGTAACTGCCCAATCTTGACAGTTTCTTGTTGTGAATTTTGAATTCATAAGGCTAAGAGTTACGAGTGTGTGAAGTTTAAATACCATGCAACAAACAATGTGTGAGGGATTGAGTAGTAGTGTGTAGACAGTGGAACATGTTGTGTTTGGAGCGTGCAACTACAAAAGTTATGTAAAACTTTTGAAGGAATTTTTGCATGCAACATGTATTGCTATTGGATAATGTAACTCTATTTTTTTCTAGAGATTTAATAAAATTAGATAGTTGTTTATGGATGTAGCTCATTGGGTGAACCATGTTAAAAAAATTATCTTTGTAAATTCTTTTTTTTTGTCATTGATTTTGTTATCTGCATTATTTAATTGGTTAACTGTTTAATTTATTGCTCCAATCCTACCTGAAAATCCCAACAATTGGTATCAGAGTAGTTTTATTTAGTCCTCTAGTAGGATAGTCTCATGGTTGAGTGGGAGCAATGTCTAAAGAAGGGAAAAATGAAGGTAGAGAAGTTCAATGGCCAAAATTATTAGTTATGGAAAATGCAAATAGAATATTATCTATATCAAAAAAAATTATGGTGGCCATTGTAAGGGAAAAAAATAAACCATCAACAATGACAAATGAAGAATGGGGAACTTTTTATAGAAAGGAACTAGGAAGTATTTAGTTGTGTTTGGCACCGTCTATGGCATTAATATATACAAATAAAATAAAACAGATGAATTGATGCAAACATTGATAAAATTGTCTGAAAAGCCCTCAAATTTGAATAAGGTATTCTTAATGAAGCAATTATTTAATGAAAATGATTAAAGGAGGTTTTGTTACAAATCATTTAAATGAATTTAATACAGTTACCAGTCAATTAACTTTTTTTAATGTTAGTTTTGATGAATAAGTTTGAGCTCTCTTGGTTTTATGTTTGTTTGCCTAAAATTTGGAATAACTTGGTTATGACAGTAATTAACTTTGCTTTTGGTTCAAATAAAATAGAATTTGATGATGTTGGTGTGATTTTGAGCAAGGAGATTCAAAGGAAAAACATAGGTAAAACTTCCACATTAGGTAATGTTTTGAATGTAGAAGACGGGGGAAGATCAAAAGAGAGAGGAAGAAGCCCCAGAGTTCATGGGAAGTCATGAGGAAGATCAAAAGATAAAAGGTCTCAATCCAAAGGAAGGAAATATTGTTGGTGCTATGGAAAACTAGGTCACTTGAAGAAAGAATGTTTGTCTTGAAAGAGAAAAGGAGACAAACAACAACATGGCAACAAAGAATCAAGTGTTGTAAGTAAATTCAATGATAATGCTTTATTTCTTTCCCTATATAATGTTGATGATTCGTGGGTACTAGATTCAGGAGCCTCATTTCATGCTACGCCCCATATAAATTATTTTCTTGATTATATCCAAGTAGATTTTGGGTTGGTGTATTTAAGAGATAATGAAGCTTGTCAGATTATTGGAAAGGGAAGAATTAAAATTAAATTGCATAATAGAAATCAATGGCTACTACTGGAGGTAAGGCATGTTTCAAAGCTAAGTATGAATTTGATTTCACCAGGGAAATTGAGAGATGGAGGTTGCAAAGTTACATTTATCAACATAATTTGGAAGGTTAGTGAAGGTGCATTAGTTTAGCTAAAGGTGAATAAGTAGATACTCTTTATTTATGTACAAGTAATATTGTTCCTTCTATATTATTTTTTATAGAAAAAAATTATAGTAGGAAAAGTTGCAGCAAGAGAAACTACAACAATTGTTATGGGTTTAGTAATGGTTGTTGCAGGTTTTGTAGCAATCATAGGAATAGTTGTTGTGGGTTCTGCAACAATCGCAAAAATAGTTGTTGTAGGTACAAAAACAACACTATGGCACCACAAACTTGTGCATATGAGTGAGAAAGGTATGAAATTTCTTCATTATAAGAAATTATTACTTGGTATGGAACATATTAACATGGATTTATGTGAAAGTTGTGTTTATGGGAAGAAAAAGAGAGTGAGATTTCTCAAAGATGGGAAGAAAAGAAGGATAAGAATTGGAGCTTGTGCAAATAGACCTATGGGGACCAGCTTAGGTATCTTTTCTCGATGGATCTCGTCATTATGTCACACTTATTGATGATGCAACTAGGAAAACATGAGTGTATTTCTTAAAATATAAATTAGATGTATTTGAGACTTTTAAAAAATGAAAAAGCTTAGTTGAAAATGAGACAGGGAAAAGGATAAAATGTCTCAGGTCTAATAATTGAGGTGAGCATTGCAATAAATAATTTGAATATTATTATTCATTTAATAGAATTTGTAGGTAGAAAATAGTTTCACGAACTCCATAGGAAAATGGTGTGGCTAAAAGAATGAACAAAACAATAATGGAGCATGCAAGAGGCATGAGATTACATGTTGTGCTACCTTTACATTTGTGGGTAGAGGTTGTAAATATATTTTTTAATTAATTAACAGAGAGCCTTCAATTCCTTTGGGCTATGGTATTCCAGAGGAAGCATGTATAGGTAAGAAAGTGAGTTATCCTTTTCTAAAAAAAATTGGTTGTGAAGCTTTTGCACATATTGATATTGAGAATAGAACCAAGTTGGAAGCTAAATCTAAGAAATGTGCCTTCATTGGATATGGCATAAATGAATTTGGTTATCGATTATAATATTTTGATAATCATAAAATTATTACAAGTAGAGATGTTGTATTCAATGAGAAGGTTTTGTATACAGAACAACTACAAGAAAAAAAGCATGAGTAGAAAGAAAAAGAATATGTGGTGTTGGATGATATTCTAGAAATAAAATTCCAAAGGTACCTAATTCTCAACAACAACAAGAAATACCATAGACTCTAGTGAATGTTAGATGTTCTACAAGGATAAGCAGACCTACGAAAATATTTTCTCCTTTTTTATATTCTATTTTATTAAATGATGCTAGTGATCTAGAAGGGTATGAAGAAGCTATCTAGGTGGATACCAAGGAAAAGTGAGAGCAAGGAATGAAAGAAGAAATGGATTCCTTGTTGCAAAATGACACTTTGGATTTATGTAAGTTTCCTATAGGTAAAAGAGCTTTGCCAAATAAATGGGTTTATAGGTTGAAAGAAGGAGATAGAAAAAGATTTAAGGCTAGACTTGTGGTAAAATATTTTGCACAAAATAAAGGTATTGATTTTGATAAAATATCTTCTTCTATAGTTAAATGACTTTTATTAGAACAATTCTAAGTATTGTGGTTGTAAAAGATTTGCATCTTGAACAACTAGATGTAAAAACAATGTTTCTCCATGGAGATTTGGAAGGAGAAATTTATATACAACCACATGGATTTGAAGTCAGAGGTAAGGAGAATTTAGTGTGAATATTAAAAAATAGTTTGTATGGCTTGAAGCAAGCACCTTGACAATGGTAGTTAAAATTTGATAGTTTTATGGCTAAACAAGGTTACAATTAGTGTCCTTATGACCATTGTGTTTATTTTAAGAGGTTGTATAATGGTAGCTATATTATCTTTTATATATATATTGATGATATTGTAGACACCTAAAAATGTCCCAGTATATCACACATCTTGATTTTACTTACTAACACCATTTTCTCATCATTATCACCTATTTCATCTATTTAATTAAATAATGTCTAATTATTTAGTCAATTCACTTTATTCTCCTATTAATCAAATAATTAAGGTTATTTGATTAATTCATCATTTTCTCCCCTTTTGATTAAATAGTGCCAAATTATTTAATTAAATGCTCATATCCCTCTTTGATTAAAAAATTCCCAATTGTTTAATTAAGGATCCTAATTCCTCCAACTTGCACAATTAAATGATTTCATGAATTGTTTAATTGACTAATTTTCCTCCAATCCTCCAACTTGCATAAAGAATATTCCCCAAGGAATGTTCCCTTTTCAAATTAAAATTCTTCCCTCCAACTCAAAATATCTCCAACATGATTCCTAAAATTAAGGGATGTTGTTGAGTCTCTCATAGATTATTGACCCTTGATCTAATCCTTGATCTATGCCTCGTGGATTATCAACCACTTGATCAATCTTCGATCCATGTTCACCTCCTTAATCTTTTCTCATCCATTGATCATCATTTCAATTCTCTCCCTTGATCAATATCTTAAGAATACATAAATACCAAGCCTTTTCCATATCAATTCATTCATAATTCTCATAGAAAAGTTACTCTCTATGATTTCACACTAATTTCTTGAGCATTCTAGAGCATCTCTTGTGAATCAAATTTCATCAAGCTTTTACAACAATGGATATTGCGTAAAACTAAGCAATCCACATCCATCTCACACTTATGCATCAATCCACAATGGGATTGAGAGATTTTGCAACAATGGATAATGCATAAAATTGAGCAATCTACATCCATCTCACACTTATGCATCAATCCACAATGGGATTGAGAGGTTTGCATCATTAATTAGGTTCAATTTATTTGAATTTATGTTTCATGCTTTGAATTGAGTCTTTTGGTGTTTTCTAATTGAATTTCATTGGAGTATGCCTTTGATTGGTCATTATCTTGTAGGTTCTTTGATTTGAAAATTTAAGATCCTAATTTTCTTTGTTTCATTGTTATTTGATCAACTGAGCTAACATACTTACATATATTCTTGTTTTTTATAAGATAACTAGTATTTACAAGGTGTTAGACCCAAACACAAAATGCCCCAAAGGTCAAAAATTCAGCAAAATAAAAAACAGGGTCAAAGGCCATAGGCCAGTGACAATAAACCTACAACTAACCAACAACAAAGTAAAGTTTTTCACTAAAACATACAAACACAAAAACACCCTTCTTAGTTAGATTTTCTTAATCCTCCTTTATGAAGTTAAAGATATCTTGCTTTTGATAGCTTGTACTAGGATTAGTGGTTTTCTCATGATTTTTATTTTCTTCTTATAACATAGACTTGAGAGTAATCATTGAGTGGTGAATGACCTTTAGAGTGAAGTAAGAAAAACCAATAAGTTTTCTTTCCAGGCCATCCAACTGAGTCAATAGAGAAGTGAAGTCCTAGGTCATCTTCACACATTTAGAGAAAATATCCTTTTTGGGTTCCCTAACAAGGTTAGAGTCCTTTGAACCACAAAGAATGACATCAAGTTCAAGAAATAAAATCAGACCTTCAATATCCACCTCAACATCCTCATCATTATCCTCTTTGTTGTTATATTCCTCCTCCTTATCCTCTTTAGACACATTATTAGATATTTTATCTATGGTGATGTTAGGAATAGGTGGAATAGCTAGTCTGTGTGACCTCTAAATGATGAGGTTAGGGTATTCAACATCCTTGGTTGAATTGGGTTCTCTTTTGCTATCTTCCTTGTTCGTAGTCTTATTGTTATCCTCTTTTTCATCATCATCAAAACTAGCCTCTTCTGTTGAAAACGAAGGTGAAATTTTAGCTTAAAACTTGTAAACCTATGTGATTGTAGATTTAATTAAGTGTTCTTTGTCACAATTCTTTGTTATGATTATCTGTTTAGATCAATTTTACCAATTGTAGAAAGAGACAAAATATTGTAGAAGAATGAGACAAGATATTGTAGAAGAATGAGACAAGAAGATAGAAGTGACACAACATATACATGGAGAAACCCTTTTGGGAAAAAACTCCACCAAAATCAATAGTGCTTGTGTTATTTAACCTTAGAACAAGATTACAATAATAATGTATCAATCCTTGATTGATATGCTTTCTTTGCCTTCAACAATCCTTCTTCATAACCTGCAATAAACTCTCATACACTTTTTGCAGCACAAGTTATCCATGCATTCCATGTGACCAAGCATGAATCCACACATCCCATGCCATGCTTCAAACCCTCACACATGCACAAGCTCAACCTACTAACCTGCTACCTGCAATAACTCTGATGCAATTGCTGCCATAAATAGAAAATTATGAGCATTGTAAACTCCTAAGAGTTGTACAAAACAAGATCATAAAGCTCCTCTCAAAAAACCACGCCTAGATTGTGTAAGTAGCATCCCACACTGTAACATGAAGTCAAAACCAAAGTCTCCTCAATTTAGGTGCCCCAAAATGAACACTTAACTGATCGTTGGTCAAGAAAATATCTTGCAAGCATCACCTCAAAGTTGGCGCCTAAGAATGGGCCCACTTAACTAAGTCTTGTAAATATCTTCTCATGCAAAAGGTGTTAACTCAAAGATGCCAACTTGGGCGCCCAAGGTGGGTCCAAGTCAATCTTAGTTAACTGAGACATATCTCTCCACTAATTCATCAAAACATTATGCATGATTGATCATCCCCACTTAATTGAATGTATCCACCTATTATCTATCATGCAACTAAAGTCATTAGTCATGCAACTCAAGTCAACTGAAGTCAACTAGCATTCAACTGAAACTAACTACATGCAAGTGAAGATAATTGAACCATAACTGAACTAAACTAAACTGAACTAAATTGAATTGAACTAAACTCCACTCATGTAAATATCAATCCTTGACTTGTAGGATCTTTACATGCATTACTAAAGTGTTATCATTCCTCCAAACAATTAACTTAAGCAAGGTGGGTTCCACCTTCCATGTGGGCGCCCTATGTGCTCCTATTTTGTAGGAGCTTTTATTGGGTGCCCCCACATGTTCCTATCATTTAGGAATAATTACAAATGTCAATTTACATGTTCATTTCATTCGAATTTAATCTCTTTCTAATCCTAGTGTTGGGGAACACTTTCCAAGGACTTAGGAGATACATGAAATATGTTTAGGATTGCAATTAAATGGCATCCTATTCCCAACATCTTCCAGCAAGAAATTAGTTGGGGGCTTCTTCTTCTTCTTCTTGGAATTTTTTTTCATTTTAGTGCTAATCCTTTTTTTGGTACCTTTGGAGGGGGTTTTTTAAGCTCACAAAGACTAGCAACAACAACTTTTTGGTTAAGAGTTCTCAGGGTTTTTAAAGACTTGAGTTGTAGGTTTTGGGGTTTGGATTTCAATTTAGGGGTGACATTATGGGTAGGAAAATTCAACTTCCCTTTAGAATGAGGTGTAGCAGGCTTCTTAGTATGAGGGTTTGGGGGGTTCCCTCAAGGTGAAGAGTCAAATGTGAGTTATTTGAGAAGATAAGCCCTAATGGGTTAGGGTGTAAAGGGCGAGATGAAAATGATAAAGCCTAAGGATAAGCCCTTGGTGGAGAAGGATAAACTGCTTATTAGGGTTTTTATCCATCATGTCTATGGCTTCTTTCATTGACACCTCTAAGGAAGAGGGAAAATAGAATGGGAAGCTAATGAGCACATTTTTCCTAAAGTGGTTTAATAGGGAGTGGTGGTAAAATTAATAACACTTAAAGAGACATTCTAAAGTAATTTATTTTATCAATATGAAACATACCTTATCCCATGGGAAGGGAAGCTTGTCTCGATCATAGCTAGCATGTAGTTTGATTGGAGTTTCTCCTTCTTTGAAGAACAAATTCATGTTCTCCATATCTTGCACTTTCTTGTGTCTTTTAATTTTTTGATTGTTACATGATAACCTCATATCTTGAGCTATAAAATCTTCACTCACCTCAAAGGATATACCACCCATTTTAACATGTCTCTTATTCCATGCACTAAATTTTTTATAGAATTTTTTTCATCATGCCCACTAAGACTCTCCATTAACAACACCAAACCACCTTCAACATAAATGCATGCCAAAGTAATGGGTCATTACGGAATTCCTCACAAGAACCAAGCTTCATCCACACATGCTTACCTCCCATGATGTAGGAAAATCCTAGCTGGCAATACTATAGAAAGTTACCAAAACTAGGATTTAGGAAAGGAAGACTAGAGGGGTTTTTGAAAGTGCGAAGGACATTTCTAGAAGTAGTTTTTAAGATCATCGATAAATATGAAAGAAATAACATTAAATGATTAATCATTCCTAAGAAAGGGGGATCCTCAGGCGAAGGCAAACAATCAACACATTTTCCAATCTCGTCCTTTTTACATAATATTTTAGCATGATAATAAAGCATCTTGTGCCAATGGTCTTATTCTAGTGCTTGAATGGATTGAAGCACAATTTTGGATTATAATTAATCATCTTGGTTGGCAGGTTCCTTTTCACGGGAAATATCTTCTCATTCTTCAAACCCTGAACCATGATGATATGGCTCGTGACATTGGCCTTAACCATCTCATCATTCCAACTTGAGATAATCAACATAACACATGGATTATGGGATATCAAAATCAAATAAGGTTGAAAGACAATCCTTACATATCATACCACTCTAAACCCTTCTCATCACACAGAGCATATTAATGAGTTGAAACAAAAGTTATCAAAGTCTTTTGTTATGAAGGATTTGGGTGCATCCAAAAAAATCCTTGGTACAAGGATTTCATGAGATATGGAAAACAAAAAATTAACTCTATCTCAAAGTGATATGTAGAAAGGTGTTGAAACAATTTAACATGGAAAATGCAAAAGTTGTGAGTACACCTTTGCCTAGTCATTTTATATTGACTAAGGATATGTGTCAAAAGAAAAAAGAGGAGGAAGAAAAATGTCAAAGGTCCCATATTCTTCAATTGTTGGTAGTTTAATGCATGCCACGGTATGCACAAGGCTAGATATTGCACATGATGTTGGAGTTGTGAGTAGGTATATGAGCAATCCCAAAATGAAACATTGAATGTTGTGAAATGGATTATCAGGTATTTGAGAGGGACATCTATCAAACATTTATATTTTGGAGGATCAAATGTTGCTCTATAGGGATATGTTGACTCTAATTTTGCGGGTGACATTGATATCAGGCACCATACTACATGTTATGTGTTTACTATAGGTGGGACAATAATTAGTTGGATTTCAAGACTGTAGAAAGATGTTGCTCTGTCAACTATAGAAGTAGAGTATGTTGTTGCAACTAAAGCAATCAAATAAATTATTTAGCTGAAATATTTCTTAGAGGAGTTAGGCAAGTAGAAGGTTAATAATTGTTTAGACACATACAACCAGTGTGCCATTCATCCTGCCAATAATTTTGCACTTCATTCTAAAACACAACACATACAATTGAGGTACCACTTCATTTGGTTTATGTTGGTGTAAGGTCCCTCCCTTCATACAACAGTTATAACTCTTGTGGTGTCTTCAGTATACATTAGAGTTATTTGAATATCATGATATTTGTGGTTAGTATAATCCATGGACTTACATGGTGATAATTAATGTTTTATAATTCTTTAATTTTGCTTGCTCAACAATTGGATATACCTAGTTACTGATTTTGCATGCAAAAATTAACAATTTATTAGTCTTATTGAATTGATTAGTGTTGCATGTAAAAATAAATAAGTTATTGACTAAATATCCATTATTTAGTCAAATTAAATAAGTTATTGACTAAATATTTATTGTTTGTTGATTTGAACTGTATTTCACATAATTAAATTTCCTATGTTTAATATTTATTATTTGTTGGTTTGATATTCATTAGAATTAAATAAGTTATTGACTAAATATCCACTAGTTATGTATAGTTTAGTTTACTATGTGATTTGATATTTATTTACACATAATTATTATTCATGTGATATTTATGAGGATAATGATTTGATATTTCTCTATATGTAATTCAAAAGTATTGAATAGTTTTTCAAGTTATTATTATTTTGATAATCTTATGTATCATTTGAAAGGTTCTCGAGTTATAATTGTTTGATAATCCTAGATATCATTTCAAATAGCTATTAAGTTATTAGTGATAATATGTGTAAAGATGTATACATATTTGCATGAGTACATATGTATACATATGTATAAATGAGACTATCTTTATAGGTGTTAATACACTTATTGGTGGTGTCAATACGTGTCTTGCTTTAGAATTAAACTTCATGACATGTACATGTATGATCTTCATTTGCAACCACTCTATTTTGTTATGTCTAGGGTTTATTTTAAATTTAAAAAATACTTAAATTCTTCTTTGGCTAAGTTGGCAAGGCTATTTCTTATTCTTATTCTTTAGAGTTGTAATATCATTAGGAGAGTTAGATCTAGCCTCACATCTATGGAGTCAAAACTTGAAGTTCAAGGTGATTGAATGATTCAAAAAAGATTGAACTAATATCTAAGTATGTCTTCTTTAAGTTGGTGTTTATGAAACTAAGAGTTTTAATAAATAAATTTGACCACCTCTTACAGACCAAACGTTAGATACGTGGGTGGAAGATAATGAATGAGCCTCTACTTGCACCCCACGACCTAAAGTTTACATATAGTCTATTCAATGATTCAAGCATGTTATAAGGGCTTTATCTAGTGATTAGTGAAGGGATTATTTATTATTTTGAGTTTTTCTACGTGTGCTTTATGGAGGATTGGGTGACCCTTGCTATTGGGGGGGTAGGCTTAAACGTCACACACTAAGCTCTGACTTGATCAAAAGTTTTTTTTTTTTTTTTTTTATCATCCATTCACCCGCTTCCTTTCGTTAGGCCATTTATAACTATCACAACAAACTTTTCTTTTTAAAACTACCATTTATCCTTGGCGTCTTTCTTCTTTCTGACACTTGCCTCTTTGCATTGGCCCATATGTTCATGCATAATAAAGAAGTGTTAAGTCTATTAAGTTTTAATAACATTTTTTTATATGAAAAAGTAAAAATTGTATGTATGGGAAAAATATATTTGAAGGTAAATTTTTTTTTTATAAATTGTAATATATTTTTTATATTTATATTTATATTTTATGTTTATTTTTATTTTTTAATATTTATATTTTATGTTTATTTTTACTATAGTTTTATACTTGTTTAAAAATATTAAAATATAAATTTATTAAATAACATTTTTTATTTTAAAATTGGATATTAAATAATTTTTTAATTTTTAAATTGTTATATATTATTTTTTAAAATAAATTATATTAACTTAAAAAAATTATTTTTAAATTTAGTGGGTCAATTAATTTTGAAATTGAAATATTTTATTTTTAAATTTTAGTTTTTATTATATCTTAATTTGAATTATAATCATAATCTGACCCGAACATGTAGCATGGTTGGTTAAGGGCTTTGGGCTTGTCCCATATAGGTCCCAAGGTCGACTCACGCTCCTGTATTATAATGGTACGGGTCGTGTCGGGTGCGGTCCGTGCCTCCAGAGGACTAGTCTCGCCTCCGCTTGCCTCCTCCGTCCCCCAAAACCTGGCAAAAAAGTAAGCCCAGGGCAAGGGTGGTGGAGCCCGCTAGGCGAAGTCGCACATCTGAGTGCATGTCGCGAGGGTGGGGGATACCTCTGGGTGATAAACATAAATAAATCATAATCTTAATTTTAACTTAGGGTTAGAGTTAAAATTAGGTTGGGGTCAAGATTATAATTAAAGATATAAGTAGCATGTATATCTTTTAAAAATTTATATAAAATATGTTTAGAGATTTTTTTGTTTGAGACACCTATTAGACACATATATGAGAAATTGATTTAAAATAGGCACCTCGCAAGAAAAATGTCTCTTTGTATTTTTTATATAGATTTTTAAGAGATATATATGCTAGTTATTTCCATTCGGTGTGAAAAGAAAGAGGAGTCCAACAAGATCTTGTCTAATTATTTTTTGCAAAGATGAATAAGTTTTTCCCTACAATATGCCACTGTCATTTCATTCATGCTATAACACACCACTATAAATCTTTTTAATTCTTAAAAAATTATAGTCTAACTCAATTTCTTTTGTAAAACCATTTAGATAAACTTGTTCATTTTAAGAATGCACATGAAAATAACTATTTTTTTTTGCATCCATTTCATTATTTTTTCTTTTGAATTCTTTATATACATCAAATTGTTTTTTTCTTTATAGTTTTTTTATTTTTTAATGGTTTATTTGGAAAAGAAAGCACAAATTAAAATGATTCAATTCCCATAATAGTTAGGTATTTATTAAAAGTTATCAAAAAAATTTATATGAATTTAAAAACTAGACTATTTTCAATTTTATTTCACAATATTAATATTTCATTGATACTTAACATTTTAAGTCATACAGTATAGGATATGCCAAGTTTTCTAATTAAATATATTTTCACACACTTTAAAATATTGTGATATTTAGTGGTTCTTTCCACTTCCTCAACGATCAATGTATTCATTTGATAGTCTCACTAAAGCATTCTTAAATAATTTCAATGTGAATATGGACCTTAGAGTAACAATTGCCAATTTATTTGAGTTTGACCATAGATCAAATAAACATACTAACCACTATATAGTGCAATATCAATCTCTATTCTCTAAGTTTATCTTTTCCTTACGTGATATGGAACTGTAAAACATCTTCCCTAAGTTGTTCCATGGATAATTTTCCATGCTTTGAACATCTTGGGAAGAGTTGGTGCGGTAAATTTTAAAGCCTCCCAAGGAAATTAATACATTTATATTTTTATATTGGCATGACCTACTTTGTATTTGGCATACCCTAGAGGCAGGGTCATAGTAGCTCACTTGATTCAACTATAGTGTGATTGTTTCTAAAAATGAGAAAAAAAAAGACTAGATCATGTATTTAAATATAGAAGAAAATTGTGCTTATCTCATAATTTGATGCTAGAATATAAATTCTTAAAATGCATAGAATCAACAAACTAAAGTTTAGCTAAGTTTGGGTTTGACCAATCTATGCTTAAACTCATAATGGAATGCATAACTACGGTGAAGTACTTTGTTATGGTTAATGGAACTCCTTTTGGCTTCTTTAATGTTGGGAGAGGTATCAAACAGGGAGATCCCCTTTCACCCTATTTATTTATCATGATTGCAGATGTCTTGAGCAAGAACTTTTTTAGTCTATTGTTGGAAGGGTCTATTAAGGGAATTAAGGCTGCCTCTTCTTTGGATCCTACTGCTATCCAACAATTTGTGGATGATACCTTCCTATTTGGGAAAGCCTCTGTGATTGAAGCCAGGAAATGGAAAAATTGTTTCAACAACTATGTTGTTTGCTCTGGGCAGTGTATTAACTATAATAAAAGCATGATTTATTTCTTCAACAACACTCCTAACCTGCAAGCTCGAGTGACTGTTGTCTTGGGTTGTATGAGCGGCTCTCTTCCTTCGACATATCTTGGTTTACCCCTTACTGTCAAGGAAGTCACTCCTGACTTCTGGAATTCGGTCCTTGAAAGGATCTAAAGGAAGCTGGCAGGATGGAAAGGTTCCATCCTCAGTCATGCTAGCAAACTACAACTCCTATCTGCTACTCTTCAAGGTATCCCTGTTTACTTCCTTTCCATTTTCAAGATCCCCAGATATATTGTTGAGATGTTTGAGAAAACACAAAGGAATTTACTTTGGTTGGGTACTGAGGAAAGGAAGAAATTTGCGCTGGTTAAATGGGAGAAAGTTTGTCAACCTAAACATTGTGGTGGTCTTGGGATAAGGATTATCTCTAGTACCAATAAGGCTTTGATGGCCAAAGTGGGCTGGACTGTCTCTCTGAAGATCATCCTTCGGGTTCCTTGGCCTGGAGGAACATTTGTAGTCTACAAAGGTTGCTTAGGACATGGATGAAATGGAAGATTGGAAATGGTAATAATATCAGATTCTAGGAGGACCCTTGGTTACTTGACACCCCTCTGGAACACTGAATTTAGGAATCTAATGAGATCGGTACAACGTTTCTTTGGTGTTTACATTAGAGATTACATCCTTGGCCTACAAGGGGCTAGGAAGTGGAATGATCTGACTCTTTGCTACTCTTTATCCTCTGAGATGAACCTCCTTTCCAAGTCCCTACAGGAGTTGCTCTCCCTTACTAGATTACCATCAACCAACATGGTGGTTGAATTCTTCTGGACTCATGATAAACAGGGTGATCTTTCAATTAAAATGATTTACAATCTGCTGATGGACCAGGGCGTGGTCCTTGATCTTTGGAAGTGGGTTTGGAACAAACACATGATACCAAAAATAAACTTCTTCTGGTGGACTGCTTGCCATAACAGGATTCTCCCTCAGGACAATTTGAGGAAAAGGGGATTCCAGATCCCCAACAGGTGCTCGTTATGCAAGTGCAATGGAGAATTGATGGATCACTTGCTACTACACTGCCCATTTGCTATTGGTGTGTGGGAATAGGCTTTAGAGCGTTTGGGAATTCAGTGGACTATGTGTAAGGACATTAAATCCTTTATCTTGAGTTGGTTTGGACCCTTCATCCACCCCTTACCTTGTGAGATTTGGAACCAGGTCCCCCCCATTATCTATTGGTGCTTGTGGAAAGAGAGGAACAATAGGATTTTTCAGGAATATTGAGATGAGCCTGAAGGAGGTGTTTGGTATAGGTTCTTGGCTCATCTTGGAATTTTTTTTCTTTTTAAAGGGAAAATCCCAGATAAAGGCCCGACTGAGAGGGAAATTATTATGGCCAAAGCTTGGCATCAAAACCTTGATGCCAATTCCTACAACAACTCTAGATTCCTGGCTAGAAGGGACATTATCT
Source organism: Sequoia sempervirens (assembly GCA_007258455.2). Taxonomy (NCBI): domain Eukaryota; kingdom Viridiplantae; phylum Streptophyta; class Pinopsida; order Cupressales; family Cupressaceae; genus Sequoia; species Sequoia sempervirens. The sequence goes on along the minus strand of VDFB02105785.1, from coordinate 316,319,526 downwards.
GGAAACCTCTGGACCATGTTGGTATAAACTTAATTTTGATGGGGCAACCAAAGGAAACCCGGGCAGAGCTAGTATAGGAGGTGTTATCAGAGACTGCAAGGATAATTTTGTGGCTGGTCACTCCGGGGGGATTGGTATCCAATTTTCTATGATTGCAGAAGCTAGAGCGCTGCTAAAGGGCATCCAGTTAGTTGTCACTATGGGGATTGAGAATCTACATATAGAAGGTGATTCTAAGTCTGTCTGGTCAAAGTTGGGGTCAAATCGAGTACAAAGTCCAATTAGAAAGGCAAAAAAAATTGTGATCTCAAAATGTGACACAACCAACATAATCTTGAAGAGCTTAGAAAATAGAACCCAACGAAACTTGAATGGGCGAAAAAGGAGCTCATACGCTCAAGTTATGGCCGGTCAAAGTTGGGGTCAAACCGATTACACATGCCAGTCAAAAAGGAAAAAAATTTCCCATTCTCAAAATTTGACGAAGCCAACATAATTTTGAAAGCTTAGAAAATGAAACCCAACACAACTTGAACGGGTGAAAAAGAAGCTCATACACTTAAGCTATGGCCGATCAATGTTGGGGTCAAACTGATTAAAAAGGCCAGTCAAAATGGCTATAAATTTTGCAGTCTTAGAATGTGATGAAACCAACATTATTTTGAAGAGCTCAAAAAAATGGAACCCATTGTAAGTTGAATGGGCGAAAAAGGAGCTCATACACTCAAGTTATGCCCTGTCAAAGTTGGGGTCAAATCGAGTACAAAGGCCAGTTTGAAAGGTGGAAATTTTCACAATCTCAGAATATGACGAAACAACATCATCTTGGAGAGCTCATAAAATGGAACCCAACACAACTTGGACAAGTGAAAAAGGAGCTCATACGCTCAAGTTATGCCCGGTCAAAGGTGGGGTCATACCGGGTGCACATGTTAGTCTAGGAGGCAAATTTTTTTCACAATCTCAGAATCTAACGAAGCTAACATCATCTTGAAGATCTCAGAAAACAGAATCCAATGTAATTTGAATGGGTAGAAAAGGAGCTCATACGCTCAAGTTATGCCTCGTCAAAGTTGGGGTCAAACCAAGTACACATGCCAGTTGATGAAGGCCACTCGCCTTACAACTTGGTGAGGTCATAACTTTTGATCCGACCGTCGGATTTTCTATCATAATACCTTTTCAGAAAGCTCTCTCGAGAAATATTTCACCTCAAAGTAGGGCTAAAGGCCAACTACTTTCGTTTTCCACCAATTTTCAGGCTCATCCAGAGTCTCTAAGAGCGTGAAAATTGACTACGAAAATTTTACAAGATTTTTTGAAAATTAAAATTTCAATCTCTCAAATGACAAATGGTATTGAAGTGATTTCTTCACCATTGGCTTCAATTTACCATTCTTGAGGTCTGTGTAAGATTTCATGTCCAACTATATACAAATGCAAACTTACTAAAATAGTAACCCTGCCAAAATTAGCCCTTATTGAAAAGAAGCAACATTTTTTTTGGGTGATGCAAGATTGCTTTTACACCCTAGATGCTCATGCATCACCAGTCAAAAAGGCCAAAAGTTTCACAGTCTCAGAATCTGACTAAGGAATCTTAATCTTGAAGAGCTCAGAAAACAAAACCCAACGCAACTTGAACAAGCGAAAAAGGAGATCATACGCTCAAGTTATGTCCGGTCAAAGTTGGGGTCAAACTGAGTACAAAGGCCAGTTAGAAAGGAAAAAAAAATTGCAGTCTCAAAATCTGATGAAGCCAACATAGTCTTGAAGAGCTCAGAAAATGAAACTGAATGCAACTTGAACGAGCGAAAAAGGAGCTCATATGCTCAAGTTATGGCCAGTTAAAGTTGGGGTCAAACCGATCACACATGACAGTCAAAAAGGTGAATTTTTTTGCAGTCTCATAATTTTACGGAACCAACGTCATCTTGAAGATCTCAGAAAACCAAACCCAATGCAACTTGAACAGGCGCAAAAGGAGCTCATACGTTCATGTTATGCCCGGTCAAAGTTGGGGTCAAACTGAGTACAAAGGCAAGTTCGAAAGGCAAAAAATTTCACAATCTTAGAATGTGATGAAACCAACGTCATCTTGAAGAGCTCAGAAAATGAAACCCAATGCAACTTGAATGGGCAAAAAGGAGCTCATACTCTCAAGTTATGTCTGATCAAAGGTGGGGTGAAACTAGGTACACATGCCAATCAGGGAGGCAAAAAAATTCACTCTCAGAATCTGACCTAGCCAACATCATCTTGAAGAGCTCAGAAAATAGAACCCAACGCAACTTGAATCGGTGAAAAAGGAGATCATATGCTCATGTTATGCCCGGTCAAAGTTGGGGTCAAACCAAGTATAGGCCAGTCAGAAAGGGAAAAATTTTCACAGTCTTAGAATCTTAAAAAAACTAGCGTCATCTTGAAGAGCATAGAAAATGCAACCCAATGCAACTTGAAAGGACAAAAAAGGAGCTCGTATGCTCAAGTTATGCCCGGTCAAAGCTGGGGTCAAACTGAGTAAAGAGGCTAGTCAAAAAGGTGAAAAATTTCACAGTCTCAGAATCTGAAAAAACCAATGTCATCTTGAAGAGCTCAGAAAACATAACCCAACGCAACTTGTACGGGCGAGAAAGGAGCTTATACTCTCAAGTTATGCATGGTCAAAGTTGGGGTCAAATCAGGTACAAAGGCCAGTCAAAGAGGCAATAAATGTCAGTCTCAGAATGTGACGAAACCAACGTTATTTTGAAGAGTTTAGAAAATAGAATGCAATGCAACTTGAACGGGCACAAAAGGAGCTCATACACTCAAGTTATGCCCGGTCAAAGTTGGTGTCAAATTGAGTACAAATGCTAGTCTAAAAGGAAAAAAATTCACAGTCTTAGAATGTGATGAAACCAATGTCATCTTGAAGAGCTCAGAAAATGAAACCCAATGAAACTTGAACGGGTGAAAAAGGAGCTGATACGCTCAAGTTATGCCCGGTCAAAGCTGGGGACAAATTGGGTGCACAGTGAAAGAGGCGAAAAATTTCACAGTCTTTGAATCTAAAGAAGCCAACATCATCTTGAAGAGATTAGAAAACGGAACCCAACGCAACTTGAACGGGCGAAAAAGGAGCTCATACGCTCAAGTTATGCTTGGTCAAAGTTGGGATCAAACTGAGTACATAGGCCAGTTGATGAAGGCTACTCCCCTTACAACTTGGCGGGGTCATAACTTTTGATCTGAGCATTGCATTTTCTATCATAATACCTTTTCTAAAAGCTCTCAAGAACTTTTTCACCAAAAATTAGGGCCTAAATGCCAACTACTTTTGTTTTCCACCAATTTTCAGGCCCATCCAGAGCCTCTAAGTGCCTGAAAATTGACCCCGATAATTTTACTAGGATTTTTGAAAATTAAAATTTCAATCTCTCAAATGACAAATGGTATTGAAGTGATTTCTTCACCATTGGCTTCAATTTACCATTCTTGAGGTCTGTGTAAGATTTCGTGTCCAACTATGCACAAATGCAAACTTACTAAAATAGTAACACTGCCAAAATTAGCCCTTATTGGAAAGAAGCAACATTTTTTTTTGGGTGATGCAAGATTGCTCTTACACCCTAGATGCTCCTGCATCACCAATCAGAAAGGTGAAAAGCTTCAAAGTCTCATAATCTGATGAAGGAATCTTCATCTCGAATAGCTCAAAAAATAGAACCCAATGCAATTTGAAGGCGAGAAAAAGGAGATCATACGCTCAGGTTATGCCTGGTCAAATCGAGTACAGAGGCCAGTTAGAAATGTGAAAATATTTATAGTCTCAGAATTTGATGAAACCAACATCATCTTGAAGAGCTAAGTAAACACAACCCAATGCAACTTGAATGAGCGAAAAAGGAGATCATACCCTCAAGTTATGCCCGGTCAAAGTTTGGGGTCAAACTGGGTATCCAGTTAGAAAGGTAAAAAATTTCACAGTCTCAAAATCTTACAAAACCAACATCATCTTGAAGACCTCAGAAAATAGAACCCAACGCAACTTAAACAGGCAAAAAATGAGTTCATACGCTCAGGTTATGCCCAGTCAAAGTTGGGGTCAAACTGGGTACAAAGGCCAGTCAGGAAGGCAAAAATTTTGTTGTCTCAGAATCTGACGAAACTAACATCATCTTGAAGAGCTCAAAAAATGAAACCCAATGCAACTTGAACGGGCGAAAGAGGACCGCATATGCTCAAGTTATGCCCGGTCAAAGTTGGGGTCAAACCGGGTACACAGGCCAGTTAGGGAGGTGAAAAATTTCACAGTATGAGAATCTAATGAATCCAACATCATCTTGAAGAGCTTAGAAAATACAACCCAACGCAACTTGAACGAGTGAAAAAGGAGCTCATACGCTCAAGTTATCCCCGATCAAAGTTGTGGTCAAACTGAGTACATAGGCCAATTGATGAAGGCCACTCCCCTTACAACTTGGCGGGGTCATAACTTTTGATCCGACCGTCAGATTTTCTATCATATTACCTTTTTAGAAAGCTCTCCAGATATCTTTCACTTTCGTTTTCCTCCAATTTTCAGGCCCATCTGGATCCTCTAAGTGACTCAAAATTGACTCCAAAAATTTTACTAGAATTTTCAAAAATTAAAATTTCAATATCTCTCACATGAAAAATGGTATTGAAGTGATTTTTTCACCATTGGCTTCAATTTATCATTCTTGAGGTCTGTGTAAGATTTCGTTTCCAACTATGCACAAATGAAAACTTACTAAAATAGTAACCGTACAAAAATTAGCCCTTATTGAAAAGAAGCAACATTTCTTTTTTGGTGATGCAAGATTGCTCTTACACCCTAGATGCTCCTTCATCACCAATCAAAAAGGAAAAATCTTCACAGTATCAAAATTTGACGAAGGCATCGTCATCTTGAAGAGCTCAGAAAATGAAACCCAACGTAACTTGAACGAGCAAAAAAGGAGATCATACGCTCAAGTTATGCCCAGTCAAAGTTGGGGTCAAACTGAGTATAGAGGCCAGTTAGAAAGGCAAAAAATCTTACATTCTCAGAATCTGACGAAACCAATGTCATCTTGAAGAGCTAAAAAAATAGAACCCAAAGCAACTTGAATAGGTGAAAAAGGAGATCATATGCTCAAGTTATGTCTGATCAAAGTTGGGGTCAAGCTGGGTACCCAACGCAACTTGAATTTACAAAACCAACGTCATCTTGAAGAGCTTAGAAAACGCAACCCAACGCAACTTGAATGGGTGAAAAAGGAGCTCCTACGTTCAAGTTATGCCCAGTCAAAGTTGGGGTCAAACCAAGTACAGAGGCTAGTCAGAAAGGCAAAAAAAATCAGTCTCATAATCTGACGAAACCAACGTCATCTTGAAGAGCTCAGAAAACGGAACCAACACAACTTGAACGGGTAAAAAAGGAGCTCATACACTCAAGTTATGCCTGGTCAAAGTTGGGGTCAAACCAAGTACAAAGGCCAGTCAGAAAGGCGAAATTTTTTGCAATCCCAGAATGTAACGAAACCAATGTCATCTTGAAGAGCTCAGAAAACTGAACCCAATGAAACTTGAACGAGTGAAAAAGGAGCTCATACGCTCAAGTTATGTCCGGTCAAAGTTGGGGTCAAATCGGGTACAAAGGCCAGTCAGAAAGCTGAAAAATTTCATAGTCTCAGAATCTGACGAAGCCAACATTATTTTGAAGAGCTCAAAAAATGAAACCCAATGCAAGTTGAACAGGCGAAAAAGGAGCTCATACGCTCAAGTTATGGTCGGTCAAAGTTAGGGTCAAACTGATTACACAGGTCAGTCAAAAAGAAGAATTTTTTTGTAGTCTTAGAATCTGACAAAACCAACGTCATCTTGAAGATCTTAGGAAACGGAACCCAATGCAACTTGAACATGCAAAAAAGGAGCTCATACGCTCAAGTTATGCCCTGTCAAAGTTGGGGTCAAACCGATTACACAGGCCAATTAGAGAGGCGATAAATTGAACAGTCTCAAAATGTGACGAAACCAACGTTATCTTGAAGAGCTTAGAAAACGTAACCCAACACAACTTGAATGGGTGCAAAAGGAGCTCAAATCCTCAAGTTATGCCTGGTCAAAGTTGGGGTCAAACCGAGTACAGAGGCTAGTCTGAAAGGCAAAAAATTTCATAGTTTTAGAATGTGACGAAACCAACGTCATCTTGAAGAGCTCAGAAAAGGGAACCCAATGCAACTTGAATGGGCGAAAAATGAGCTCATACGCTCAAGTTATGTTTTGTCAAAGGTGGGGTCAATCCAGGTACACAACCCAGTCAGGGAGGCAAAAAATTTCACAGTCTCATAATCTGACGAAGCCAACATCATCTTGAAGAGCTTAGAAAACAGATGCCAATGCAACTTGAATGGGCGAAAAAGGAGCTCATACGCTCAAGTTATGTCCTGTCAAAGTTGGGGTCAAACCGAGTACACAGGCTAGTTGATGAAGGCCACTCCCCTTACAACTTGGCGGGGTCATAACTTTTGATCCGACCGTCAGATTTTCTATCATAATACCTTTTGCTAAAACATAAGATATTGGGCAGTTTCACTAAAAACTCCCTCCCTATGGCAAGCTCAAGAAGGCACTTGGACCTGAATATGCCCATCTACATAGCGTCGAGGACTTTTGGGCTAATTGCATGGATGATAATGAAGTGCGAATGAGGCACTATATGCAGATGACGACATATTTCGTAAAGAGGGTCAACCTGTTCCCCGTACCGGATCAGGTAGAAGGAGATGGAAATACAATGATGGATCTGCGGTACAACGCAATTGCCAATCTTCCACTGCCACTGATCGACTGGGATGAGCAAGAGGTTGGTGACCTCGATATTCTAAGCAAGCATGTCGAGGCCTAAATAAAAGAGTGGATTGATGGACGAATTTCCCAATTGAAGCAACAAGGGGTCACTTTGACCTATGAGGGGCTCGAGAACAAGCCAACAAGCAAAATAGACAGTGGGACATCTGTTGCCCCAACAGGAGAGACTTCAAAATCTCCTTCGTCCACCAAATCGAGAAAGAGAAAAGAGGTTGCTGAGCAACAACCCAATCCTAAGGTGTATGTTAGAAAGGCTTCAGAGGGAGAACCTTCCAAGAAACATAAGAGATCGGGCAATTTCACTGAAATGCATACTATTCAAGAGGATCCGCTCCATGAAGGAGAGGAAATGGAGGTTGAGTAACCAAAATCTCCACTTGTTGCCTCCACTACTGCTACCCCTCTGCCTACCTCTCAGGCGATGGTGGCCACTTCTCCGCCTACAATGGATATCTCGATCCACCTTGCCTCTTCTCCACCCACCGTGCAGGTTGTAACTGTTGACTCTTCTTCTACCACCACTTCTTCGCTTTCTTTTGCTTCCATGTCTTCGACTACATCACTACCCTTGGCCACAACAACAATACAAATGTCTGTGCTCTCACTTCCAAAGGAATTCTCCCGACATATGCAGAATGTCCCTACAGAGCTTTCTGAAGTATTGATGAATCCAACCATCCAAGCTACTCTGGAGTAGGTTCTAGCAAACATTCCTGCCTCAACTCCTCTGAATGAACCACTAGAGATGAAAGCCACAATGCAAATATCTGAGGAGTTAGAGAGGCAAGAAAAGGAAACAAAAAGGGAATCGGAGGAGGAAGCAGATGACTACCATGAACACCCAGAGCACCAGCATTTGCAGATTGATAAGGTGGTCAGCAAAGGAGAAGAAATAGAGTCCTCCGAGGGTGATGAAGAAGAGGATGACACCAAATACATTGTAGAGACCTTTGATGCAAACCTCGAGGAGGAGTTGGTTCGACAGTTGAAGGATGTTGGAGAGGAAGTAGAAAGGCCACCTTTCGAGGAAGAAAAAGAGTCAAGTGATAAAATGGAGGAAGATACTAAACTTCCAACTAGGGAACATGAAGAAAGCCCCAAGCATGGTGAAGAAATACCTCTCTTGAAAGAGCAAGAAGAACAAAAAAAGAAAGAGCAAGAAGATGTGCCACCTCAACACGAGGAAGAGGAGAATAAAGAAGAAGATAAACCCGAAAAAGAGTCTGAAGCTAATAAGAGCCTAGAAATGGATAGGCCTGAGAAGGAGGCTGAAGCAAGAAGAAACCCAAAGACAGAGTCTCACAGAGAAGAACATCTTGAGCAACATAAGCATGGGGCTAAAGAAGAGGAAAAGACCTATAAAGAAGAGGACAGCCCCAAGAAACACACGCCCACCAAGTCCCCGATCAAAGATACAATGTTCATCCGAGAATTTGATGAAGAAGAAGGAGAAGACACAAGGACATAGCAAGAAGCTCTAGGTGATAAGGAAATTGAAGCCAAGAAAGATGAAGAAGAGGGTGATCATGAATCACCCAAGGAAGAGTCTCAGATGCCCGAGTGGTTAGAAAAGCAATTAGAAAAGAATACTCTAACTCCCAGAGATCCCAAGGAAAGACTCGAGGCTATCTTAGCTCGAGTACTAGTCAGCACAAAGAAGGAAAAGAAGCCTAAAGTCACATCCAAACTGACCATGGATGCTTCTGGGTCTAGGACTGTACAAATTTCCATGCCAGTTGTGGGTGAAGAAGGGATACGTTACGACATCTCCACCATCAGCTTGGGAACAACCACCAGGGATCAAAAGATAGATCACCTCCAGGAGTTAGTCGCCACAGTGGTGCATCAAATGCACAAGGACAAGATCTCCAAAGAAGAACTTAAAGCATAGGTGGCTGATTTGACTGACTATATTCAGCAATGGTTGTCCATGGAAGAGCTTCCCATGACATCCTCGGCTCCACCACAACTACTGTCCAAGGAGAAAATTGACAAACTTGAGAAAAGAAAGAACTTGACTAAGACTACAGAGGATTGGTTCCGATAGGTCTTGTATGCTGAAAACATGGGCATCAATCATGATGTCAGGACATCAAATAAGTTCTTAGAGGTACAAAGACACCTTGAGGGCACGAGGAAGTTATGAACTAACTTCCCAAGGATATATGGGTCCACCTATCCTAAAATTGAGGTCATCCTCAAGTTGCCTTAGAAAATGTGGGAAAGTAGCTTGCACTGACAGAGGACGATCATTGGCTGGTAGATATGTGGAAGTAGGACTTCGATCATAGGAAAGAGATACTGGAACAAGTGCTCTGCAAGGTGGAACCTAACATTGATTTGGCCAAGGATGTTAGGGCGGAATGTATTCAATATTTGGAATTAATGATAGGTTATGATATGCATGTCGTCAAGATTGATACAAAAAAGATAAAGCCTTATTTCCATAAGAAGATGGAAGATGGGATGTCGAGCGAGCTTACCACAAATTTTATGAGTTTTGTTGCTCGGGCTTTCGCCCAATCTAAACAAGTCAGGGACAACATGACCAAGTATGATGGAGATTGGGATACACTCACAGGCCGATCCAAGCAATGGAATTACCAAGTGCTCCAATCTAATATAATGGAAATTGATAAGCTTCAGGCATTAATCAACAAGTTCATGAAGTATTCCGCTTTGAAGAACCTGGAAGGAAACCCAGTCATTGATGAAAATCTCCTCATAGAATAGCTGCAGCAAAGGAAATCAACAAGAGACAAAAGTGCTATAGTGTTGTCATATAAGGACAAAATAGGGAAAAGACAAAGATGCAATTTTAAATTGTAATATATTTGGGGATAGGTGAAACCCTAGTTTGTAGTGAATCTTTGCCATTCATTTTGCTTTTGAACACTATAAATAGGGGGTCTCCTCTCATTTTCAAGAGAGAGTTGAGTTGTTGTAAAGACATGCTGCAAAAATTTTAATAGAAATTCATTGGATTTTGGTGGACTCTTGAGTTTCTCTTGCATGTTACATGGTTGGTTCATCTCCCATAATTAGTTGATTTAGATAGATTTACTTTGTTTTTCTTCATGGTTTTAGATTACTTTGATAGATTAGTTAATGTTGTTCAATGGTTGTGTAGATTTCTGCTGTGTTGATGCCTTTCTTGTCCATACTTTTTGTTGTTTACTGATGATAGATAGCTGTGTAAAGTTAGTCTGGGCATAAACCAAAAGTTGCTCCAAACTTCTATCTTTTTTTCATGCATGTTTATGGTGAATGAATGGTTGAATATTTGCAATCCTTAGAAGCTTGCACAAGTTTCATGATACTATGAGTCAATCTGGTTAAGTGGAATTTTGTTTTAAGGAAGTTGTCCACAGTAGAACCCTCAAAGATCACTGTTCATTGCTAGTTTCAGATCCAAGAACCTCTTCTCTTCCCTGCCTCTTTTCCTTTTTTTAATAAGTAGCCTATGCTAAGGTTCATTGCACATTGTAAAGCCAAATCTTAAGATAAAATAGGAGTTTAAGATTGCTGCTCGAACTTGCAGAAAATTGCACGTTAACTTCCCATCTCAGGAACACCATTTTAAGAATCACCTCATCTCCAGCCAAACTCTGTAATCTGCCCTATGATTACCAAAAAAATCACATCAAACATCAATTAAGAAATTCCACGCATGTCAAGACTTGACACCCGAGATACCTTGGGGTAATTTTCAACAACTAGTTGTTGGAGATTGCCTTTCAAGAGAGGTAGTGCACCTACGCACTACTTGTGTTGAGAAAGTGCATAAAACACCCATCAATAGGACTGATGCTTGATCGACCTCATGATAGGTGAGGATCGGTAATAGGACTTGATGATTGATCAACCTCATGATATGTGAGGTTTGATGATAGGACTTGATGATTGATCAACCTCATGATAGGTGAGGTTTGATGATAGGACTGATGATTGTCCTAATTGATTGAATTGATGATTGATTTGATAGATTGGCTAATGATCTTGATTGAATATGATTTCATTGACTGATGATCTTGATTGAACATGATTTGATTGACTGATCATCTTGATTGAACATTGATTTGATTGACTGATGATCTTGATTGAACATGATTTGATTGACTGATGATCTTGATTGAACATTGATTTGATTTACTGATGATCTTGACTGAACATTGTGTTAGGGCCAAATTTGATAGATTGATTGATGTAATGTTGTTTTGTTTGTCATGATATGATTAGGAGGACCTTGATGTTCTTCAGTCTTGAGATTTTTTCCCAAAGACGTGGGATATGATTCGTCAGTTAACATAGGTTGATTTAGATATTATTGCGCGTTGTGGTTTGACATCATTGTTAGATATACCCCAGTATATGATTAACAGGGGTTTGTTGATTACTTTGGTGGAGAGGTGGCATAGTGACCACAACACCTTTCATCTGGCTACTGGGGAGATGACAGTTACTCTCGAGGATGTGTATCGTATCTGTCGAATTCTAGTGGTCGGTGAGATAGTTGTGTATGACAAAGTAGAGTAGGATGGGACTGATGCCTTGCGTAGGATCTTCTGAGATGATCAGGTTTCAAGATATGCGGTCCCTTGGCAGGAGATGATCGGGAGATATGATCCGCTATCGTGTGTTTTGTCCAGGTTCATTGGTAGATTCCTTTGTCCTGACTGTAGGTCAAAGGGATTATCGATCAGCTGGGGTCAGGTATTGGAGCGTATGATGTTGGAGGGGACCAGATATGCATGGGGTTCCTATATGTTAGCCCATTTGTATCATGATTTGCACAAGGTTGTTTATTGTGGGACGACGAGCCTCTCTTCTAGAGTTACACTATTGCAGATATGGACATGGGAGCATATAGCAATCACTCAGCCAGTGGGAGATAGACAACGACTGATGGGTAGACCTTATGTGTTCAACTACATTGGTCCATTTGTTCAACATAAGTTGGGAAAATTAGAGTATTGGAGATGTGCCTTAGATGATCTGGAAACTATGACGTGGCGCCCTTACTTGGATTGTGAGGTGTGGCTAGAGGATCAGGTGGAGATGCCATACATTCTGCTATCACGATACTTGATGGGACAGACATGTTATATAATCGAGAGATATTTGTATATGTGGGTTTTTCATCAGTTTGGATGAGTTCAGGGGATGCCTCAGGGGGTTGCCCATTATGCATGGTGGCGACGGGATGCGACAAAGTGGGGTCTTGCTATTTTATATGGTGTTGCTCGTACTGAGTATTATACATTGGCGCCAGTTGTGTGGGATTCTGCTCCAGAGGTTGCAGATGCAGGGATGACAGAGGATTATTCTAAATATTTCTACACACATCCCTTTCTGAGATTATCGAGTCCTAATGAGCCAGTTCCTCCATTTGATGATGTTGATAGGGAAATGCCTCAGGCACCGAGACAGAGGGGGGACAGAGAGGAGGAGGATAGTGATAGTGGGGATGGATGGGATGATGATGGAGTTGAGGGTGGTGTTGGTGGTGATGGTGGTGGTGGTGGTGGTGATAGCTCAAGTGCAGGGACATTAGGTGCAGTTGGTAGTCACATTCTATATTTTCTAGTTCCTAGACATAGGAGTATTGTCATACCTCAGTCGGTGATTCCTAGGATTTGGATTGGAGTCCCCTCTCATCAACAGTAGGCACATATAGATGCATTATAGGCACAAATTCAGACTCTTCAGGGTGAGTTAGTGCAGGCTCAGACATAGGTTCATACACTGATGACTGAGAGAGATGCAGATAGGCAGTAGGTACAATAGGTACATGCCCAGGTTCAGACTCTTTAGGGTGAGTTAGTGCAGGCTTAGGCACAGGTTCAAACACTGATGGATGAGAGAGATGCAACTAGGTAGTAGGTACAATAGGTACAGGCACAGGTTGTCATACTTACTGTAGAGAGGGATACCGTGAGACGACGGGTAGAGCAGGTCGAGGCCATTACTGAGAGATTACAACAAGCTGCAACAGCTCTCAGTACATCTGATTATTTTAGAGAGATTCGACACATTGCTCAAGAGGCTCAATTTTACAGGGCTAAATATCACGAGGTGGTTCCTCTTGAGCGGCGAGAGAGCTTTGCACAATCTCGATTTGGCAGGTCTTAGTCTCAGACTATTAGCATGGGTGTTACACAACCATTGCCTAGAGATAAGAGAGATCCTGTTGCAGGTCCATCAAGTGGAGGAGGTATTGGTTCTGTGATGCCAGCATCATTTGGGGGGAGCACGACATAGCGCCGGTTAGGACAACATATTTTGATGTACTTTGGACATGATGTATACACTGTTGTGACATTGATGATGTACTTCTTGTTTTCAGACTTTATGATACAGTGCCATTTTTGATATTGATGTATCTTGTCATGCTTTTGGATATCCTTGTATACTTTGACATTATGTTTTTTTGAGGTTATATGATATGCGACGATGATTATGATCTATGTGTTGATATGATGATAGATGTCTATGATGCCTTTAATTTCCATGTTATGATGATGATATGTTATGTGATGGATGCATTTAATTTCTATGTTATGATGATGATATGCTATGTGATGGATGCATTTAATTTCTATGTTTATGATGATGATATGCTATGTGATGGATGCATTTAGTTTCTATGTTTATGATGATGATGATAATCAATGTGATGGATGCATTTAATTTCTATGTTTATGATGATGATGATATGATGTGTGATGGATGCATTTAATTTCTATGATGATTTATGATGTTGATGATATGTTATGTGATGGATTGTATATTTTTGTACTTTTATGATGCAAATAAATGACGTGCATATGAAATGATTGTGTGATGGTACCTAATTCTATGAGAATGTATGCAATGATGATATGATATGATAATGCAATGATGGATTATTCTATATGTTTTATGGATTTATGCAAATGATGTTTTATGTTATGTGAAATGGATTTAATTATGCAATAATGATATATGATGAAATGTGATGTTCATATTGATTATGTATTAATGTAATGACAATGAGATATAATGATTATATAAATGATGTGTGATGTTTTGTAATGATGAATTATGATTATGTGATGCAAATGATTATGTAGATGATTATATTCTAGGGTATTAAGCTTAAATGAGTGAATCTATCCAACTTCCAAGAGTTGTGGGAAGGTTGTCGTCAGTTGATTCTTTGTTAAATTAAGCTTTCACAAAACCTAACATATTTCCCAATTCTTTTGGAAATCTGAAGAGACTCACCCATTTAAGCTTAGTGAACCACTTTCCTAATGCCACTTTATGAAATGATTTTGATTATGTAAATGAGATGCGATGCACGTCTTTTTGTGTTTTTTGATGTAAATATTATGATGTGATGTATGGATGGATGAACAATGTTGTAATGTTTGCTACTGTATGCAAATGATGATGCAACTGATATGCAAGTAAATGAGAATGTTTTCTAATTGATGGAAATGACAATGCAAGTGATGTGTAACTATATGAAAATGATGTGTTTTTGGCAATGCCAAGTGTACTCAATCCCTTAATGCAAGAGATAACATCATTTTTGAAGCTTTGGAAATCCCATAAATACAAATGCAAACTACCATGGATGCAATCTACTCTAACCATGCAGATCTCATATGCAAAAGTTGTCATTCGTAACAACCAATTTGTCATGCTTTTTATCATCATTGGGCCTTTAAAATGTTGAAAGTGAGTACAAGCATCAATGGTATATTTAGACCATGATGACTTGAGTACTACTTCCATGATGTTTGATAGTGCAAGTTAACACAAGCATCTAAGTATAATTAAATCGAGATGACCTGAGTATTGATTGCGTAAACAGACAAGAGTTAATCCTTTTCCTATGCAAATTCAGAATGTCATCAGTGATACTTTGTAGCGCACGTCTCATGACAATTTGCACAGTAATAATGATCAACTCACAGACAACAAACAAAGAAAAATCATACTCTTTCCTAGCTCCTCTAGTTCAATACATCATCAAGGGGCTCCAGAGATATGATAACAAAAAATCCAAGTACAACAATTGAACATCTATGTTTAACGTGATGAACCCATGATTCAGACTGAACAACATCCATTTGAAGTTCATTTTTGGTTTGATTGATTTGGCTATTTGATTTGGATGGTTGATGTGTTCATGTTTGTGATCTTGATGTTCAATGTTGAGTTGCACTATGATCATTGTTTTTGGTTGTGTTGTACTACTGCTATTTGTCTGTTGGTTCAAGCTCAAATTTTAGTGCCCCCAGTGAGTTCAGGATTTTTCCCCCAGTCTAGGGTGAGACACGACCACGATGCCAAGATATGTACATGGTGCTTTCCGAGGATAGGCAGGTGGATGGCGAAAGTGAATGGTTGGCATGCTCAAATAGATGGAAAAGCTAACCTATCACAAATAGCGCCTATTGCCAGGTTTTCACTACTTGTTTTTATTGTACTTTTTCAGATTTTATGATTTTTTTGTATTTTTCATCTTTTTTTATTTTTTTTTTTTTATTTTTTTGGATTTTTGATCTTTTTTGATTTTTTTGTTGTTACCAAGATGCCTATTTTCCAGGTTTTCATCAAGGCAACCATTTTTTCAGGACATTTTCTAATGTTTTTGGTATTTTCAGGACCTTTTTCTAATGCACTGGATGATTCAGGTGTAGAACTTCTTGAGATGCAGGCTATTGAGGGGTTCATCAAACAAATCCCCTTTTGGTGTGGACAATTGATATGCTCTTGATTCGAAGGCTGACACAATGACAAAGGGACCTAGCCAGTTTGGTTCAAATTTCCCCTTCTTCTCTCGATCTTGTTGATTACGAGGATTCTCTTTCAAGACTAAATCACCAACTTGGAATGTTCTAGGCTTTACTTTATGGTTGTAACTTTTGGATAGCCTCTGTTGATATGCTTTTAGGTGATCCACTGCATGCTGACGATGCTCATTTAAGAGTTCCAATTCATGTAACCTAGACACTCTGTAATCCTCATCTAAAATGATCCCTTTTAGCGATACACAGAGTGATGGTAGTTCAACCTCAATAGGTAGGATGGCTTCCAATCCGTAGACTAGAGCATAGGGTGTAGCTCCCGTTGGGGTACAGATGCTAGTTTTGTAAGCCCATAGAGCAGGGTTTAGTTGCACATGCCAGTCACATCCAACATCGTTGACGGTTTTCTTTAATATTTTCAGGATAGTCTTGTTTGAGGCCTTTGCCTGGCCATTTCCTTGAGGATAATATGGTGTAGAAAACCAATGTTGGATGTGAAATTTCTCACAAAGTTCTTCAATGTCTTAATTTTTGAAAGGTCTATCATTGTCAGTGATGATGGATTGAGGGACACCATACCGACAGATGATGTAATTTAGAATGAAGGACAATATTTGTTTTCTTGTGATGATGATTAGAGGGACAACTTTGATCCATTTCGTGAAATACTCAGTGGCTATGATAATGAACTTGTGTCCATTTGATGAAGATGGATGAATCTTGCCTACGAGGTCCAATCCCCACTGAAAAAAGGGCTATGTTGATGGAAAAGGGTGAAGTTCCTGCACTGGTGTGTGGATGATATTTCCATGAATTTGACACTTTTGGCATTTCTTGGAAAACTGAAAAGAATCCCTCTCCATAGTCGACCAGTAATATCCTAGACATAGGAGTTTCTTAGCTAAGGTTAAACCACTCAAATGAGTTCCACAAACACCTTCATGTACTACCCGTAAAGCCGTTTTAGACTTGTCACGTTCCAAACATCAGAGGAGAGTTCCATCAAGACCTCGTCGATAAAGGAAATCCGTGATAAGGGTGTGTCAGGTGGTTTGGTGAATGAAGTTTTGTTTTTGATTGCGGGATAGGTCGAGAGGGAGGGTGTTATCTTTTAGTTACGTATAGATTTTCCCATAGAGGGAAGTGTCAGCCTCAGCTAGATGGTAGATAACTTGGGACTCAGGGTTGTCATAAGATGGGTTGAATAGTTGTTCCACCATGAACTCGTAATGGGCTCGTTTCCCCATAATCTGCAAGAGAGAAGCAATGGTCGCCATGGTATCAACGACTTTATTGTCACTTCGAGGAATCTGCTCAAATCTTATTTCCACAAGTACTTTTTGAAGTCATCAACCATTGTTTTGTAGGGAATCAACTTGTCATCCTTTGTTTGATAGTCATCATTTACCTAATTAATGACTTGTTGTGAATCCTCATAGACATGTAACTCTGTGATCTTCCACTCAACTACTACTTTGATTCCAATGATCAAGGCTTCATATTTGGCTATGTTGTTGGTGTAAGGGAACATCAATCTGTAGGACATGGAATGGTATGTCCTTGTGGTGAGATAAACAAGATCCTGACTCTTGATCCATTTTGTGTATAAGAACCATCAAAGTACAAGATCCATTGTTGTGTGGATACTGTTAGGACATCAACATCTGGAAACTCAATGTTCATGGGATGATTGTCTTGTAATGGTGCTTCAACTAACTGATCTGTGATGGCTTGTCCTTTGATTGCCTTCCTATCAACCTATTGGATGTCAAATTCACTCAGCATCATGACCCAATTAGCTAGTCTTCCAGTTAGATTAGCTTTGCTAAGAAGGTATTTCAAGGGATCTATCATGGCTATTAACTTGATGGTATGGGTGAGCATATAATGTCGCAATTGTTTGGTAGCGAACACTACTGCTAGAAAATCCTTTTCAATGAAGGTGTAATTGATCTCATAGCTATTTAAGGTTCTGATAATATAATAGATTGCCCTTTCTTTTCCTGTTGAATCCTCTTTTTCTAACAAGGCTCCCAATGATATCTCAGTTGTTTCTATGTACAATAAAAGTGGCTTTCCTTCTACTGGTAATATCAATACAGGTGGAATCATCAGATATTGTTTCAATTTATTGAAGGATCCTTCACATTTTTCATCCCATCAGTACATTCTTGTGAAGGAAGTGGTTAAAGGGGTGAGTTTTGTCAGCCAATTGTGCGATAAACCTCCTGATAGATTGGAATATTCCTTGCAAGGATCTGAGCTAGCTGATGTTTTTAGGAGGCATTTCCATGATGGCTTTGACCTTTGCAGGGTCTACTTGAATGCTTTTAGCCGATACAATGTACCCCAAAATTTTAGTTGATGCTACACCAAATACACATTTCTTGGGATTTAGTCTCACATTGAACTTCTCTAATCTGGTGAAAATTTTGTCTAGAATTTCTAGGTGTCCTTCTCTGGTGTAGGATTTCACCAATAGATAGTCTACATAGTCTTCCATAAAAGTGTGCATCATGTCATGAAAGATGGTGGTCATTGCTCTCTGATATGTGGCTCTAGCATTTTTCAACCCAAAAGGCATTACATTCCAGCAGAAAGTGCCCCAAGGACATGTGATGGTTGTTTTGTCTTGATCCTCAGGTGCAATTTTGATTTGATTATAACCAGAAAAACCATCCATGAGTGACAACATGCCATGCCCTGTTGTTAGGTCCACAATAATGTCAATGCTCGGTAGGGGAAAGTCATCTTTTGGGAAAAATTTATTGAGATCTCTGAAATCTATGTAGATTTTGATGCTTTTGTCTGGTTTGGAAATAGGTACGATGTTAGAAATCCACTCATCATAGTCAATTGGTCTAATGAATCCCACATCTAGTAGCTTCTTCAATTCTACTTTTACCAATAGGGCAATATGCGGATGTATTTTCCTTAATTTTTTTTGACCAGTTTTACTCCTGCTGGTAGAGATAGATGATGCATGATGAGTTCTGGATCAATCCCTGGCATGTCAACATAAGACGAAGCAAAGTTGATTTGTCTTTCTGTGAAGAATTTGATGAATTTTGGTTTTTCTTGATTTGTCAAGGATTCTGCCAGATGGACAGTCTTTACTATTTCTTCATTGCCGATGTTGATAGAGTGGGTGGGTTCAACCAATACTTTAGATCGTTCCTGAAAATGTACAGGGAGTGTGTTAAATCTTCCATCCTTCAACGCCTCAGAGAGGTTTTCGCCATTGGATACGCTCTTTCTTTTTACTTTTTCTAGATCTGATATTGCCATTGAATGGTTTTCACCATCATATCTATTCCTTGTATTATTCATTTTGTAGCTAGAAAATTTGACACTCTCCTGGTTTGAAGCTTCGTTATGATGTTCAATGGTGGAATCTATTTTGGGATTGGAGAAACAGAGGAAGTTGACAATGGATTCATCGATTGAAAAGATGGGGATGTTAGATGGGTCAGTTTGATCCCAATCTATAAGTTTGGGATGTACCAAGGGTAAAGAGTCATTGGATTGGTTAAAGTAATATGTAGTAAGGGTCCTGATGGTAATGTCTTCAGATTGTCCAATAGAAAAATCAATGTCTATAAGGTAACTCTCCTCTGAATTATCCATTTCACTCTAAGCCTGATCGTCTTCACTAGAGTCATCGATGTGTTGTGATCCTATTTCAAGCAGTCTATAACCTGAACTTTGACCCTCCTCACGTATGGGTGTATACTTTTGGACCACATCAATTTCCTTATCGTGACAAGACTCTTCAGATAGCAAATCCCACTCATATTCATTGGAATCAGTTTCATGAGCATCACTAGCTTGTAGTTGTAGGATTCTTTCAACAATTTGTTGTCTGGTTTCTTCTCTTGATTATTCTCTATACCCCAATCTTGTTTTATCCTTGGCTTGCATTGCGATAGGTTGTATCGGTTCTATGATGCCTTCTTTCCTTTTATTGATAGGACCTTTTCCCTCGTATCCCATTTTTTCCATGATTGTCTTTCCTTTTCCATACTGCTCTGTTTGTACACTTGAGGTGGATGCTTGTGATGATTCTTCATCTTTATACAACCAGTTTAAAACCTATTTATTGTCTGACTCATCCACTAATGTTCCTGATCTTACAAAGGTTCCATCAAATAGTGTGGTTGGTTGTGATGATTGCTGTCTAGATGTTGATGGTTGTCCATATGACTTTGGAGAAGCTGAAAGTTGTGATAAACATAAGAATTGCTGAAATGAGTATTCCCCAATGCCTTTGTCTTTCAATTCGATTTTTACAACTCGTTTTGATAAGGATTTGAGTTGACCTTCCTAATTTTGTGGAGTAGGATTTGATGTACGTTCTGTATTTGAGGGATTGGCATCACTAATATCCTTATCCTTTGATTGGTCCCTTTTCTCAACCCATTTTGACAAGGCATTTAGTTGTTTCCCATCATTTGATAAACCCTGAGTTGGAGCTTCCCTGTTGTGTGGTACAAAAGTATCCTGGGTAGTCTTGAGGGTGTTACAATATTGGGGGTTGTTTGAGTCAGCTGCAATAGTGATTTCCTGCCCGTTGAACGGGAACTTCAAACACTGGTGATAAGTGGATGGTATACTTGCATGTCATGAATCCATGGTCTCTCCAAGAGTATGTTGTATGTTAACTCTTTGTCTAACACCTGAAATACTATATCTCTGACAACTGGTCCCACTTGAATAGGTAGCACTATCAATCCTTGTGAAGATCTCTCCTCATCATCATTTTCTTTTATTGTGATTTTCCTTCTAGGATCAATAGCATTTTTTGAATAGCCTAGTGCACAGACAAGTTTCAAAGTACAGATATTCAGGCCAGCTCCTCCATCTATTAGGACACGTTTAACATGATGTTTATGAATTAAGACCTCAATATGTAGCATAGTGTTGTGGGGATGATTGATAGATACATCATCATGTTAAGAAAAGGATAAGCAGTGTGGTGTAGTCAAATGTCCCACCATAGTTTGGAATTGGAAAACCTCCAGATTGTTTGGTACCGTGGTGGCAACTAGAGCTTGTTCCAAGATTTCCTTGTGAGCGGGTGAAATCTTGAGAAGTTCTAATATGGATATTTGTGCGGGTATCTTTTGCAACTGATCCACTATGTTATATTGAGTCACAAGGATAGCAATTGATTTGGACGTGGAAGGGGTAGCTCCTTTCAATGTTACCTTGGCTTGTCCTCGTGTGATTACATTGACGGTTGTGTTGTCTTGTTGCTCTCTGATTTTGATAACATTGATTTGATGTGAGGTATTGTCTACATAATGGTGATGATTTTCAATTGCAATGATGTTTTGTTCATGTTCAATGGTGTTATCATTTGCAATAAGATCTAATTTTTCGTGGTTAGGATCATCAGCCACCTCAATATGTAGAATGGTGGTGTCATAGACATAGTTTATGTTTTTTCCTTTGTTATTTGATGATGAGGACTCTCCTTTCTCATAGTTTGGTAGAGGGTTCTTGAACACCCCATGATGATTTTTTTTTGAGGTCCTTCTACAAATATCATTCTATTGACAATTAAATCTTGTATCAAGTGCTTCAACTGCATGTAGTCATTGGTTTTATGTCCCTTGTTGCGATGAAAGTCACAAAAGTGAGCATCATTCCACCATGGAGGCTTAACTTGTGGTTCCCAATTTTTTGCCTTTGGTAGCATTATGAATTTAGCTTCGATACGTTCCTTTAATGTTGATTTTGACGATTGTTCCAAAGGGGTGAACCTCCTTTGATTTGTTCGATATGATGATGTTCTAGATCCAACATTACCTTGATTGTTGCTTTGGTTGAAATTTTGGTTGTTGCCTTGGTTATTGGGAGGATTGTTATTATGATTAGTTTTGGCGGCAGCTGCAGTTAGGTTCAATACAGGTTTTGAATTTTGAATTTCAACTGCACCATTGTTGTTTCCAACGTTCTTGTTTTGTTGCCAAAACTTGGGTTTGTCACCACCATTGTAATTGTTGGAGGATTTTGATGAGTTGTTTTCATTGTATATCTTGATGAATCCTCTCTTGACTAAAGCCTCTTCGATTTTAATCATGTTTTCAATCAATTTTTCGAAGGTTGGGGGACATTGTAATTCCAATCTATAACTCATCTCATCATTAAGGTTGTCAATAAATATTTCTATCTTTTTCTTTTTGGGTATGGGACGAGAGTATCGTGTAAATAACCTTCTCCATTTTTGCAAGAATACAAGGAACGATTCACCCTTCTTTTGTTTCAAGTTACAAATATCTTTCATGGTGATTTCATGTTGGATGTTGTAAGAAAATTGAGTGATGAACTTGTTGACTAATTCCTCAAAGGTTCTAATTGGTGGGGTGAGTTTGGAGAACCGTTCAAGACAATTTCCACCTAAGCTTCTTGGGAATAATCTCATCAAATATGTTTCCTCATATGCAAATTCAAGAATCATAGTCCTAAATTCCCTTACATGGTCTATTGGATCTTTTTGCCGTTGTATTTGTCGTACTTTGGGAATTCACAATGTTTGGGAAAGGGGTCATGTGGATACTTTGATCAAATAGATAAGGAAAAATGTCTTGGATCAAGTATCATTTTGAGATTCCCCTTTGCATATCAAGAATTTTTTGTCGAAGGTTCTTCATTTGGTGAGTTAGAGCGACCACTTGTTCAGGATCATTTTCGGGCCTTTTGGGTGGTGCTTTCAATTGATTCACATCAAAGTCATCCAAAAATTTGGCACCTTGTTTAGCTAGCATAAGGAGGTATTTTTCCCCATTTCTTTCAAAAATATTTTCTAGACATTTTTGGAAATTAGGATCTTGTTCAGTATGTTGGATATCTTCTTTGGTTATTTCTTCCCCTTCAGCGTTGTTGAGTCCACATAAAGGATTCTCTGTAGCCTTCGCCATGGTGTTTTGTGTTTCACTGTTTTGAGTTTCGGTGTTTTGAGTCTCAATGATTGGAGTTTCAATGGTTGGAATTTCAATGTTTGGAGTTTTAATGTTTGGCTCTTTAATGTTTTGATTTTTGAGTCCTTTTTCCTTGAGTTTTTGTTTTTGTAACCTTGTTTGAATGGGAATACAAGTGTTATAGTTTAGACTAAACTTTGATCTAAGTTTTGGAAAAGTACCAAGGATTACAACTAAGTCAAATAGAATGAAAAATTCTAATGAGACTAAGTTTGATTTGACTATATAGCTTCATTTCATGATGGGAGGACGATAAATCCTAATGATAAAACTAGGCTTAATAATCAAAGGTGTGATAAATTTGAAGATTTTGGTATTTTGAGATGTTAGATCTTGGTTTAGGTTGGAAAATTCCACTTGTAGAGGTCAATTTTAACAAGTTTAGATTCTAAGGTATCTAAGGAATGATTTCCGACTTGAGAGAATTCTGAAATTTTGGGTTCAAACCGTGAAACCGGAGACAAATTTTCTTCCTAAACGAGATGTTCAAATCTTTGGAAAAGTCTTGGATTTTTACAATAGTAAAATGAATACAAATTGGGATTGTTATTTGAAGCTCTTTTGTATAAATTGAAGACCAATCTCTCTCTAAATTCGTAGAGTGTTGAGATACGTTTTTGTTTTTGTTTTGGACTAAGAACTTTGGACTTTGGTTTCTAGATTTTGATCTTTTGTGAAATCATTTGATAAAGCACATGTTTAGACTCTATTGTACTTGAGGAATGGTTTTAGATTGAAAAGGATTCTTGGAATGAGACTGACTATTAGACAAGAGATGAACTTAGGTCACTGGTTTTCTAGTCTACAAAATGCGCCAAAATAGAGACAAAATGCACCATAACAGGTGCAAAATGCACCAAAACTAGTGCAAAATGTACCAAAACAGGTGCAAGACGCGCTAGAACAGGTGCAAGATGTGCCAGAAGGAAACCAATATGCGCTAGAAAATTTAAAAGATGCACCAAACTGGGAGAATAACACCGTTTCTTGGAAGTTTGTTTGATTCTTCAAATTTTCCAATTAGAGACTTGGTTGTTTCAATGAATGTTTTTTTGAATCAGGGTTTCCACTTTCAACATGTGATGTTTATGATTGGAATTCTTTTTGAAAACACTTTGATAAAGACACATCAAGCAATGTACAATCCTAAGGCTGTGAAAGACTATATTCTTTTGGATTCCACGTGGGTTTTACCCCAACCACACTTATTCTTAGCGGATGATTAGATGCTTGACCCCACTAGCTCCCCTCCACGACACTCACTTCTACAGGGAAGCCAAGCATCAATACCCATGAATCTCCCATGGTATATTCCTCATCTCTACTAAAAACTATGAGAATGTGGATGCCTTTGCAACAATCGTTGCTGCACCAAAGAATAGATAAAGGTTTTTGGACAAACTATAACAAGGGTTCTAGTACGGACATTTCATTCGTGGGGGATAATCCATGTGGCGAGAGACCATTGCTGCCCTTCTCATCAGAACTATCCTCGTGATACTTTCCTTTGTTCAAGTACCCACATTTATATCCCAGTTGGAAGTCGCTTGGCTTTAGCGTATTACCGATTGGGTCGTTCCCTTGGGTGATTACTTTTTCCCACAAGGCAAGCCCTCTAAGATAAAAAAAAGAAAGCAATTATACCCGTAGTTCGATCAATCTTTGTTTTGTGTAAACAAAGAGATAACACACACGATATACTCAACTCACACTCGAACACAAAAAGTGAATGGGTCTAGCTTTTTGGTCACCTAGTTAAGGGGAGAGCATATGCCTACCATCCATCAAGCACAAAATACATGGTGTTCATTAACCTTTTAATTAAGCTATGTTCCTAACTTAACCAAAAGGAAACAATTAAACCACTTCCAGCCCCTGCAATATGTCAATAGTTTATGTTTGATTCTTTGACAATGAATGTGGGAAACATGCACAACAAAAACACAGAGTATTAGCCTTCAAATTTAGTGAAAAATAAGGAAACTACAAAATGCACTAGAACAGAGACAAAATGCGCCAATCTGGAAGCAAAATGCACAAAAACACATGCAATATGCGCCAAAACTAGTGCAATATGTGCCAAAACTCATGCAAGATGCGCTAAAACTTAAAAACCATGTTTTGGAACCCTGTTGAACTTTTCTAGAAACTTGTAAAATGCGCCAAAACTCATGCAATATGTGCCAAAACTCATACAAGATGTGCTAAAACTCAAAAACCATGTTTTGGAACCCTGGTGAACTTTTTTTGGAAACTTGCAAAATGGGCCATTTCTCATGCAAAATGCGCCAAAACTCAAGCAATATGCACAAAAACAAGTGCAAAATGCGCCACAGAACTTGCAAGATGCGCCAAAACAAAGACAATATGCGCCAGAAGATATGCAATATGTGCCAAAAGTCTCATGTCTGAACCTACGAACATAAATTTTCCAAAATGTTAAAAAAAATGGGGCAAGGCCCCACGGTGGGAATCATTTTGTGTGTGTGAAATGTGGAAAGTTAGTATCAACACAAACCTTAATGAAAAAAATTATATCAAAGATTCAAAGCAAAGAAGCTACTCTAATTTTCCAAAAAACAAATCTTTTAAGAACGTCTCATTGTCCTCTATTCTTAAAGATTCCTTTAACCCTTTGGCCCTCAGATTTCTATGTGCACAAAGGCTATTAGAATGACACTTAAGAAACGAGATTAGTATTCAACATGCAAGCCAACTAAATTCCTACATGAAACTATACGATGGAAAGGATAATGGATACTATGATGAATGGATGATTGTGTTGGATGATTCGAGGTAGATACTATGGTAGTGAGATGGAATGATTCTACATATGCTCAAATGAAAACTATGTAAAAATAAGATGATACTTCATATGCTCAAATGCTAACTATGAATATGCTAATCTAAAATGCAACTATGATGCAAAGGATGATATAAAATGCAACTATGAAGTAAAGTATTACTCTAAGATCTAACTATAATGCAAAAAATGATATAAAATGTAACTATAAGACTCCATAATGCTCCCAAGCTCGAATGATATTCTTGCATGATAACTCTATTCAAAAGTGGATGCCAAATACAATGCCAAAGGGTTGTATTTATAGCCTTTTCCAAGCATCTAGTGAGATGGCAACAATCAACTGTCCGGATTCGAACAAGAATAATGAACGGTGGAGATGGAGAGAATCAAGATGTTGTCCCCTTGACCAAAGACAACATGCCATTTGGATGGAAGAATCTCTTGACCAATGGGAAACATTCCAAATGGATGGAAGAATCAAGTGTGGGAAGAAAAGACCATGTGTTTGAAAATTGGTGGAAGTGTGTGAGGAATAAGCCATGTGCTTTTAAAATTGGTTGAAGATAATTCTAATTAAAAATTAGAATTATTTAATTTCATGTGACCTTGGTGAGGTGACACAAAAAGTTGTAGACATGTGCTTGAATTCCTAATCGAGATTAGTGAAACTTAATTAAATAAAACAAGCTTATGGAATTTTTTTTATTTAATTAAATTAGAAGAATATGACTTTAGATTTGGAGAATTAGAGAACGGTGAACAATATAAATAAATTGAGAATTTATTTATACGTAGTCATTTATATTAATTAAATAACTAGTATTTAATTAATTAAATGCCATGACCGATTTTAGGTGTATACACCTTCTTTTCTCACATCTCTGCTCTGGTGATGTTTTTGAGATTCTCTATGACCGCCTAAATCTCCATTAATTCAATGCAGATTTTAAGTGATTTCCACCTGCGTTCCACACCTTCTCACCACAGGGCTTTGGTGTGTCCTTCTGGCCACTTGATAAAAATATGGTTTAAATTTTCGAGCTCCAGGCCCCCACCTTCCATGCCTTCAGCCTTAACAAGTCCCACTCCTGGTATAGCCTATTCTAGGATGCCTTCTATATCCTCTAAAAAATCATTATGGACCAATGATTTGATTACTGTCCTCACTACATCCACCGACTCTCCTAAGTCTAGTCCCCAAGCCATGATCAGAAAATAAATATCCATATTGGTTTTGTATTTGTGCTTTAGATCTTCAAAGCCATTACCCAAAATAATTTGCACAGCTTGCGCCACTTGCACATCCTTGAAAATAAATAAACCTCTCAACTGCTTCACAGATGCTTTGCCAACATAAGGGTCCAATTTCCTCCTTGATGTCAAAGTGAAATTGGCCTCCATTTTTGCTCTGGTTCACTGGCTTCCAAACTACCTCACACTGTCAACTGAATACATTCCTTACACCCGCACACCAAGAAGCATCGAAGGGGATGAGTGTGTGTCTTTAATACACCTCATTTTACCAGCCATCACCATTGATGCCGAACGTACGTCCAACGCCGAAAAACAACCTTCATCAATGCTTCACGTCCTTTGGGAAATTCCATGCCAACCTTTCCTTGCTAAATTTTCATTCCTTCTTGCATTAAATGCATCAGATAAAAATCCTCCAAATTAATGCCTCTAAAGTCTTCAAATCTAAAATCATCCACCTCTACAAAAGATAGGGCCCATTTTGAAAGGCTATCTACTTCCACATTCCTAGTTCTCCTAATATGGCTAACCTTAAAGTCCTCAAAAAGGGATAATTCTTCAGTGATTTTCCTAATCACTCCCTGCAAATGCCAAGAATCAATTCCTCCTTTTATAATTGCTTGAATTATTATCAAGGAATCACCCTCTAAATGAATCCTTGTTACCCCTATCTTTCTAGCTATCTTAATTGTCATTAAAGTTGTTGCTGCTTCCGCTACATTGTTGGTTCCTTCCTTCTCTCTCAATGCTCCTATGGCCAGCACATTCCCATTCCAGTCACGAACAATACTACTAGCCCCAGATGGACCCGAGTTTCCTTTTGACGCTCCATCAAAGTTTACCTTCCACCAACCTTCCTTTGGTTTCTCCCATTTATCCACCTCTAAAGAAGATTGAGTTGGATTAACCCAACAAAGCCCCTTAATGGGAAAAGTATAGGTTTTCTCTTGACTCTTGTTTGATATATAATCTATCCTTGAGATGAGTTACATTGGGTAGCATTGATCACGTTAAGATGTTAGAAATTATAAAAATGTTGGAATTTGATATCTTGGTAGTATAATAGGATAATTATTCATTTTTAAAATATTATAATAAAATTGAATTACTTTGTATCATGACAAGTGAAAATTAAGCTAATGTTTAATGATAAATAGGAGTCTTAAGGGCTTGCATGTTTGGTTTCATATGAGTATATTTTGAATGAGGAGATCATGGCATTTATCTTGCAATGTGAACTTTAGCTATAGGTGACCTATTCCACATTAATTTTATTTCATGTGGATGAAATCATTCATGATTGATTTGTTGTGATAGTAAGGCCATTGGCATGATTATTTTCTATGTAGTAGTAAGGCCACCATCATAGTTATGGTTTCCCCAATATTTATATTTTTGTGCCAAGGTAATAAAATGGTCTAACATGGAGTTGTAGGGCATGATGATGTATCGCCATAAGGGTATTATATATGTAGTTGTAGGGCATGGCATTATGCAACTATCAATGCATGTGAGTATGTGGCTAGAAGACATGATATCATGTTGCTACTAGGGTACATGAGTATGTGGTTGTAGGACATGAATGTGGACACTTTTTACTTGTGACCAATATTCCCCTCCTCCCTTCTAGGTGATTAGAGTAAATCATGGTGTACTTAAAAGTTTAAAAAATGAGATTATGAACATTATCTTGGTTATTAATGAGATTTTTATTTGCCTATGAAGAGCAATAATGATTATTTATGCTTATAAATACCAATAATGAATACTTTTATCTTGGCATTGTGGATGCAAGTTTTAGCATACATTCAAGGTGAAAATAACACAAATTCTCCTACTTGAAAGTTGGATAACCTCAAGAGTCTTCATTTGTGAAGTTTACTAGAATATTTCAATTAGAGAGCACTTTGGTTGTTCCATTCAAGGGGATACATTAGAATATCAAGAGTTATTCACATAAAAATAGGTTAACTTAGTGAATTCAACTATTATTACCTAGTGTCAACCCTCTAGTTCAATTTTGAATGTGTTCATGATTTTTATTTTAAATTATTAAGCATCCGACAAGCAAATTTCCAACATTAATTTAAACATAAGGAGTAATTTAAATAATATAGTAGTGATGTTTCCTTCAAAATCATTTTTTTTTACTTCAAATTTTAAAAGTTACTCATGTAAATTTATTCCAATTTCTACAAAATACATTTTTGAATTTTAGGACAACTAAAGATACGTAAGAAAACAAATTCTATTATGTGGAAGTTGAAGAGTCACTCTTATTTTTTACCTCATGTGAATGTAAATTTACCATCAAACCCTAAAACTAGAATAATATAACATCAATATAGAAAAAAGTGCAAAAAATATAGGGAAAAAGAAAAGAGAAAAAATATAAGCCTATTTCCAAACCCTCCATACACCATTTGACAAATGGATAAGTTCTATTAATAACCATTTCCTTTCCTAACCTATTATCTACAAACACAACGTAGGAAGGCATGATCTTTGAAGGAACAAAATCTACATGCATGATTAATGTAGATTTTGCACTCAAATAAATGTGTTCAGGTTAACCATGTAAAACACCTCACTATCAACAAGGATTTTGTCATATGAAACATAAATTAAATTTATTGTATATTTCATTAAATTATATAGATAGAAAAATGAAAAAAATAAAGTTTGGAAAACACAATAAATATGAAAACCCATAAAATATAGCAAAATTTAATATATTTTATTTGAAATTTTATTTTCAACCCTTACAATGAGTTTGATTTACAAATCTATAGGCTATTTGGAATAAGGGTGTTTAAAGCCCATTCCCTCCAAAACCCCCAAAAGAGATGAAATAGAAAGGGAATAAATTAAAAGACACTTGTCTTTTTGTACTTATATCCTATTCTCCCATTATATTTGAGTATAATTTTGACTTGTGGATGCATGTCATACTCTATGTGTGTACACTTCCCAAGTGTCCTATACAACCTCTTGAAACTTTTCCTACAAATAAGTAGTAAAATTACTTGGTGCTAATTGGATATGTTTAGGACCAACCCCATCTTCATATTCATCATCCCCATCATTTAAAGTCATGTTTTATTCCTTTATTTAAATCAACATCTCAACAATGAGATAAAATATTTTGATAGGGAAAAACATGAATAACCATTGATCTTGAGCCGATTTAGTTCTTGACTGATTAACTATTTCATATGTACTGCAACCCAATTTGACTATGTCCAATTGTGCTTGAATCCTAGCCCCTTGAGTATTTTGGCCTTATTATGCTCATTATAAATAATTGATCTAATATGTTTCCTAATGGGTCTCCCTTGGTACATATGTTTTTTTCTCCTCAATCTACTATATGCCCATTGATGGCACGAGAATCCAAACACACATGATCTGGAATTGCTTCAATGATTTTTTCTCACCCTCAACTAAACAGACAATAACATTCAATAGAAAATAAAACCAAAGGAACATAATTTAGATAGTAACAACCCTTGCATACATTACTTATTCTGCCAAATCTTGGCTTACATAGAGTTTGATCCTTCTAGGATCAACCACACACAAAATAATAACTAACAAAACTCTACTTTATTCTCAAGTTCACGAAAGTCTTCCTTTTTAGTGATACTCCTTGTCGCACTCCTTCTACTCTGCATGTTCGGCCTTACTCGGCCTCCTATATTGTTTTTCTCTTCTTCAACACCATAATCGACCTCCATAATAATGGCTGCTATTCTTTTCCAACCTGGTTGTGTCCTTCAACTGCTTAATCAACACCTTTTAAACTTTAGCCCCTTCCTAACGGTCGTGCCTTCTGGGCTCCTTAATCGCTTCCTCCAAATCACCAATGACTGCCAATAACGCCTTTCTAAATGACTTCTTAAATGACCATCTGCTTCGACTTACATAACTATTAAAACTAAATCATCCCTTCCAAAATAATCAGACTAATTATTGATCACCAAACCAACAAGTTTACTGTCGGGTTTGGGAGGTAATCAGGCGATAGGAACTTCTGTATCTTTGCGACAAGAAACTAAACTGTATAATGGCCACTATTCCTTTCCAACTTGGTTGTGTCCTTCAACAGCTTAATCGACACCTTTTAAACTTTAGCCCCTTCCTAACGGTCGTGCCTTCTGGTCTCCTTAACCGCTTCCTCCAAATCACCAATGGCTACCAATAACGCCTTTCTAAATGACTTCTTAAATGACCCTGTGCTTCGGCTTACATAACTGTTGAAACTAAATCATCCCTTCCAAAACAATCAAACTAATTATCGATCACCAAACCAACAAGTTTACTGTCGGGTTTGGGAGGTAATCGGGCGATAGGAACTTCTATATCTTTGCGACAGGAAGCTAAATTGTATAGCGATAGGAAGCTGCACAACAAAAAACACCAAACTACACCACACTAAAACTAAAACATAACCAAAATTCGATGGAGCGCGATGCTCCTGCATCAGACTCCCCAGGTGACTAAGAAATAATGTGATCTTGCACATGGAGTTCACAATGTCAACTTCCAGCTTCAATTTATTTTTCCTCACCTTCCAGTTTCTCGATTTTGCACTTCCATGCTTGCATTGTTGCCTTAGAAGTTTCTCGATCCGCATTTGTCAGCTTCTCTCTTTCTGTGCATACTTCCTCCTCTGATACTCTTTATTAACTCCAAACCCCCACCATGCTATCTCATCTTCATGGTCTCCCACTGGCATCAACTCAAATGAAAACAAAACTACTTCTTGAATCTTTATTGTTGCAACTAGAACCATTAAATCATTTACATCTTCGTCAATTACTTGTCCTTCTGCCGCAATTTCCTTTGTCAAGTATGCACTTTCATCATTCAAACTGAACTACATATTCTCTTTTGCAACACGCACGATCTGGAATTGCTTCAATGGTTTTCTCTCACCCTCAACTGTACAGATAATAACATTCAACAGAAAATGAAACCAAAGGAATGTAATTTAGATAGTAACAACCCTTGCATACATTACTTATTCTTCCAAATCTTGGCTTACATAGAGTTCAATCCTTTTAGGATCAGCCACACACAAAAAATAACTAATAAAACTCTACTTTATTCTTGAGTTCATGAAACTTTTCCTTTTTAGCGATACTCCTTATTGCACTCCTTCTACTCTGCACATTCGGCCTTACTCAACCTCCTATATCATTTTTCTCTTCTTGAACACCATAATTGACCTCTAAAATAATGGCCGCTATTCCTTTCCACCCTGGCCATGTCCTTCAACTGCTTAATCGACACCTTTTAAACTTCAACCCCTTCCTAATGGCGACGCCTTCTGGGCTCCAACTACTTCCTCCAAATCACCAAATGCTGCCAATAACACCTTTCTAAACAACTTCTTAAACGGACCCGTGCTTTGGCTTACATAACTGTTGAAACTAAATCATCCCTTCCAAAATAATCAGACTAATTATCGATCACCAAATCGGAAAGTTTACTATCAGGTTTGGGAGGTAATCGGGTGACAGGAACTTTTGCATCTTTGTGACAAGAACCTAAACTGTATAGCAACAAGAAGCTTCACAATAGAAAACACCAAACTACACCACACTAAAATTAAAACACAACCGTAATTCAATGGAGCATGATGCTCCTGCATCACCCATCATGTGTTAAAGGTTGCAAAGGTCTCAAAATTTCTATGTGTGTAGGTTCTATGTTAAAATTTCTAAGGATTTTATTGAATATAAGAGTTTTAGAGTTTCCCTTATGGTATTCATTTCTTCCCAACTCTACCTTGTTCCTTTGTCCCTATCAAGATATCAAACTTTCCCATCCCAACATACCTTTCACCTTTTCCTTGACTCCTCGACCCTTCACTCTAAGTTACCTTTCAAAGTTGTAGTTTTGACCATTTGTTTACTCAAGCACCTTTTCCTTGGTATCCTCGATCCTCAACTTCAAAATTTTCTTATATACACTTTTTTAGAGTCAGTGATGTGGGAATAATCATAATGTGGCATAAGGTATGAAGTATCCCTAAACACCAATTATCCTTGACACTTTTCACTATGCCATCTCAATAGGATCACGAAATCAGACATGTCCTTATTTGAGTGCCTCATAAGAGGTACTCCCAACACCTAATCCCCAATGTCTCACATTGTATTACCTTATCAAGATCAAGAGTTCAAACCTATCATTATATGCATGTCTAAGGGGATGAATTTCTTATCATCCTTAATTCCCTAACAATTGTATGAGTCATGACGTATCTCCAACCTTTAATCCTTTAAAATATAAAACTCTCATGTTTTACATTGTTCACTCCCACCTACCTCCTTGCATGACCCAAAATATCATTAATGACATGCTAAGGCCCTACAACTACCCAATCATTTTTTTTCTATATGTAAATGACTGTTCATCTTTAAGGTGTGGATTCACATGTACTTTTAATGATGAAAAAAATGAGGAATGTCATGCCACCACTAATGTGATGGGTACATTTTTATGTGGATTGTTTTCATGCAAGACCTAGGCTAATGTGTTATTAAATTTTGGAGAATCTAATCTTTCCTTACATGTAACATCTATTGACTTCCAGTTCTTGATTAATCTTGAGAACAATAGAGCAACCAACACAGTACCATATATATAGTTTTTTTCCAAAAAAAGTCAATCATTTTGTATTTACATGTGATTGCAAGCTAAAGGAGCTTCTAGGATTTCAACTCCTACAAATCCAAATATCATTAGAACAACATATATTTGTATATATTAATGTATTTTATAAAAAAGACACTCAAAAACTAGTTACAAATTAATAGCTAAAATTAATTCTCAATCATTGACTCATATCTAAAATAATAGTATATTTTGATTTTTAATAGCATTCTAAATTCTATTTTATTCTTGGCATATTCTCAACATATTCTCCTCTTTGACATGCTATATGGATATTTCATCAAAAAAATTATAATTGAATTAGCAATTGGGAGCTCCAATAGGATATGATCTAACATTACCTACAAAAAGAAATAAAATTAATTCAATATCACATTCTTTACAAAAAGAAATCTTGAAAGATAAAAATGTAGTTTACTATTTCAGATTTAGATTCTACAAAAGTTGTAATATTTCTTGTAATTTAAAAAAATGATTATTCATATTTTAAAACAATTGAAAAACATCCATGATTTGTGCCCTTACATTCTTAATCGATTATTTTCTTATGATCACTTAACAATGAATAATTCAAGTAATTTTTTATGTTTATCATTTGATAAGTATTATTTTAATGCCCATTTATTCCTTTCCCATTTAAAACCTGTATTTTCCATACAAGGTAGTTTCCCCAACATCCACATAAGAATATAATAAAGGTTAATCTTTTAAAGAGTTTGTGAATTTTAAAAGGCTTTTCTTTTGGCATTTCATGCTTTTCTAAGATCTTTTTCAAACCTTTGTTTTAATCTCTTAAAGTGGTTGGTTTATTTTTCAAAACAATCCCTTTTTGACTCATGAAATGACATGTATTTGAGACATTTCATATGCTCTCACTTTAATTGATTTTTTTCATACACGTATTTCTCTTTCAAATATTTTTAAATTTTTTTTTGAGGCTTCTCTACTTTATATCTTTCCAAGTATGATTTTGAAGAGAGCTTTTAAACTAACTTTGTTATTGTTACCCATTTTTCACCTATGGGCTCAATCAGGCAGGGTAACTCGTGCTTTCAGGTGTTCTCAAAGACCAGATGGAGGAACATTTGTATCAAGGTCACATATTTTCTAACTTGTTTGCTTCTTGTGCAGCTATGGGGGAAAATGATGTTTTAAAATTCGACACGTGGATTAAATGTGGCTCCCACAAGGGTTGAGCCCAGCGTGCAGGTATTCAGTTTTGGGTGGGTTTTCTTGTGTTTTTGCCTTGTTTTTTCCCATTTCTGTTTTTGTTTTCTTCATGCCCTTTTTCCCTTTGTTCTGTCGGGGGCGGAACCGGAACCGAGATTGAACTTTGAAACTTTTCTAAAGTTCCAGGTTCTGGTCCCATCCTGTTTCCAGTTCCGCTGAGGTTTTTGTGTTTGTCTGGCCCTTTTTCTTGTGTTTTGCCGGACCCGAGATTTGGACTGAAACCAAACTTGGAACTTTTCCAAAAGTTTCGATTCCAGTTTCTATTTCGGTCCTGATCCCGGTTTCGCCCTTCTTTTCTTTATTTTTTCGCTACCAGTGGTCGGGGGATGTCTCCTCCTGTTTGTTCTTCCTTGTGTTTTTCTTTCTTCCTTCATGCCTTGTATGTTGCTGGGGGCAGGATCGGAACGAAATCCGAACTTGAAACTTTAGGAAAGTTTCAAGTCCGGATTTGGTTCCGGTTCCGGTTCCGCCGACTCTTTTGTGTTGCCCCGATTTCGGTTCTGCCTCTTTTGTTTTTCCTTGCGTGTCTTTGGTTTTGTTCCGGCGAACCCAGAACCGGAACTAGAACTGCACTCTGAAACTTTTCTGAAGTTTTAGGTTCTGGTTCCGTCCCGGTCCCGGTTTCGCCGGTCTTGTTCTTTTCCCTTTGTTTTTTGAGTTTTGTCCGGGGGGCGCTTTCTCCCGTTCGTCTTTCTTCCTTCTCTTCCTTTGCTTCGTCTTCTTTTGAGTTTTGTCAGGGGCAGGACCGGGTCTGAATCCGAACCTGAAACTTGAAGAAAGTTTCAGGGGCGGTTTTGGTCCTGATCTCGGTTTCGCTGGGTTTCATTTGTTGTTTTCCCCCCGTTCGGCCTCTGGTCCCGTTTTGATTCTCATCCCGACTTCGACTCCACCGAAGGATCCAAGTTCGATAAACAATGAAGGAGTCGCTATGAAGTCTCCCTGACATGATGGTGTTTGGGCGACTAACAGAGGTCTCGACAAAAGTTATGTCATCGCTATGATGTCTCCCTGAATTATAAAAGTCTCCCCGACAATAGGATGAGTTCGCCGAAGGATATTGCCTTCGGAAAAAGGTCTTCTCGATAGCGATTGTCTCGGCGACCACTGTGGATATTGGTATGACTTTTTTGTTCGACATGAGGTCTTCCCAACTGCAGGGGAGTCTTGCCGAAACGAAAGGATGTGAGCTTGGGGTGAAGGAAAGTAGAGTCGCCATGATGTCTCAGCAAAGGTATGAGATCCTGCCGACCAATGAAGGGTCTCGGTATAGTGTTTTCCTTCGATAGAGGGTCTCACCGACATATGGGTGTCTTGCCGACGAAGGAGCATAGCGGTATAATGATGAGGGCTCACCGTGAGGTCTTCCCGAATGCGAAGGGTCTTGCCAATGGTCTGGGTGACCGCCACTATGAATGTTGATATAACTTTTGGGCTTGCTATGAACTATTGCCGACGGTAGTGATCTATGCTGATAACCGCTAAAGGGCATGATCGCATCGGGGAGACATGGTCAGTGTCTCACCGACATGCGATTCAATCTGAATGACCTTTGACCATCTGGTGCCCCCATGAAGCATCTGTTCAACCAATTAGAATGAGCCACGGGAAGAGCCATGGCAGTTTGATCGATGTGAGGAGGATCAATAGAATGCGCAACGTGGATCTGCTCTGAGCTCATGAGCATTCAAAGCAGCTCGACAAGGAGGTTAGAAGATAGACACGAGACCAGAAGTTAATGCAGGCACTGTAAAAGATCTAAAAGACATCCCTGGAGCGATCTCTCACCGACATGGAAGGGGGATGCACATTTAATGCCTCATTGACTTTATTCCAAGCGCTTCTGGGGCCGACGTGTCCAGGCACCGACTCATTTTTTTGTAAACCCTAAGGCAGGGGCCGACACTCTTTGGTATATAAGGCATTTTTGCCTCTTTGTAAAGGAGTTCTTACCTGGTGCTTTTCTACGTTTTGTAACTTGTGGAGTTCTTTGCGGAAGAGAGACTATGTTTTGTAACTCATGACGGGCATGCATATCAATGTTCACCATTGAAATCAATGAGTATAAGTGATTTACCTTTTCAATCTCTCTATTAAAATTGTGTGCATTCATATAATTGATGAAAATACTTGAGAAACTGTATGATTCCTTGTGGTTATGTCTTATCTTAGCACTTTTCTGTAGACCAATATATATTTTTGCAGGTTGTGAGATGTGTTCAAAAAGCAATATTCTCTAGTTGTGAAGTTATTCCTTCCTTCTAAGGAGTGTAGCCATATGAACCTTTTCATGAAATGTTTATGCAGAAAATGTATGTGATTGATTTGTGTACAACTAAGCTTCTGTCATTGACTAAAATTGTGTGAGTAAATTGTGTTATGTGTCTTCTTAGTAAATTCGGTGCATCACCATAAAGATACTATTTTTATTAGTTTTATTGTTATCCTCATTCTACCCTTTCCCTTTACAAAATCAGTAGTTAGGTGACACCAAAGGAAGCCGACCTTCTCCGGAGGTTGACCTGTGTCTATAAGTGACCCACAGCTTTGGAGGTCTTCCCATGTTACACTGAGGTGTTGAACATCAGGTGATAACAGTTTTTAGCACGCCCGGTGGGACTAGTTCCACATTATACTGTTGGTTTAGTATGCAACCAGTGAGTTCCAGACTTTACAGAAGTCATTTGTGCATACTTGGCAACTCCATAAAGAGAAAGAACTTCAGAATCAGCGCCTTCTATAGTTTATGAGAAGAGTTCAGACAAGGAGTAGCTTAGTTCCTTTCGAGTATTTGCAGCTGTCACCACCAAGAAGACAAGGAAAAGTGACAAAAAGGCTAGGGACAACACCTGTTTATTCCAGAAGAGCCAAATCTACTCCTCCATCTCTGAGATCTCGTATTGCTATCTCATTCTCTATTTCACCTAGAGTGCAAGTAAATCCACCTCAGCCACCTCCAATGGCTGCTCCAAGGAACCAACCATTTGTTACTTTCAATGGAGGGAGTCCCTTAAATTTGGCATAGCACAATGACATTCCAATGGCAGCTTTGAAAAACTTTCCAACTTTCACCGGGGAAGATCAGACTACCTTGATTGAACATATACGAGATGTGGCTTCGTTGTGTGAAGTCCATCACATAACTTAAGAGGATGTTGCTGTGAGATTATTAGCCACATCGCTGAAGGGAAGAGTTGTGCAATGGTATAGGGGCTTAGCAGTTGGCTCAATCACAACTTGGGATGAATTTGGAGACAAGTTGAATAAACAATTTCAGGACAGGTCTGATAATTTGTCTCTATTAGAGCAATTAACTATGCTTAAAAGGGATCCTTAGGAGCAAATGAATGATTTCAATTTCAAATTTCAAAGAACCGGGGATAGAATTCCTACAACAGTAAGACCACCTCCAGAATATGCATTCTTGTATTTTTTGAGGGCCCTTAATAGTGACATAGCTATTATGATACAATCAATGGGGGGTGTGTCTCTACCAGATGCATTTGAAGTAGCAATCAGAGCTGAAAATAGCCTAATACAGGTTGGTAAACTTGCTCCTAGGCCACCAATGCCTATATTTCCAGATATCCATTTAAATATCCCTTTGCAGATACCACCTTTTGCATCTTTTCCACCTGTTCCAGCAGTATCAACTACTATAACACAAGAAGATGTCATTTCTAGATCTTCAAATGAGCTACATGAGATCAAAAGTTTATTAGAAACTTTTGGAAATAAGCTTGTGACCTTGGAGAAGCATCAAACGTATAACAAGCCTTATCAACAACATAACCCAGGTCAGCAACAACAATATCAAGGAAATAAATAGGCTTATCAAGGCAACTACCAGGGCCCAAGGCAGAATGTAAACACAAGACCTTTTCAGGCCTATGTTCCAGCTCCTGTTAGTGTAGTTAGGGAGCTTCTCCCTATTTAGAACAACCTAGCAGTAAATTATGAGTGGTGCTACCCCTGTAACCAACCTCACAATCAAGTCACTTGTTCAAATGGACTCATTAATCAGGCACTTATGGTACAGAATGCCTCGAGTTCACAACAAAATGAATTCAATGGTGCATCTCCACAACACCAAGATCAACCTACTGATGATACTACCCTACTTAACTGGCAGGGTGAAGAATTCTGTGGATTGAATGTAGATAATTCTCCGGTTGTAGCTAACACTAGGGCAAAGAAAAGAGATTTTGAGCTTGATCAAGCAGCTGGCAAAGGAAAGGCAACAGCTACAAAACCATCTACATCTCAAGTGACTCATGTTTGGTAAAGGAATCAACAACTTCTAGTTAAAGAGCATCCACACTTGCAAACTGACCACGTGGGCATAAATGTACATCATCTATAATATTCTTGATATTATGAAAAAGATGAATATAACAATGTCTATGTGGGATTCATTAGCAATCCCAGGTCAAAAAGATATGTTACATTCAACTTTGTCAAATTTTAAAGTGTCTGATCAATCTGAGTCTCCAGTAGGTCAAACTAGAACTGTGTTGACAAATAATACTCAAGGAAATGATAAACAACCTAGCAAAGAGACATGAAAAGAAGTTAAACCAGCTCCTTTTTACGTGTCTGTAATCATAGGTGATAAGTTAGTTCATAACTGTATGGTAGACAGTGGAGCTAGTAGCTCAGTAATGCCAAAGCAAATTGCTGACAAACTTGGATTGAAGTATCAGCCTTTAGAGAAAGGAGTGATTCAATTGGATGGTACTTTTGTCAATACATTGGGTGTTATTAAAGATTTGAGTCTTACCCTTCATGCTTGTCCTAATTTTTCGGTTCCTCAGGACATATGTGTCATAGATCTCCCACCTTTCTTTTCTTTGTGCCTATCAAGAGACTTTACAGCTAAGATAGGTGGTTATGTGTCAGTTGACTGGTCGCATATGTTGTTTAGAACCAGATATGGAACCAAAGTTACTATTAAATCTGAAAAGTTGGCTAAAGATCACATTGAGCCATATAATCCAAGTCCTATCAATGATGTTCCCACTGCTATAGACACAAATTGTGTTGTTTTTACTGACAGTGAGTTGGCTGCCGCTCAAGAACTTCAAGCAGGAGTTGTCCCTGATGTGCTATTACACGAATGGGTAGTTGAAAATGTGTTGGAAAATCCTAAAGACCTAATTCAAGATGCTGGTATGGGTAATTATGTGATGCTTGAACCTAATGCAGAGGTTCCAAACCTCGAAAAAAGCACAGACCAATTGTTGCAACAACAAAGTGAACTTTGGGAAATGTTCTTTGATGGTTCCAGAAGTAGGAATGGAGTAGGTGGAGGTGCAATGCTGATTTCTCCACAGGGTGATAAGTATTTTTTAGCCTTTCATTTTTCTTTTGCATGTTCTAACAACAGTGCCGAGTATGAAGGACTCATTCAAGGCCTTGAGTGGGAAAGGAAAAGAGGAATCAACTATTTGAAAGTCTATGTAGACAGTGAATTGATAGTTAATCAGGTTAGGGGGTTGAATGTTGCCAAAAATGATGCTTTGAAGTCTTACAAAAATAGAGTATGGAATATAATTGAAGAATTTAATGCCTTCAATCTGATTTCTGTTCCATGAAATCAGAATAAGCATGCTGACAGACTTGCAACAATTGGAGCATAGTTTGATATCCCAGGTGATGTTAAGAAGGATAAAATACAACAGTATGTCAAGGTGGTTATCAGGCCATCAATTCCTGATAACAACATTAACTGACAGGTATTTGAAAATGATGAACATATTTTAACCTTTCTGCTCCAAGAAGATCAATTTTTTGTAGTGAACCAAGAAAAGATCAAACAATAGTATGATGATCAAGTGATTCAGTTGAAGACAAATAAACTTCCCAAAGGGCTGGTTACCTTGGAATCCATATTCAATTCTAATGATCAACTTAAGAATAACAAGGTCGGAATTCAAGTAAAAGAGGATCATTATGAAGAAGTGGAAATCTTTAAAGGTAAGCTTCTCAAATTAGGAAAAATCTGTTTAGCTAAAGATAAGAGAGCTTTCATTGTTTTATGCCAAGAGTATCATGATGTTTTTTCTTGGCAATATTTTGATTTAAGAGGGTTTTATCCTCATATTGCACAACATACAATTGAGTTAGAACCTGATGCCAAGCCAGTTAGACAAAAAAAAAGACCATTGAACCCCAAGCTTGAACCTTTAATGATCAAAGAGCTGACCAAGCTAGTTGAGGGGGGTATTGTATTTCCAATTAAGCATACATCCTAGGTTTCTAACCTTGTTCCAGTTAGAA
Organism: Sequoia sempervirens; assembly: GCA_007258455.2. Lineage (NCBI taxonomy): Eukaryota > Viridiplantae > Streptophyta > Pinopsida > Cupressales > Cupressaceae > Sequoia > Sequoia sempervirens. The sequence continues at coordinate 316,278,634 of VDFB02105785.1, read as the reverse complement.
AAAAGAACGGTGAGGTAAGACTATGTGTAGATTTTAGAGACCTTAACAGAGCATCTCTGAAAGATCATTACCCCTTACCGTCTATGGAACAAATCCTCCAAGCTGTTGCTGGTTCAGAGAGATTTTCTCTTCTGGATGGGTATTCTAGCTATAACCAGGTCCTTGTCAAGGAAGAGGATCAATATAAAACAACATTTACAACAAAATGGAGCACCATGGCCTACAAGAGAATGCCTTTTGGCTTATCTAATGTTGGTGCCACCTTTCAGCGTGCCATGGATATGGCCTTTCAGAGTTTAATTCAGAAATTTCTACTGGTTTACTTAGATGACATAACTGTATATTCAAAAAATGCAGATGAACACTTGTTGCATCTCAAGCAAGTTTTTGAAAAATGTAGAGAATATGGAATATCTCTCAATCCAACAAAGAGTATTTTTGCAGTCCATGAAGGTAAACTGTTAGGCCATTTAGTATCAAAAGATGGAGTTACCATTGATCCTGAAAGGGTTAAGGCTATACTTGAACTGCCATTACCTAATCACAAGAAAGGATTGCAGAGCTTTTTAGGGAGAATTAACTTTTTAAGAAGGTTCATTCCTGATGTTGCAAATTTACTATAGCCCTTGACTGCCATGCTTAAAAAGAATGTAGTTTTCAGTTGGAATAAAGAAGCAAAACGTAGTTTTGAAGAAGTCAAGGAAGCTTTAGCATCAACTCCAACACTAGTAAATCCAAATTTCTCTAAAGACTTCTTCTTGTATGCTTTTGGTAGCGTTGGTTCAATCTCTGCTATGCTGGTGCAGAAAAATAGCGATAATTTAGAGTAGCCAATAGCTTTCTTTAGTCAGGTACTTGCTGATTATGAAGATAAGTATACATTTGTTGAGAAACATGTTCTCGCTGTGATTAGAAGCCTAAAGAAGTTTAAGCCTCTAGTTTCAAACAATAAAATTCATATTTTGGTTACACACTCAAGTGTGAAGGAGTTTTTGTTGAACAAAGATCTGGGTGAGAAAAGAGCAGGGTGGATCACAAAAATAATGGAATTTGATGTCAGCATCTACATCACAAAACTTGTCAGAGGAAGAGGACCTTGTGAGCAACTTGCCTCAAACCCTGAAGATGTGCAGAAACTGAAAACTAGTGTTGTTTTAGCTAATACTGATCAGCCTCAAAATGTTCAAGGTACTACACCTGCGTTAACAACAAGTTGGGTTCAAGAAATGACCCACTTTCTTCGTACTAGTGAATGTCCACCAAGCCTAGACAGAGAAAAATGAAGATACTTCAGATTGCAGCCAATTCCCTATGTCCTCATTGATAACATTCTTTTCAGAAAAGATCTGAATGGTATTTTGTTAAGGTGTATTGATATTGATCAAACATAAAGAGTACTGCATGAATTTCATGATGGAGTTTCAAGGGGTCACTTTGCTCCAAGGAAAAATGCTTGGAAAATAATGAGAGCTGGTTACTACTGGCCCAACTTGTTTAAAGATGCATATGCATGGTCAAGAAAGTGTGTTAAGTGTGCTTTGTTTTCAGGAAAAGAAAAGCTGCCCACTATGCCTCTACATCCAATTCAGGTGGAACAACCCTTCATGAGATGGGGCATGGACTTTATTGGGCCAATTAATCCACCATCCAGTGCTGGCCACAAGTGGGTGCTTACTGCTACAGACTATTTCACACGATGGATGGAAGTAGTAGCTTTGAAAGAAGCAAATGAATCTTCAGTTTTGAATTTTTATGAAGATATAGTCACCATGTTTGGAGTTCCTAACTCCATCATTTTAGATAATGCTCTTGCATTTGATGGATTGAGAGTCACATATTGGGCGGTTAAACACGAAATTCATTTGAATACTTCTTCCAATTATTACCCACAGGGTAATGGATTAGCTGAAAGTACAAAAAAAAACTTGATCAGAATCATTAAGAGGACTATGAAAGAGAATCAAAGAATTTGGCATACCACATTGAAATCTGCACTTTGGGCAGACAAAGTGACTCCTAAGAGGTCTGTTGGTAATTCAACATATGTCCTTGTTTATGGTAAAGAGGCTAGATTACCTCTATCTATGGAGCTTCCAGCTCTTGACATTATACATCAGTTGGAGATGTTGGAGGAACAAGACCCAATGTCCGTGAGATATGCAGAGCTCATGGAGCTTGAAGAATCAAGAGGTAAGGCAATGAAAACTTTGGAGTATCATCAGCTCCAAACAAAGAGAACATTTTACAAAAAAGCTACAACCAGAGTATTTAAAGAAGGTGATATTGTTCTCAAATGGGATGTTCTAAAAAGCAGGCCGAGCCATCACACCAAGTTTGACAACATGTGGATGGGTCCACTTATTATCAAAGAATGCAAGGAGCACAATGCTTACCAACTGACCACAACTGAAGGTGAGGTGTTTCCTATCCCAGTCAATGGGATACACCTGAATCCTTGTTTTGAGGTTTAATGAGTTCCTCCTTTGTACATATTAGGTTAGGCTTTATGCTTTCAATAAGTGCTTCTGCACTTTAGTTAGTTTGTTGTTTCTTTCCCTAAGTACTGTTCTAGCGCAGTGAATGCCTAAGTGATCTGGTTATTGAGTTACAAATTCGTTATAGCCATGTGCAAGGTTGTTCCAGGTCCATTCCTGAGTTTTCCCAATGACTCCATGCCCAATGGATAGGCCTAGGCTACTAGTTTCCATGTTTAGCAGTCAAACATCCAGCAAAGGTCGCCATAAATGTTACCCATTTTTCACCTACGGGCTCAATCAGGCAGGGTAACCCGTGCTTTCAGGTGTTCTTGAAGACCAGATGGAGGAACATTTGTATCAAGGTCACATATTTTCTAACTTGTTTGCTTCTTGTGCAACTACGGGGGAAAATGATGTTTTAAAATTCAACACGTGGATTAAATGTGGCTCCCACAAGGGTTGAGCCCAGCGTGCAGGTATTCAATTTTGGGTGGGTTTTCTTGTGTTTTTGCCTTGTTTTTTCCCCTTTCCATTTTTGTTTTCTTCATGCCATTTTTCCCTTTGTTCTGTCGGGGGCGGAACCAGAACCGAGACTGAACTCTAAAACTTTTATGAAGTTCCAAGTTCTGGTCCCAACCCATTTCCTATTCCGTCGGGGTTTTTGTGTTTGTCTGCCCTTTTTCTTGTGTTTTTCCAGACCCAGGATCGAGACCGAAACCGAACTTGGAACTTTTCCAAAAGTTTCAGTTCCAGTTTCAGTTCCGGTCCCGATCCCGGTTTCGCCCTTCTTTTCTTTGTTTTTTCGCTGTTGGTGGTCAGGGGATGTCTCCTCTTCTTTGTTCTTCCTTGTGTTTTTCTTTCTTCCTTCATGCCTTGTATGTTGCCGGGGGCAGGATCAAAACGAAATCCGAACTTGAAACTTCAGGAAAGTTTCAGGTCCAGATTTGGTTCTGGTTCCGGTTCCGCCGACTCTATTGTGTTGCCCCGATTTTGGTTTCGCCTCTTTTGTTTTTCCTTGCACGTCTTTGGTTTTGTTCTGGAGGACCCGGAATCGGAAATTTTCCCTTTATTTTTTTATTTTTGTCTGGGGGGTGCTTTCTCCCGTTCGTCTTTCTTCCTTCTCTTCCTTTCCTTCGTCTTCTTTTGAGTTTTGTCAAGGGCGGGACCGGGTTTGAATCCGAACCTGAAACTTGAAGAAATTTTCAAGGGCAGTTTTGGTCCCGATCCCGGTTCCACCGGGTTTCGTCTGTTGTTTTCCCCCTGTTCTGCCTCTGGTCCCATTTTGATTCTCATCCTGACTCTGACTCTGCCGAAGGATCCAAGCTCGAGAAACAATGGAGTTGCTATGAAGTCTCCCCGATCCGATGGTGTATGGGCGACTAACAGAGGTCTCGACAAAAGTTGTGTCGTCGCTATGATGTCTCCCCAACTTGTAAAAGTCTCCCTGACAATAGGATGAGTTCGCCGAAGGATATTGCCTTCGGCAAAAGGTCTTCCCGATAGCAATTGTCTTGGTGACCACTATGGATATCAGTATGACTTTTTTGTTCGACATGAGGTCTTCCCGACTGTAGGGGAGTCTTTCCGAAATGAAAGGATGTGAGCTCAGGGCAAAGGAAAGTAGAGTCACCATGATATCTTGGCGAAGGTATGAGATCCTGCCGACCAATGAAGGGTCTCGGTATAGTGTTTTCCTTCGGCAGAGGGTCTCACCGACACATGGGTGTCTTGCCGACGAAGGAGCATAGCGGTATAATGATGAGGGCTCACCATGAGGTCTTCCTGAATGTGAAGGGTCTTGTCGATGGTCTGGGTGACCGCCACTATGAATGTCGATATAACTTTTGGGCTCGCTATGAACTCTTGCCGACGGTAGTGATCTATGCCGATAACCGCTGAAGGGCATGATCGCATCGGGGAGACACGGTCAGTGTCTCACCGACATGCGATTCAATCTGAATGACCTTTGAGCATCTGGTGCCCCCATGAAGCATTTGTTCAACCAATCAGAGTGAGCCACAGGAAGAGCCATGGTAGTTTGAACGAGGTGAGGAGGATCAACAGAATGCACGACGTGGATCTGCTCTGAGCTCAAGAGCATTCAAAGCAGCTTGATAGGGAGGTTAGAAGATAGGCACGAGACCAAAAGTTAATGCGGGCACTGTAAAATATCTAAAAGAAATCCCTGGAGCGATCTCTCACCGACATGGAAGGGGGATGTGCATTTAATGCCTCATTGACTTTATTCCAAGCACTTCTGGGGCCGACGTGTCCAGGCACCGACTCATTTTTTGTAAACCCTAAGGCAGGGGCCGACACTCTTTGGTATATAAGGAATTTTTGCGTCTTTGTAAAGGAGTTCTTACCTAGTGCTTTTCTGCGTTTTGTAACTTGTGAAGTTCTTTGCGGAAGAGAGACTATGTTTTGTAACTCATGACGGGCATGCATATCAGTGTTCACCATTGAAATCAATGAGTATAAGCGCTTTACCTTTTCAATCTCTCTATTAAAATTGTGTGAATTCATATAATTGATGAAACTATTTGAGAAACTGTATGATTCCTTGTGGTTATGTCTTATCTTAGCACCTTTCTGTAGATCAATATATATTTTTGCAGGTTGTGAGATGTGTTCAAAAAGCAGTATTCTCTAGTTGTGAAGTTATTCCTTCCTTCTAAGGAATGTAGCCATATGAACCTTTTCATGAAATGTTTATGCAAAAAACGTATGTGATTGATTTGTGTACAACTAAGCTTTTGTCATTGACTGAAATTGTGTGTGTAAACTATGTTATGTGTCTTCTTAGTAAATTTGGTGCATCACCATAAAGATACTATTTTTATTAGTTTTACTATTATCCTCCTTCTACCCTTTCTCTTTACAAAATCAGTAGTTAGGTGACACCAAAGGAAGTCGGTCTTCTCTGGAGGTTGACCTCTGTCTATAAGTGACCCACAGCTTTGGAGGTCTTCCCATGTTACACTGAGGTGTTGAACATCAGGTTCAACAAGGGTGCAACTTCAGGTGATAACAGTTATATTTCACATTCTCACTAATATTATATGTAATTTTATGGATTCCTTTAACACTTCTTTTATTATTTCATGCCCTACAAAAATTTGACATGCAAGTGAACATTTTATGTTGAAATATAATATGTTGTTGCATTTTGAATTTTCGTGGATTATATTTTTCTTTTCATGTATGCTAAAAAAAATTTGATGTTCATATGGACATTTTTATGGTTTGCAAAAAATATCAAGCAAGTGAACATGTCATATTCATGTGAAAACAATAATTTATGTAAAGTTAATGTCTATGTAGACATTTTACAATATTATGTGAAAAATGATATATATCCTTTTTACATTGTGGGAAACCAATGGTCAAGTGTAAATTTTATATGGTTAAAAGTGTTGTTATACTTTAATTTCCACAAACTTTATAATACAATATTTTGTCTTTTATCTAATGTGGGAAAGTAAGGTCCAATTGGACATTGCAAGATTTTGGGTTCCAAGTGGATATCATGGAAATACGAACTCTAAGTGGATATTTTGCAAAAAATTGACAAACTGAACATTAAACCATATGAAGTGTAATTGCCAATCAAATTTATTCTTAGGCATAATCCCTACCCATTATAATGAACCACTTGAATATCCATGTGAGAAATTCAAAAGTTTTTTTTAATGAATAAATATATTTTAGCGCTCCCCAAAAGATAATGTTGTCTACACAATAAATAAATTATTTTATTGAAAGATTCATGTCTTTTTTATAGACCATTCCCTTTATACTTTATGTCTTAATTAATTTTCCTTTTTAAATTTTTATTAAAACCTTTTAAAAATTTAATTTTAGTTTCTAGGGATAAATGAAATAGGCCAATGACATTATGTTGTGTTTATTCCCTCTTTAACTCATGACATCTTCCATAAAAGTTACTTCATTGGTTACTCCTAATATTAGGAGGTGTACATGAAATAAAAAAATAAAGTGGAGTAAAGGCGAATTGTCAAAATTTTATATTCAAAAAAATCATTGTAAACTTCACAACCTTTATAAAGCCTCTTTTTGTAGGAAATGATATCCATTTTTTTTAATAAAGGTTTGCAGTTTCATGTTAAATGCCAACAATTTATATTTCCCAAACCTTAAAAATAACTATCCCAAACACTTTATGCATATCAAACAATATCATGCCAATCATTATACAAGAAAATCAAATATGATAAAATTTGTGCCATGTAGCTTCAAAAATCAAACCACAAAACAATCCAAGTTCACCTTGCGATGAATTTAGGTGGCTATACCAAAAAGACTTCTTTATGAAAATATACCAAATTTATGGACCAAGAGAACTCAATTCAAGCTTTCACTAACCTCGGGTGATAATAAGCACTTATAAAAAATGAGAGAAATATCGGTTTTAAGAGTAAAACCCTAAACCAAGCACACACCAAAATTGAAAAGGGGTGTGCTGTGAGACACACCAAATGGTAGAATTAAAAAGATAAATGCTCCATATTATTTATAGAATAAAAAAAGTGAAATACCAAAATTTCTATTTTGACAAACCAAGCTAAAGACATCAAGGCCTACGAATAGAAATCAATACAAATTTGATCATAACTTTAGTTATATAGGAAAACTTGAGTGTATGAACATAATTAATTTCCTTTCCTAAAGAAAGTTGATCCTTGGTGACACAAGCTGAGCATTAAGCTACTTATATCGATCTATGCTCATGAACTACCTAGACAATGTCTCACTGCCAATCAAGTGTCCATAGCCCCAATGAGGTTGTCTCTATGATTCCCTCAAGATATCTACACTTAACTAGGTATCTAGATCCTTGATAGATATCTTTTTTACCAATTGGGTTAAATGTATTTTTATTTTTCATTATTTTATTTTCATTTTATTTTGATATTATTTTCAAGATTTTTTATTTTCAACTCACAAGAAATAAAGCTTTTTTTGTTGGGTTGAGAATCATAATGGTGGAAAGTAGACATTTAGATTTTTCCCTTAATACACAAATTCAATAACAAGTCCCAACTACTTCAAATTTGTTAAAATGCATGATGTATTTAGTTTCTAGATGTTCAAGATGTATACAACAAATGAAATTGGTATATTTTAATCTAATATATGGTGACTCTATCACCTTTTTTCTAAAAAACCTTGTAATGAAATAGGTTTCATGGGACACAACATGTAGCTAGCATCAATAGCCAACTAGAAAATTTGAATTATGACATCCTTTATTAAAAAAATACTTTAAAAAAATCTTGAGAAGTCATCATTATTCCTTTATTCAAGCATTCCTAAAAAGTAAGGAACTTTGGGCTTAGAAAAAATACAAATAAACCAAAAAAATGACTAATCTATAATAGAGCATATAACACATAAAGAAAACATAAAACAACTATTTACAGGATAGTTTTCTAGATGAATAGGCTTCATGAACACAAGGATTAACATTCATGTTCACATGAATTTTTAGTGCATGTAGGAGTATCAAGGTGTTAGTCATGGTCCTAAGTTTTACACGTTCATCCTTACATTTAGAGAATTGTGATTTAATTTTTCTACACTCATTTACTAAAATGATCATACAAAATTAATAGTTGAGGTAACTCGTTATGTTTTTGATATAAAAAGCAACAAAACAAGGGTGATGTCCCATTAATACAAGGCACCAACAACCATCCACAACAAACCAACACTAACATCACAGTAACAACGGGTCTAAAAACCAAACCATCACCCTAAGCAAATCATATCAAAAACATCCCAAAAAATCATCATTAATTCACATGTAAGTTTTTTTCCCTAAAACTCCATAATCAAAATGATAATTATTATAATTTATTGTAAAGCGGGAAGACACAACTGGGTTTATCATTTCATCAACTAGAATTGCTTGTTCATTATCAATTGGTTCATCATCCAATGAATTCACTTCTTCATCTTTAGGAGGTCTCAATTCATGGCGTATCATATCCATCAACTAATAGTCCATTATAAAAATCAGATTCAACACTTTTAGTTTCTATAATAGGGAACATTTCACCTTTTTAAGAGTCATCATGTGGTATGAAAAATGAATCAATTCATGCTTTTTCAAGTAACTTCACACAATTAATTTCAATAACATCATCAACTAGTTTTCCTTTGGGCTCTAATTTTGTTGAAGCAAATTGATTATCACTATTTTTTTTGGTAATCTAACCTTCGTCTATAAGAAATATCATGATGTCTTCTTTAATTATATCAACCAACTAAAATATTGTTTTGTTAATTTCATGATTAAAATCAATGCCTAAATCAATCAATTGACATGCATTTTCTTATTGCTTTACACCTTTAATTTGACTATTAAATGCATCTAATTTATCGTTGAACCTCTTTTCATTGTTAAAATTCCATAGTTCACTATTAAATTCTTGCTTTTTGTTGTTCAATGACTAAAAATGATATTTGTATCAAATGATTTATACCTGCATGTACTTTGAGCAAGAAATTGGGAAAAGGTCTTGACTTGTGTCATTCAATTGTTCTATATGGTTATTAGTTTTACAAAGGGACTTATATGCTTAGAGGTGACAAAATAGGGTTAGATTTATGAAATAACAACTTAATACACATATTCCACCCTAAACAAGTGTTATGCGGTCTATAATATGATTATTGTTGTTCCTTATGGAACAATTAACAATATTTGATCTAAAATATTATGATGCTCTATTATTTAAATCATAAATTTTAAGAAAATAAAATAAAAAAGGGGATGGTGAGAAAAATTGGTCAAAATCCTAATCTAAAATTTTGCTAGAATTAACATCAAATGAGCAACAAGATATCAAAAAATTGTCCCATATTTTACCAAACTTTGTCACAACTACACATAAGTAATGCAAGCTCCAATGGAAATTCTAGATGACAAAAAATTACATAAAATATTCTACAAATGACATAATTTCATGACATCTTTTAGAATAAAACAACAAGTTCAGTCATCTTATATTTTTTAAAAGTTTTGATAACTTAACATCTATACATGTCAATTTCCAATAATTATAGGAAAAAATTCACTAATAAGAAGAAAATCATGAAGTAAATTTAGAAATAACAATTCTTTATTACAAAATCCTCACTTATCAACAATTTTATCCTACTCAAACTGATAAATTTGATGACATTTTATAGACATAATTTAATAGTATATTACAAATTCTAAGATATTCTTGGTATATTCTTTACATTTTATTTACATATCCTCCTCTTTGATAGATTGTATGAATACTCCATCACAATATTTAAAAGAAATAAAATTCATCGACTATTACATGTTTTGATAAAATATATTTAAATTTTTTATTTTTTTTAATTGTTTTAAATTAATTTTTTTTTTAAATTTAATGCTTCTAATGATTAACAATAAGTAATTCAAGTCCATATTTAAAGTTTATCATTTTATTTTAATTCCCATATATTCATTACCCATTTTCCATACAGGACAGGGTGTCCACGTAAGAATATAATAAAGGTCAATGTTTTAAAGAGCTTGTGAATTTTAAAATGCTTTTATTTTAAGCTTTCGTCCATTTTCTAAAATCATTTGCCATACAAGATAGGGTGTCCACATAAGAATATAATAAAGGTCAATGTTTTAAAGAGCTTGTGAATTTTAAAATGCTTTTATTTTAAGCTTTCGTCCATTTTCTAAAATCATTTTTAAAACCTTGGTTTTAATCTTTTTAAGTGTTTGATTCATTTTTGAAAAGAATTTTTTATTTTAGTCCCTTTTGACTCATGGAGATTTTTTTTTAAATTTCATTTCATATGTTCACTTTAATTTATTTAATTTAATACATTTATTTATTTATTTTAGACTATGGGAATTGGGTAGCCTCCCTATAAACTGCAATGCGTCTGGTAAAAAATTTTCGCGTGATCGGTGATGTTGGCGCAACACACCCTCCGGTACCACGGGTTTGGGGGAGACTAGACCTCATGACCTCTTGCCTACAACATGATGCTTTAGCCAATCAAGGTAGGCCCCCCACTCCTTTAATACATGTATTTTTGTTTCAAAGGTTTTTAATTTTTTTTTAAGGCTTCTATGCTTTATATCTTTCCCATTTACCTCTTGCAAGGATGCAATGTCAAAGAGGAATTTCAAACTTTTTCTATTGTGCTTTGTATCATTTCATATGCTCACTTTAATCAGTTCTTTTCATACATGTATTTTTGTTTCAAAGGTTTTTTAAATTTTTTTAAGGCTTTTATGCTTTATATCTTCCGCATTTACCTCATGCAAGGATGTGATGTCAACAGGGATTTCAAACCTTGTCTATTGTGCTTTGCATTTCCTCCAATGCTTATGTAATTTTTATGACTTCCTTAGATACTTCTTTTTATCCTTTCATGCTTAGTGGAAATTTGACATGAAAGTGGACATTTTATGTTTGTAATATCTTATGTTGTTACACTTTGAATTCCCTATTTCAAAAAATATTAGGCAAGTGAACACGCCATATACACATGAAAATAATAGTCTTTGGAAATTTGATGTCCATGTGGACATTTTATAGTGTTATGCGAAAAATACTTTATACCCTTTCTACTTTATGGAAAACTAATGGTCAATTGGACATTTTATGTGGTAAAAAGTGTAGTTGCACTTTACTTTTCCAAAAAATTCATAATAAGCACATTGTGTTTTATATTGTGAAAAAATGAGGTCTAACCGAATATTATTGAATTTTGGGTTCCAAGAGGACATTATGGAAATACAAGCATCAAGTAGATATTTACAAAATATTTGAACCAAACATTAAACTATTTGAAGTGTAATTGCCAGTCAGATTTATGCTTAGGCATAATCCCCTCCCATTATAATGATCCACTTCAATATCTTTGTGACAAAGTCATTTTTATTTATTTTTAATGTTTAAGCATACTTTAGTGCTTCCCAAAAGGTAATGATGTACATGTGATAAAAAAATTATTTTATTAAATGATTAATATCTTTTTTAAAGATCATTCCCTTTAAATTTCATACCTTAGTTAACTTTTTATTAAAAATTAAAAATATTTTTTAGGGATAAATGAAATAGGCCAATAACATTATGGTGCATTTATCCCCTCTTTAACTTGTGACATCTTCCATAAATGTCACTCTAATCGTTACTTGGAGGATTGTGATGTGTAAGTGAAATAGGAAAATTAAAGTGGACCAAAGGTGAATCATTATTTTTTATATAAAAAATCATTGCAAACTTCAGAACCTTTCATAAAGGCTCTCATTGTAAGAAATGATATTAGGGAAATTTTTAAATTTTATGTTTTCTAACTTCATGTTAAATTTCAATAGTTGATCTCTCCCAAATTCTAAAAATCACTAGAAAAAATCCTAAACACTTCATGCATATCAAACAAGATTATGCCAATCATTCTATAAGAAAATAAATCTAATAACCTTTATGATATGGGACTTCAAAAATAAAACCATAAAAACATACCATGCTCACTGTGGAGCATCTCTAATGTATAAGTAAACTAGTGATATAGAGTATATGCACGACTCAAAGGACTTAAGGATCCCTAGCTAAACAATCCATTATTCTTAAGAGGGCTACATTTAATTATCAACCACTGAGTTGTAAAACTTTAGATAGTGCTAAAAATATATATACATTCACTGATTCTAGACACATCCTACATCAATGGAGTATAGGCAAATACACATGTGCAAATACAATAAAAGCTATAAAATATAATAAACTACTAATTCAAAAAATAAGGGAAAAAGAATGTAAACAACTATCTTCTACTGCAGGTACCTAATACTTAAGACTATAACTATTAACTATTAAAAATTGTAATGTCCTAACCTAGCTAATTCCTCCTGAGTATGAAACCAAACATTAAGCTACAAAATTCAATTCATGAATTACAATGCATGCATTCATAACATATAATTGAAAATTACCAGTTGAGTTCAACAATGCATTATCTAATCTAACAACAGAAATTGAAGTCGGTTAGTAGTACCTCAAGTGGCCCTTACTTGAGTTGTTGCTTCCATAGAATTTGTCACACTCAATTACTCAATAAACCATGATGTAAAACCAATTTTCTTTATTGCATTCTAACATTGAACGACTACACATGAAATGTAACACACATTCTATTGTTGCAACTACTGAGCAATAATGGTAAAAACAAATAACCAAGTAATTAGATAACTAGGTAACTAGATCCCCTCCTTGACAAAAGATCCTACTATATAGGGTCTACGAGGAGTTTCATTATTCATGGACTGAAAACAAACTCATGGAACAATTGCCAACTTTCCCTCAAAGATAGGAAGAGGACTAAGTTTGAAATAGAAAAAATAACTATATGAAGCAAGAGTAAAAAACTAAATTCAAATTTTGTGCCAAATAGTTTAACCGCTCATGACATAAACATGTTCATAGAACAGTTCTATCATAAATCAGTCTCGCTACAATTAGACTTCTTCTTCTCCTAACTGTCTTATTTGGTGAGTAAGAGTGGTATATGGTGACTCACAACTAATCAATAAATGATCACCTTCATTTCCTTCTAAAATTGTCATGCCTTGGTTGTTTGACTCCTCTACAACAATCTATAGTTCTTATGCTATAGGCTAAGATACTCGTTGTTGCGGGTTGACAGTTCTTCTTGCTGCAATGTGTTAGTAATATTCCTAAGGCATCCACATTATTAACAACCATAAAATAAATATACAATCCTAATAAATTTTATAGACATTCATGTATTCATACATACATATATCAACACAACATATTTTCATTTTTGCATACTCAAGACTGCTTAAAAGTATATAAAATTCTAAAAGGTCTTAGTAATGTCTTGAAACTTAGTGGAAAGAGATAATGAAAAGTATGAAATAGTGAAAGTAAAGTAGCTAATTATGGAGCCCATCACTCACCTTGCAAGAAAATATGGGTGGCTATAGCAACAAGACATCTATACAATAATATGCTAGATTTATGAACCAAGAGCACTCGATTCAAGCTTGCATTGACCTCAGGTGATAGTAGACATTTATGGAAGACAAGGAGAGAAACATTGTTTCTAAGGGAAAAACCCTAAACTAAGTACATGCCAAAAGTGATAGGGATTCTTTATTTTTTCATAAGTGAAATGTGGTATTTTGTGAGATACACAACAAATGGCATACATAAAAAGGGAAATGATCCAAATAATTTCTAGAATAAAACAACATAAAAGTACTAGAATTTCAAGTTTGGAAAACCAAGCTAATGACATGAAAGCCTAACTATAGGAAGAAAGAACACAATTGACCACAACCTTAGTTATAAAGGAAAACTTGAGTGTGTGCACATGATTAAATTCACTTTTTAAAGAAATCTAAGCCTTGGTGACATAAATTGGGTATTGATCTACTTATATTGATATATCCTCATGAACTACTTGGATATTACCTTTCTACTAGTCAGGCATCCATAGTCTTGATAAGGTTGTCTTTGTGATGCCCTCAAGATATTGATCTATTTCCAACTACGTGTCCATAGCCTCAATAGAAATATCTAAGTCACTCAATGGGTTGAATTTCTTTGAATTTTTCATTATTTTATTTTATTTTCTTTAGCATGTTATTTTTAAGTTCTTTTATTTTCAACATGTAAGCAATAAAGCTCATTTTTGGGTTGGGAATCACAATACCAACAAAGGTAGATGCTTAAATTTTTTTCTTAATACACAATTGGGACAACCAATCTCAAGTACTTAATAAATTTTAATATGCTTCATGTATGAGGTATCTACATATTCAAGATGTATAAAATAAATAAAACATATTTTATGGGACATAACATGTAGCTAGTATGAACAACCAAACTATAAAACTGAATTATGACAATCCTTTATTAAAGAAATAATTAAAGATTTTTTTTGTTGAGAAGTCATCATTCTACCTATATTAAAAATTCTACCAAAATAAGGAACTCCAATATTAAGCAAAACACAATGAACCAAAAACATGACAACCTAAAATAGAACATACAACACAAAGGAAACCTAAACTAACTATTTACAAGATAAATTTATAGATGAGCATACTTAATGAACACAAGAATTATCATTCATGTTCACATGACTCTTTAGTGTGTGAGGGATTATCAAGGTGTTATCCATGGTCCCAATTTTTGCATATTCATCCTTATATCTAGAGAAGTATGATTTGATTATTTTACACTCATATTCAATAAAATGATTATAAAAATGAATAGCTGAGGTAACTTGTTATGTTCATGATTAATCCACATGCAAGTTTTCTTTCTTTAATCTCCATAATCAAAATGATATCATAATTTATTAAAAAAGTGGAGACACAAGCTAATATTTTGTTTCATCACCTAGAATTGCTTGTTCATTATCAACAATTTCATTATCCAATAAATTCACTTCTTCATCTTCAAAATATAAATTCATGGTGTATCATTTCTCTTGCATTAGGTACATGTAAATCATAATCATATGGTAGGGAAAATAAATTAATGTTTTCTTTCTCAAGTAAGTCCACATAATCAATTTCAATAACATCATCTTCTAATTTTTCTTTAGACTAATTTTTTTCAAGAATGCTAATTATCATTGTTTTGTTTGGTAATATAACCTTTGTCATTAAGAAATATATTGACAAATTCTTTAATTTCCTAAATATCAACATTACTTAAGTGAAATTTTATCATCAACATATGATATACATAGATATGCCTTATTTAATTTAGTTACATGTAATAGATAAATATCATCAAACATATGAATAAAATTCCATGTTTTAGTTTCTCGTTAATATTGGATTGATGTTTGACCATGTAAAGTATAGAAACATAGCCTTCTACATCTTCTTTCTTTTGACCTTCTACTGATTTTATTAAATCCATTTTTAAAGCATCCCATAGAGAGGTACAAGTTTTGTATGACTAATTATCTAGTTGTATTGAAGGCTACACTATTATTGCAATTGATTATTGATCTTAGAAAAATTATATAGTACTTTGTTTTCTTTAGTTGTGGCGACTCCCTTCTCTATTTTTTATGTATTCTCTTTAATGAGTGAACTAAATTATTTTTAAATAGTATGTTTTTTCAAGAGTTTACTATGCATAATTTGTTTGCATCAACATTTCAGATCACACTCCACGATCCAATATTTTTAATTAAATTATTTTTATTTAGTTACAAAATTAAACGTGTCCAATTTTTGTTCACTTATTCTAATGGTTAGTTACATCAGCTAATTAAAAGAGAGTTTTCAATATTTCATGATTAAATTTAATGCCTAAATCAATTAATTGACATGCATTTTCTTATTGTTTATACCTTTAATCTGATTACTAAATAAATCTAATTTATTATCAAACCTCTTCTCACTATTAGAAATCCATAGGTCACTATTAAATTATTGTTTTTGATGTTTGATGATTGAAAATATGGTATTTGTTTATCTAGAAAGTTATCGAATGGTTTATACCTACATGTATTCTAAGCAAGAAATTGGTAAATTTCACCTTTACCATAGTATAATTCATCTCTATCACTTTTTGGAGCAACATAGAAGTACGGTGGCTATTGTTGAACTTCATCATACTTATATTTAGGAGCTAGTCTAAGTGTTGTATCTTCTAGACAACTGTTATATATCCTTGTGTTGTATCTTATTACTTTAGACTTTCTTTAGTAGGTGTGTATACTTTTATAAAAGGGACAAATCCTTTTAAATTTATATCTAACCTTATTAGAAAATTTAGACAATTAATTTTGCCATGTTCAATAGTACTAGTACCCTACATTTTCTTGGTGAAGAAAAATTATACAAAATTTGAGAATGTACCTATTCATTAAAAATATCTTGAAACAAAGGAATGTCAAATTAAAAATTATTTTTAAAATAACATTTATTATAACTTCTATTATTCATTAGAATTAATTTTATTTATTTATTTTTATTGTTTTGGATTAAAAAATAAAATATTTGGTATATTTCAGATTAATAACTTGAAAGTTCATTGCAACTCTAGCTCATGCAGGCCCTTCTTCTAGAACCAATCTATTGATGCATGTGTTGGTCACATGGTCAACTTGCATAAATTCACAACAAATTTCATCTCTTTTTAAAGAAAATAAAATTTAATAACAAAATTTCATGATCCCAAGGCTTCAACTGTTAGGCCTTGACTAGTTATTTCACTTAGTTGTTCATTGTGGTTACTATTTTACAAAGGGACTTACATTCTTAGAGTTTACAAAATAAGGCCAGGTTTATGAAATAACAAATTAATGCACATATGAACCACCCTAAACAAGTATTTTTGAATCTATATTTTGATTAAATTTATTCATTTTGGAACAGTTCACATCATTTGATTTGTAATATTTTGATGATTAATTATTTATATTTTATATTTTATGAAAAAAAAATAACAAAGGAGGTTGAGGAAAAAAGGGGTTGAAATATTTCTTTGAATATTTGTTGTAATTAATAGTAAATCAACAAGACATCAAATAATTGTATTGTGTTTCACTAGACCTTGTCACAATTACACACATGTTGTGCAAGATCTAATGGAAGTTCCATATTACATTATAATTACACAAAGTATTTTAATAATGACATAATTTCATAACATGTTTCATAGTAAAAAATAAGTTCAATTACCTTAGAGTTTTCAAAGTTTTAATAACTTAAACATTCATCTATACATACTAATTCCAATAATTATAAGTAAAAATTCACTAATGGGAAGAAAACCATGAAGTGAATTTAATAATAATAAATTTTAATTACAAATTTTTCCAATTATCAACAATGTTGTCCTCAAAATTATCGATCTGATGGCCTTTTATTGACATGGGCACTTAAAAACCAAGTACAAGTAAATGACAAAAATTAATTATTAATTAATGGCTCAAATTTATAATGACAACATATTCCAATTTCTAGGTTGTTCTTCACATATTCTTAGCATATTCTCCTCTTTGACAAGCTATATGGACATTCCATTAAAATATTTATACTGAATCAACATCTGAGAGCTCTAACAAGTTGTGATTTAACATTACCTAAAAAAAAAGAAATAAAATTCATTGAATATCACATGCTTTGCAAAAATAAATACAGAAAAATAAAATAATAGCTTTTTAGATTTAGGTTTTGCAAAAGTATTAATGCTTATGACGATAAAAGAATGATTATTCATATTTTAAAATAGTAAAAAAAATCCACATGATGTGTGCCCTTACTTTCTTAATTGATTATTTTCCTACATATTGTCATTTAAAAATTAGTAATTCAAGTCCGTTTGTAATTCTTATCTTTTTACAAGTGCTATTGTAGAACTTGTTTTAATACCCATTATTCATTTCATATTAAAGATATGCATTTTTCATACAAGCTAGGAATCCCAACATCCTAAGAATATAATAAAGGAAAATATTTTAAAGAGCTTGTGAATTTTCCCCATTAATGGGGTTGGCGGTGTTGAGACCCTTATGAGAAGGGTAGGAGCAAAATGAGAACCTCCCCAATTAGGTTGTGTTTAGTTGAATTTTGATGGGGCCTTGAAGGGGAATCTTGACCCTTTTGGTGCAAGGTGCATAATCCATGACTAGAAAGGTGCAAAGTATCCAAACGTATGAAGCATAGAACAAGTAATGAAGATGAGCTCCAAGAACTATTTATTGGGTTTAAAATCTATTTAAAATTGAAAAATTTAAAGGTGATCATTAAGGGTGATTCTACTCTCGCATTTAATACCCTTAGGATGAATTCTCTATAAAGTTGGAAGTTAAAATCATTTCTCTTGGCTATACAAATAGAGCTCTCAAAATTGGAGGACAACATACCAAATCATATATATCGCGATGCTAACATGGAAGTTGAATTACTAGCCAACATGAAAATCAATAGGGAAATTGATCTTACATATGAAGTATTGGATAATAATGAAGATGAAAATAGGTAAGGCATGCGAGGACAAAGAGAAGTCATTCAAAATATACATCAAGTAATTTTTCAAATCAATGATGCAAGTTACATGTTTCACATTTCCTTAATCATTAATTGAAATGTCTCCAAATAATTAACACTTCACCATAAATCTTATTAATAAACATATGGAAGAATATAAGTGTGGATTTAAAATTAATAAACTAAGATAGATAAACCTATTAGGTTCACATATTTCTAGTGACATGACCTTTTTAGGCATAACCGCAAAACATAAACTATAAAGCATCTTTAAAACCAGGCACCATCTAATCCTTTTTCCCATAGAGTGAGTTTTGGGGGAAATTTTGATGAGGTTAAATCATCAGTATATTTGTGGCCTTGTTGTTGGATCTAAGTGAGAAGGATGTGATCAAGTGGTTAGTGATTAGATTGGTGAAAAGAAAATTCTTGGGAAACTTTGATGGTATCTTGGAGGTAGCTCACAATGGGAATGGGGTTCCCATGCCTTTAGATTTCAACAAACTCATGGTGCAAGGGAAATATATGGAGTTGCACCCCTTTGTTTACTCTAACAAACATACCTCTATTTTCACTCACAGGTGCTTGGCTTCAAAAGGTGTGGAATTCCTCAAGAAAATATTTGGGATTGATGACTCAGAATGTCTCACTTTCTTAGCCAATTACATCGAAGAATTCCCAAAAGAATCACTTTATGGTCCTAGGTGGAAATTCTCCGCTAAAGATTTTTTTTGAAAAGTTGATTAAAATGTAATTTTTTATTAGGATAAATTATTAAGAGATGCCATATTTTATTAAAGCACTGGTGGAAATAAATAGGACATAGGTTATATGTACAATTTTTTGCCATATTTTATACAACATTGGGCTGAATTAGACATGGAAATAACACTATGATGTACTCATAACTAGAATGTATGGGAAAAACACAAATCTATGTAATTATTTTTGGAAGGCAATAGAATGGGAGCAACCCCCGAGGTTGCATTTTATTGAAAAATAAAAAAAAGCTCATGAATTTTAAAATTATTTTATTTTATCCTTTCATGCATTTTCTAAGATATTTTTTAAAACCTTGGTTTTAATCTTTTAAAGTGGTTGATTCATTTTTCAAAATAATTTTTGATTTTAGTCTCTTCTGACTCATGAAATTGATGAGAAATAAATAGGTTCTTGTAATTTTTTTTGAGAAATTCAATCTCTATCCAAATGTGGCTTCAATTGATGAGATACAAGGATTGGACTACAATAACATGAAAATCTAAAACTTATATGCAAATATAAAAATAAAGTTTCCTTAATATGGAATTACCGTGATTAGATCCATGTTTTTTATGATGTTAAAATTAGCCAAAATATCATTATTAATAATACCATTTTATGTGAACTTATAACAAAAATATATAAATAATAAAATCACCATAAGATAGGAGAAATGAGGCACAAATTAGCAATTCACAAGATCATCACATAACACAAGATTTACATGGAGAAACCCTTGCAAGAAAAAACTCCACCAAGAAGAGAGGTCAAGTATACATTATCTTCAAATAAATAAGATTACTTTCATTATCCTATTTGCATCCTGCATGGTAGTACTTGTGCACCTATGAATAACCTCCTCATGCCTCAACTTGTCTTTGTTCCTGCAATGAAACTCTATATTCAACTATTGCTCATACTTTTTACATCCAAGAGCCTAAATTTATAGACTTGTGAAGACATATTAACCCCTAAAAAAGGCTCCTAAAGATGACCCTTCATTCCAAATATCCCCAACCCTTGGAATACCTCCTCAAAATGTGAAAGGACACTAGTTCTGGATCCAACACTTTCCCTCCAATTTGGGTGCCCAAACATGGAAGATAAGCATTGCATTAAATGTAATAAATGATGGAATACCAAGAGACAATTGTTGCCTCTTTTCGAGTACCCACTTGGAGAATTCCAACATTCACTCATTTATCCTTTCCTACCTTTCATTATTCCATTATAGGCATCCACATGTGGGGAAAACAATATTAAATACTTATGTCCACAACTCACCTTTATTGTTGCTAGTGGACCCATCACCCCTTATGAATATATTACAAACAATGGTGCGAATTAATATTATAAAATATTTTCCCAATACACCCTAAGTTCCTAACACTTTCCAAGGATGTCGGAACCATGACATAGGATTTATAAAGTGAATGCCATCTTAATCCTAACATTCTCCCACTTGACATCAATATTCTAAATACATCCATATGAATCATAAACAAGGAAAAAACATCCCTTAGCCAATCATGTACCATATGAATATTCACCATACTCTTATACTCCAACAAGATACCTACAAAATCAACCATGATAACCACCATCAAGAAAAAAACTCCTTCACATCCTCTAACATAACACTTATGGAAGAAAAATGAACATGCCAAGGTGAGACATATCAACTATCACTGAAACCTACACCAATATTTACATGAATACAAGCATTAGATCCAAATGATTACAAAGTATTTGAGTAGCTACCTTACTCATATTAGCTAGAATAATAACCAAAAAAAAATTAAATTCATCCAAGCTAACCATACCTCAAACTAGGGTATACAAAACATAGATATAACTTTATGATATGAACATACCAATCCAAAATATGCAATCAAGTATCTATATATCCATCCTCCTATCTCAATGCAACATACCAATGCACAAATGACCATGGACAAGGCCAACTTATAAAGTATATATAAACACTGAAATAATATCATGGATTTAGATAGTCCACATCTGAGTCATCCCACAACAACCAATAGCTTGTATGCACCTACAAATTCCATAACCCTCAAATCCCTAATGAAGCATGTAAAATCATCATCACATCACTAATGAACAAGCCAATATATCAAAGATGATAACCAAATCATATATCCAGAAACTACCATTACATGAGAAATATCAAATTTGAAAATAGATCAAGGCATACCAAGTCTACCTATAGTACTTCGCATAGAGGATGTGGCTAATTCCTCTAGTAGATAGTATCAAGGAAGCATACAATGATATGAAAATCCTATAAAAATATTTTAGATGCACAGGATAACTGAGACGGGCGGTGAATCAATTATACATTAAAACACTTATTAACATTCAAATATTTATTAGTCCTTAAACCATTAATCAGATTTAGCATGAAAGTAAACAAGTGAGGCAACACATCAAAACACTGTACATAATAGAACACAATATTTACATGGAAAATCCAAGGAGGGAAAAAACCATAGTGAGGATTAGCTCACTATATAAATGAATTGCAACATCAAAAATAATAGGCTCACTATCAGAGGGTTTACTACCCAAAAGAAAGAAGGGATCACTGCTAATGGCTCACTACCAAATTAGAAAGAGGAAAGAAAGGGATTGTTACAAAGAGAAATTCATCTTAAAGCAACAAGAAAGAATCCACTACTAAAAATTTATGCCATCTGCAACATTTGGCTCACTGCTTCCAGTAACTTCAAGCACACTGCAAATGTAGACCCTTATGTTCACAACATTAGAGTCTTAGGCATTAAGCTCACACCCATATCACCACACTTAATCAGATTCACATCTTTCACACACCTTCTATAGATCCACATACATCTTCAACAGTTTGCCTTGTATATATACCATCCTCAACCTAAAAAATCAATTAGGTAGGCCTCAATGAAATGTATGCACCTAAAATGTGCAACACCAAAATAGGTTGGGACCAAACACTTCTGTGGTGGAAAAAAGTGAAGGATGACCATACCAAGCATTAACTAGGACCCAAATCCACATAACCATGCTACTCAACTCATTCACAAACAACACACCACTTATGCAATTAGTGCTAACATGCCAGGTCATCCAAACCTGTATTGACACCCTTAACAGTTAAGTTCATGCTTAACTAGGTCCAAATATGACTTTGCAAATCATATAACAACACTCCACTATATCCATAAATCATCTCAAAATATTCTAGCATCATCAAAATATTTTGCAACTTTTCCACAACCACCTAAAACTGAGAACACCATCATTTTGTACAACTAGACAAACTGGCACATACATCTAACTCACTAACCAACTTCATGGAACACCTCAACACCTAAAACCTCAATGGAAAGTAGATACATACATTATAAGCATGCCCCTAAATTTTCAAGAAAAGAAACCTCAATGAAAAGAAATGTGGAGCAATATCATTTCTCCCTAACAATCTTCTTCACAGACACACACATTGGTGAACATAAATTTTACTATCATACGAGCCAAAACTTGAAACTCTGGATATAGAACCTTTGAACACCTCTGATCATCATATACAAACCACACAAGCATATCTTCAACCATGAAGAAATGCAGAGCACAATAGTGAGCACCACTCTGTCACACTATAATCTCTTTTATTCAAATTTTCTCAAAAGCACTTGGAAACCAAGTGAAATTACTGCAACTACAACTCTTATTCATCAAGACATCAATGAAAACACCATAACACCTTCTTATCAAATCATAACAAGCTCTTGACAACAATCTCCCCAACTATGACAACACCAACATCCTTCCAACAAATTAAACACACAATCTCCATATATTTGATATTAATGACCAACACTAGCAACTGTTGACATCAATGAAAACACCAAAAGCATACTTGCAACAATCTCCCCCTTTTTCATTGATGGAAACACCAACACTTTTAAAAACCATCAACAACAAAAGCAACCAAAAGCCACTATGCAACAAGAAGCACTCCCCCTGACTAGGAAATCTCTCACTCTTCATATTCTCATTCTCTTTCTCTTGAAAACTCTCCCCCTATGGTCTTCAGACCATATTCTCTTTTGCACTATGGTTTTTCAACCAACTCTCTCCCCTTTGAAATCAATGGAAAAGGGCCATAGACCCATCCAAATCTCTTTCCTATATTGAAATCTTTTGCTCTCCTCTTTTGACAACATTCAAAGGGAAACACTTGCACCTTTCACACATCATCTGCCTAAGATTTTTATTTTCTATTTTCCCTTTTGACATCTGCATACACCACTTTGACACCACTTGCAACACCAACAAGCAATTGCACTGTACTCACTTTTCTGCACTCTCCCCCTTAGGGGAACAAAATATGCTCCATTTGACTTCACCAACCAAAAATACTACTACTTGCTCCCCCTGAGAGGTATCCTTCATCAGTCTAGAAAAAAAAAGAATAAATCTTGAATTTCTCTACAAAATTGATGCAAACTCTTATGCATCTAGTTGAAAGAGGGAGGGAAATAACCCCTAACTTCTGCCAGAGATACTCAAATGTATCTTTAGGAAGAGCCTTTGTGAAAATATCTACAACTTGATCCTTTGTAGGAACATACTCTAGTTTTACTTCATTTTCTACAACCTTCTCTCTTAGAAAGTGATATTGGATTGAGATATGCTTTGTTCTTGAATACATCACTGGATTCTTTGATATATTGATAGCACTTGTATTATCACACAAGATAGAAATAGGTTTATTAAATGATATTTTGATATCCTTCATGGTCTAATTCATCCACAATACTTGTGTGCAACAAGATGGTGCAATAATATACTCTACCTCTATAGTAGATAAAGATACTACATCATGCTTTTTGCTTAGCTAAGAAACTAACTTGCTTCCAAGAAAGAAATCACCTCCACTTGTACTTCTTCTGTCATCCACACAACCTGCCCAATCTACATCTGTATAGGTATTTAAAGAGAAATCAATATCCTTTGGATACCATAGAACATAGTCCAGAGTGCCCTGCAAATATCTGAATATCCTCTTTACTGCTACCACATGTGATTCTCTAGGATCTTCTTGAAATCTGGCCACAAGATAAACTGCATGCATGATATCTCATCTAGTAGCAGTAAGATATAGTAGTCCACCAATCATTGATATGTACTTTCTTTGATCAGTATTAGGAGATTCATCATTCTTTCTCAACTTGCAACTAGTAACCATAGGAGTGCATACCAGTTTAGAGTCTTCCATTCCAAAAGTCTTCAACATTTCCTTGACATATTTTTACTATGAAATGAATATTCCTTTTTTGTCTAACTGATTTGTAGCCCAAGGAAGAAATTTATCTCCCTAAACATTGACATCTCAAATTCATTTTGCACCTATTTTTCAAACTTCTTATGAATTGCCTCATTTCCTCCAAAGATTATATCATCAACATACACAACCACAATCAAGGTTTTATCCTTCTCAACTTTAAAGTAAAGATTGCTATTTGTGGTACCTTTATTGAATCCCTGCTGCAAAAAATACCTATCCAATATTGCATACCTAGCTCTGGGAGCTTGCTTGAGACCATACAGTGTCTTCTTCAATTTTCAAACCATATTAGGATCATTTTATAACTGAAAGCCTTCTATTTGTTTATTGTATACCTCTTCTTCCAAATCACCATTCAAGAATGCAGACTTCACGTCCATCTGATAAACCTTGAAGCCCTTATGTGTTGCAAAGGCCAAAATCATCCTAATGGCCTCCATTCTTTCCATCGAATCAAATGTCTCCTAAAATCTATTCCTTCCACTTGTGAGTAGCCCTTACACACTAGTCTAGCCTTATTTTTGACAACTTCTCCATTCTCATTCAACTTGTTCCAAAATACCCATTGAGTTCCTATTACATTCTTGTTTGTTGGTCTTGCAACTAGTTCCCAAGTCTGAATCTTCTCAATCTGTATCAATTCTTCTTCCATATCTTTGGTCCAATTCTCATCCTTACATGCCTCAATCACTATCTTAGGTTCTAATTTGGAAAGTAGACACAAATTTACCTGTTCTTCTTTCATAGCAACTTTTCTTCTTGTCAACATGCCTCTACTCTTATCACTGATGATCTAATCTCTAGAATGATTCTTCTATACATACTTAGGAGTCTTAGGAATCCATTTTGGAGCTTCTTCCTCTTAAACCTACATCTTCCTTTTCCTCTTCTTCTTCTTTTCCTTATTCTCTATAAGAAGACTCATCAAATTCATATCCTTCTATTAGTACTAAGATTTTATGTGGTTCTGCATCTACTTTGACACTTTCACTTTTGACTACCTTCTTCAGCCTCTTGTTGTAGCATCAATAAGCCTTACTTCTTCTAGAATATCCAAGGAAGATTCCTTCATCTCAACTTGAATGATCAAACTTTCCCAAGTTTTCGTCATCTCTCATAATATAACATTTCTTCCAAACACTCTGAAATATTTGATAGTAGGAGTTCTTCCATACCATAGTTTATAGGGATTCTTTGAACTATTTACTCTTGCTTGTACTCTATTGAGTATGTATATTGTAGTATGAATAGCTTCTCTCCAATAGACATCCAGTAGATTTGATTCCTTCGTAATTGTCCTTGCCTCTTCCTAAACTATCCTATTCTTTCTCTCTACACTCCATTTTGTTGAGGATTTCTAGGAGCTGACAAATGCCTCTTTATTCCATGATCCTCACAAACATTGTTAAACTCATTGGAGGTGAATTATCCACCTCTATCAGACCTTAAGCACTTGATTTTCATATCCATTTCATTCTCAAACATAGCTTTAAATGCTTTAAACTTGTCTAGAGATTCTAATTTTTCTTTGAGAAAAGTTACCCAAGTCATTCTAGAGTAATCATTAATCATCAACATGAAATACCTGTCACCTAGAAAGCTTCTTGTTCTCGTAGGTCCACATAGGTCTGTATGCACCAACTCCAAAGGTCTTGTGATATAATCTTCTTTAATATTAAACCTCTTTCTTGTTTGTTTCCCAACTTGACATTCCTTGCAAATTGTATTGATAGGCTTTGTAATTCTTGGTAGTTCTCTTATGGCTTGAGTAGAGATGATTCTCACTAGACTATCAAAATTGATGTGACACTTTCTTCTATGAAATATCCAACTTTCATTGATTTGAGTCATAAAGAACATACCATTAGAACCTTTGAGATAATAAACATTCCCATCTATCCTTATTCCTGTAGCAACCAAGGTTCTAGAGCTTCCTTTTCTGATTTCACAACCACCATCCTGAAATACAAGATTATATCCTTTGCTACACATCTAACCTACACTTAGAAGATTATGACAAAGACCCTTGACATAAAGAACATCATCTATATTATGCTTTCCATTAAAACTAATTGAACATTTTCTACATATCTTAGCAAATGTATCATCACCAAACTTAACAATACCACCTTCAAACTTTTCAAGTTTAACAAACTTACTCTTATCACCTGCCATATGATTTGAGCATCCACTGTCAATTATCCAGTAATTTTTCTCCTTTCTAGCATGAAAAGAAGTCACTATAGTCCCTTTGATGTTGTGACTTGTTTCCTTCATACATCTTTTAGAGTTAGTAGAATTATTTCCAACATTCAAAGCCATGAACAAGCATTCATCATTTTCATCATTTGGGTAGTCAAATTCATCATCATATATGCTAGAATCTTCTCTTCTTTAACATAATAACTTCTCTTGAAAATTTTACCTTTATTATCCTTATATTTGTCATTTGAAACTTTATCTGGACATCTTGAAGCATAATGACCTATTTTTCCACAATTAAAACATTTGAAAGGAAACTTACCTTTGTACTTTCTAGTACCATTTTTCAGTATTCTAAAAAAAATTCTTCCATTTCATCAAAGATAATCCAGATCTGATTCATTATTCTTATCTGTCTTGCTACCTTTAAAAAAAATCTCTTTTCTTAAATCATTTTAATCAAACTCTCTCAATGCAAAAGAATTTAAAGCACCAAACAATTGATCTCTAGAATAATGATCTAAATATTGAGCTTCCTCAATAGCTAAAACTTTAGAACTATAAGATTTGGGAAGAGTTCTTAATACCTTCTTTATCGCCTCATATTCTTCCAATTTTCCACCAAGGCCATTGATGGAATTGACAACTTCATCCACTCTATCCATGTAGCTTGCAATATCTTCATCTTCTAACATCATTAGGGTTTCAAATCTAGTCTTCAAATTCTACATCTTTGCTTGCTTGATATTATCATCTCCTTCATAGATACTTTCCAACTTTTTCTAGATTTCTTTACCAAATTTGTAGCCCATAACCTTCACAAGTTTTGAATTAGCAAGACCACCCAAAAGAGCATTCCTTTATTTTCTATTGTTCTCATATGTCTTGATCTCATCATTAGTTGTCAAACCATAGTGGGCATGGTATATCCATCTTCAATTAAATTCCAAACTAAAAACCCTACGGAAACAAGGAAACCTTCCATCTTGGTTTTCTATAATGCATAATGCATCCCATCAAACAAGGGAGTCTCCTTCATGTGTGCCATTCAGATAAACCCCAAGCAGTTAAGATTCTTCTAATGATCCTTGCTTTGATACCAATTTTTAGATGCACAAGAAAAATGAGAGGGGGGTGAATCAATTTTACATTAAAACACTTTTTAACATTCAAATATTTATTATCCCTGAAACCCTTAATCAAATTTAGAATGAAAGTAAACAAGTGAGGCAACACATCAAAACATCATGCACAATAAAACACCAGATTTACATGGAAAAACTGAGGGAAAACCACAAAGAGGATTAGCTACTCACTATATAAATGAATTACAACACCAAATATAATAGGCTCACTATCAGAGGGCTCACTACCCAAAAGAAACAAGCGCTCACTACCAATGGCTCACTACCAAATTAGAAAGAAGAAAGAAAGGAACTATTACAAAGATAAATTCATCTTAGAGAAACAAGAAAGAATCCACCACTGAAAATTTATGCCATCTGCAACCTTCGACTCACTGCTTACAGTAACTTCAAGCACACTACAAATATAGACCCTTCTACTCATTACACTAGAGTCATAGGCATTGAGCTCGCACTCAAATCACCACACTTAATCAGATTTGCATCTTTCATACACCTTCTATAGATCTGCACACACATTCAATAATTTACCTTGCATATATACCATCCTCAACCCAAACAACCCCAATTAGGTCGGCCTCAATGAAATGTATGCACCTAAAATGTGCAACACCAAAATAGGTCAAAACCAAACACTTCCACGGTGGAAAGAAGTGAAGGATGACCACACCAAGGGTTAACTAGGACCCAAATCCACATCACCACACTACTCAACTCATTCACAAACAACACACCACTTCTACAATTAGTGCTAATATGCCAGGTTGGCCAAACTTGTATTAACGCCCTTAAAAATTAAGTTCATGCTTAATCAGGTTCGAATATGACTTTGTGGACCACATAAAGACACTCCAAAATATCCACACAACATCTTAGAATATTCTAGCACCATCAGAATATTTTGCAACTCTACCACAACCACCTAAAACTAAGAACACCATCATTCTGTGCAACTAGACACACTGGCACAGACATCCAACTCACTAACCAACTTCATAGAACACCTCAGAACCTGAAACCTCAAGGGATAGTAGATACAAAAATTATAAGCATGTCCCCAAATTTGTAAGACAAGAAACCTCAATGCAAAGAAATGCAGAGTAGTCTCATTTCTCCCAGATAATCTTCTTCACATACACACACACTGGTGAACACAAATTTTACTACTGTACGATCCATAACCTGAAACTCTAGATATAGAACCTATTAAAACCTCTTATAATCATATCAAAACCACATAAGCATATCTTCAACCATGAAGAAATGAGGAGCCAAACAATGAGCACCACTCTATCACATTGTAATCTCTTTTATTCAATTTTTCTCAAAAGCACTTGGAAATCAAGTGAACTTACTACAACTGTAACTCTTATTCATCAAGACATCAATGAAAACACTTGATGACATCACCCTAACACCTTCTTATCAAATCATAACAAGCTCTTGACAACAATCTCCCCAACTATGACAACACCAACATCCTTCCAACAACTTCAATGCACAATCTCCATATAGTTGACATTAATGATCAACACCAACAACTATTGACATCAATGGAAACACCAATAGCATACTTGCAACAAAATTTTCCACATTATCTCTCTTACCTTTAGTCTCCATAGCTCTCCTAAGTTCTTCACACTCAACCATGTGAATACAATGAGCAAAGAGAGAACTTGCAAATCAAAGCTTATCCTTGTTCCACACTAACATGTACCAAGTTGTGCAATGTAAGATGTCCTTCACCATTCCCAAATTGAAAGGATATCAACATCTAACATTACAAAAAAATGAGGAAATGATATCAATAGATGTAAACCTCTCATATTGAAGGTAGATCAAACCAACTAATCATTCCAACAACAAAGAAAATATGCCCAAAGTCAAAAACCATTTACCATACCTCTCCAAATAATTCCTTAGAACTAGATCTATACCTCAAGACCAAAATAAGGAGAACAATGAAAAATCCATCAACTATGCATCTTCTTCTTAACAAATTTTTGGACATAGGTTTTTATTGATGTTAAAGGTTGTCAAAGACGAAAAAGATTGTAGGAGTACTTGAACTATCATTATATTCCCCTGGAATTATCATTTTGTGTTGTAAATATTTGCATAAATATATGTTATATTTTTGGTAGTATGTTGTGTATCAGAAGTCATCTTTAATGAAGAAGTTGTCTCATCAATCATATCATTAAATCAAGAAACATAGATTTTTATTTTTATTGAGGAGTGTTTTCCTTCCAAAAGTTGGTGTGATTGTTTTATCATGCATGTATCTATTCTCTATGTCAATGGTGGTCCAGATGACTGTACGTGAATGTTTCAAATAAGGGTTTATCAAGTTTGGTGTTTCTTAAGTCTCCTTTCTATATGCGTTATAGGCACTATGGTTTGAAAGGAGAGTATTCTTACACTTGTTCTATCATATTCTAGAATTTTTCGGAGGATATGTTCAACATACAAAAAGTTTGAAGTGACAGAAGGTATGTCTGTCATCTCATTGGTGTGTGAGACGTTTGTGATAATGAATAGAAACATGCAAAATTCAACTCTTGCGTGTGGGGTCAAGATATTACTTGATTAAGGTCCTTGTGGTAGTGTGCATGACATCATGTTATTTTGGTAGTAAATAAATTTGATTTTGGACCAATGTGTTATATATTTCATGTAATTTTAATTTAGGTCCATCTTATGTCATCTTGGATATTTGCAAATCCTTTTCCAACATAGAAGATTGTTAATGTAATTTCATGTATACATCTTTCAAATAATCAGATGAATTGTAATTGTATTTCAAGTAGAATTACATTAGTGTGACGAAAAATTGGTTGCAGGTGTAAATTGAAGAGAAGGTGGTGAAGATTTGTATTTCAGTGTGTGTGCCAATATCAGAAGATCATATGCAGTGAGGAAGAGTGTCAACTATATCTGTGGCACATGTATGAGATTTACAAAAGATCTGCAAGCATTATCTTTGTATTCTGGTAGGACTAGTGTTCTACCTGTTGTTTTGATTCACTTAGGGATTGGTGTCTCTATTAGGTTGGTGCCTAAAAATACAATAGGGGATTGTTGTCTCTGATAGGTTGGTGCCTACTTCATATTGTAAAATTCACTTGTATATTTCCCTATTGTGAGGTTGGATTTGGATAGTATATCTAAGTAGCTATTCTCACTGTGGTTTTTCCAATCTTGGGTTTCCATGTATATTTGGTGTTCTCTTGCATGCTTTATGCTTTATGTTTTAGTTGCTTGTGTGGGGTTAGTTATGAAGAACCATATATTGTGTTAACCATAGCAAAGTTAGAATTTTGAATTGATTAGATCGACTAATTCACCCCCCTCTTAGTAGATTGTGTGCCCTTCAATTGGTATCAGAGAAAGGTTTCTTTGAAGAATCCTAATAGATTAAGGTACTTCCAGGTTGGCACACTCAATTGGTCGAGAAGGATTATCTAGAAATAAAGCACCACTCTTTGATGGATCCAATTTTTTGTTTTGGAAAGTTAGGATGGAGTCCTATTTTATGGCTTTAGGAATAAATTTTTGGATGTCAATATTAGAGGGATATGAGATTCCTAAAAACCATCCTAGAGATTAGGTTGGAAAGAGGGCTTGTGAAATCAATGCTAAGGAAAGGAATGCTAATTTATGTGGATTGACTAAATCTGAATTTGTGAAAGTGATGCAATACAAAATAGAAAAGGAAATATTGGATAAAAGAGCATCTATGAAGGTGTTGACAAAGTCAAAAAGGTAAAGTTGCAAACTCATAGAGCTCAATTTGAAATATTGAAGATGAGAATATTGCCACATTCCTCCTCTGGGTTGATTAAGTTTTCAACTCTATCTGAGGTCTTGGTGAGAATTTGAAAGAAAATAATATTGAGAAAAGGTACTCATATATCTCCCTAGAAGGTTTGATTCTAAAGTCTCTGCTAGTGAAGAAGCTAAGGATCCAAATGTTTTAAAGATGACTAAACTGCATGGAATTCTAACTACTTTTGAAATGATATTTGAAAGTGAAGATAATATAAGAAAAGAGGTTGAATTCAAAGTATCTAAGAAGCAAGTTGATCAAGATTCTGATATTGGATCGGATTTGGAGGAAGCCAATTTTGTCAAGAAGCTACAAAGAGGTTTCGATAAGTATAAGGCAAGTTACCTTTTAGGTGTTTTAATTATGATGAAGTAGGACATTTTATGGCTAAGTATCAACATAAGGATTTTGACAATGTTAAGCAAAAGTATGGAAATAAATTATTTTAGATAAGGAATAAAGGTTAGGAAAACAAAAGAGTTTCTACACTAATAAGGAAGAAGATTACTCTATTGATGAAGAAGATGAGGGTATCTCCGGAGATGAAAAAGGAAAGGTTGTATTCATGGCTTTTGAAATTACTAAAGAAGTTGAAATGGATTCCAAAAATAATGAAGATGAAGTGGATCTTGTGGAAGAACTGCTATGTACCAGAAAAGAGATCAAGAGGTTGAAGAAAAGAATTGCAGAAGAAGTGAAGGATAAAGAAAAGGTATCTCAGGATTTAGAGAAAGTATAGAAGACAATTGTTGATTTGAAGATAAAAAAAGAAGAAGAAAAAAGGACTGAAGAAGTTTTGACCAGTTGTTTTCAAGAGACAAGGACTGTAAGAAGCTATAAGTAGAAATTGTGACAATAAGAAAAGAGCTTGAGAAAGTGAATCAACAACTATAGATGAAGTTCAGAAAGAGTACAAAAACCCTAGATCAAAGATTAGGAAGTCATAGACCTCCGCATGTCAAATCTGAAATTGGTTTTGATGATCAAAAGAATAAGGTAACAAAACATTATGTGAAAACAAGTTTGGAAGTGACTGGTTTCGAAAGTAAAAAGTCTAAAAGAATCATTGCAAGTGATGAAAGAAAGACAAAATGATGGCTTTATTCAAGTCCAGAAGAAGAGAATAATATCCAAAAGACATGGATTCAACACTAGGTTCAATTATCCTTTCTCTGGTTATTATTTTAATTGCAATAATTTTGGTCATAAGGCTATGGACTATAGAAAATCTCTAGTAAGAAGAAATAACTTTGTTAGCAATAATGCATTTTCACCTCAATACAATTTTAATATCATTTGCTACAAATGCAATAATTTTGGACACATTTCTTGGGACTACAAAAGCAATTTTGTGAGTCCTCATCTACTAGAAAGTGGAAGGAAGGGATCAAAAAGTAGGAATCATGAATCAGATAAAGTCTGGAAGAAGGTTTTGGAAGAGAAGAATTCAAATAATTTGATGATTGCTCAAACTACTCTACATGCTTAGAAGGAGAAGAATCTATGGATCATAGACAGCGGTTGTGCAAGCCACATGATAGGAGATAAACATTTGGGACATTATCTGTTAAGTGTAAGTAAGATGTGTGATAAATTATATAGGTTTTATTTTAGTGTTAAAGGTTTTGAAATCAGGAAGTCAAGTACTAGAGAACCGATTGTGGAAGGAAGCAGGAAAAACAATGGCATATGTAATCTTAGTGAGCTGAATGGACAAAATTGTCTTACTATGTAGAAGGAAGAAATATAGCTTTGGTACATAAGGTTGGGACATATAAAATTTGATAACATTGTGACGATTAGCTTAGGAGGAATGCTCCAATATATGATAAAAATTAAGACGTCGCAATCTACCAATTGCAAACCATGTCATGAAGGAAAATAGACAAAAAGCATATTTCCTGCTAAGGTGTATTCTACATCAAAACCATTGGATTTCATTCATATAGATCTAGGTGAACCTATGAGGATAAAAAATCTACAAGGTGATAGGTATTTCATGATTCTCATTCATGATTACACTAGGATGACTTAGATTACATTTCTAAAAGAGAAGTTAGAGGCATTTGATAAGTTTAAGATAGTAAAGGCACTAGTAGGGAATGAAACCAAAAGAACAATCAAGGTTTTGAGATTAGATAGAGGTGGAAAATATAGTTTTGAAAAATATGATAAATTTTGTGAAGAGCATGGGATCTTGAGGTAATTTTTTTCTCCTAGAACTCCCCAACAAAATGGAGTTGTAGAAAGGAAGAATCAAACTGTACAAGAGATGGAAAGAACAATGTTGAGTCAAGCAAATCTATCGGATATGTAATAGAAAGAAGTAGTTTAGATTGTTGTGTATATTTTGAATAGAGATCAGATCAGATGCAAGATTGATAAAACACCATATGAGTTGTGGAGAGGAAGACTGGCATTAGTCAGACATCTTAAGATATTTGGAAGCAAGTGCTACATCAAAAGGGATGAAGAAAATTAGGGTAAGGCACATTTCAGATCTAATGAAGGAATTTTTCTTGGTTATTCTTTAAGAAGTAAAGCATATAGATGTTACAAAAAAAGGCTAAGAAGATTGTGGAAAGTGAAAATGTGAGAGTTGATGAAACAATTTAGTCTACTAGTATCTCAGAAGTAGAAGATGATGAAGAACCAATCTGCAACAATAGTGAAGAATCATAATTTATTGCAAAAACTCCAACAAAGTATGTTCAAAAGAATCACAGTTTAGAAGAACAAATTATAGGAGACAAATATAGTGGGGTTCAGACTTGAAAGAGACTTGAGAAAGAAAATGAGCAAGTACACTTTGCATTACTATAAAAGACAAAGCCTAAGTCCTAAAAAGAAGTAGGAAACAAGAGAGGTTGGATAGAAGCTATGGAGGAAGACCTAAATTAGATTAAGAAGAGTGAAACTTGGGAACTTGTCTCAAGACCTAAAGGCAAGAATGTGATTGGAACCAAGTGGGTTTTCAGAAACAAGATAATGAAGAGGGTGAAGTAATATGGAACAAGGCTAGAATTGTGTGTAAAGGGTATGCTCAGATTGAAGACAAATTTTGAAGAGATATTTTCTCTAGTAGCAAGATTGGAAGCAATCATGATGTTCTTAGCTCTTTCGACATTCAAGAACTTCAATGTATACTAGATGGATGTGAAGTGAACATTTCTAAATGGACAACTAGAAGACGATGTCTACATAAAACAACCAGAAGGTTTTCAATGTTTTGACAACCCAGATTATGTTTGCAGGTTGAAGAAGGCTTTGTATGGACTCAAACAAGCTCCCAAAGCTTGGTATTCAAGGTTGGATGGATACTTGCAGTAGCAAGGGTTCCAAAGAGGAAGTGAAAATAGTAATCTATACATAAAATTAGAAGGTGATCAACTGCTGATAGTTGTGGTCTATGTGGATGATATCATTTTGTGGTAGCAGTGATGACATGTGCAAGGAATTTTAGAAGGCAATGCAGAGTGAATTTGAAATGTATATGCTAGGTAAATTATCCTTTTTTCTTGGGTTGTAGATTGCACAATTAGAAAAATTCATTTCCATTTCCTAGAACAAGTACATAAAGGAGATACTAAGTAAGCTCAGGATGGAAGATTACAAACCGGTGAGTACACCTATGGTTACAAGATGCAAGTTAAGTAAAGATGATGAATCTGCTCTGGTAGACCAAACCTTGTACAAATATATGATTGGTAGTTTGTTGTATGTGACAACATCTAGAATAGATATAATGCAAGCAGTTGGGATGGTTGTTATATTTCAAGAAGCACTTAAAGAAACCCATGTTAAAGTGGTAAAGAGGATATTTAGATATTTGAAGGCTACAATGGATTTTGGAATGTGGTATCCTAAGAGTGAAAATTTCACTTTGACTACATACACAAATGTAGATTAGGTAGGATGCATAGATGATCAGAAGAGCACAAGTGGTGGATCATTCTTTCTTGGTGATAGTTTGGCATCCTAGTTGAGCAAGGAATAGGAATCAGTCGCATTATCTACAACAGAAGCAGAATACATTGTTACAGCATCATGTTGTACTTAGGTATTATGGATGACGTATAATTTGAAGGAGATAGAGATTGAGTTTGATGAATCTATCTCTATCTTGTGTGATAACACAAGTACAATAAATATCTAAAAGAATCCAATGATGTATTTAAGCACAAAAAACATTGCAATCAAGTATCATTTTCTGAGGGAGAGGGTTGCATAAAAGGAGGTGAAGTTGGAGTATGTTGAGATAAAGGAGCAAGTAGCATATATATTCAAAAAACAACTTCCTAAGGAGACATTTGAGTTTCTTCGATAGAAGTTGGGAGTTATTTCTCCCTCCTCTTAAAGCAATAGGAAGCAAAATTTGAGGGGGAGCTTAGTCTCCCTACCACAAGAAGGCTAGGTGGTCTTGTAGAATATTTCTAGATGTAGTAAAGCATGAACTCAGGGTGATTCTAATCGAGAAACAAGTTTATGGATTGTACAATGTACTAGGAATGTAGATAGGGAGAGAAAGGAGAAATTGATTGGGAATGCAGAGTACCTAGATTGTTGACCTTTTCCATTAATTATAAAGGGGGAGAAAGTGAACTCAAAATGTTATATATTCCAAGAGGGAGAAATCAATCTAAGGGGGAGAAACATCTTCATGTGTGTCCAACTAGTTTTATGGGTGGCCCAATATTTTGTCGTTTGCCATCAATGAAAAAGGGGGAGATTGTTGCACATAGGTTGTCATTGATGTTAAAGGTTGTCAAAGATGAAAAAGATTGTAGGAGAACTTGAACTATCATTATATTCCCCTTGAATTATCATTTTGTGTTGCAGAGATTTGCAGAAATATATGTAATATTTCTGGTAGTATGTTGTCTATCAGAAGTTGTCTTTAATGAAGAATTTGTCTCATCAATCACATCACTAAATCAAGAAACATAGATTATTAGTTTTATTCAAGAGTGGATTCCTTCCAAAAGTTGGTGTGATTTATGTACAATGCATGTATCTATTCACTATGTTAGTGGTTTTCTGAATGACTATACCAAAATGTTTTAGTTTAGTGTTTCTTAGGTCTCCTTTTTGGAGACGTTGTAGGCTCTACAATTTGAAAGGAGAGTATGCCTACACTTGTTCTATCATATTCTATATTTTCTAGAGGATATGTTTAGCATACAAAAAATTTGAAGTGACAAAAGGTTCTTTGTGTCTTTCTGTCATCTAGTTGGTGTTTGAGACATGTACACTAATGACTAGTAGCATGCAAAATTCAACTATTGTGTGTGGGGTCAATATAGGACCTGATTAAGGTGCATGTGGTAGTGCATGACATCATGTTCATTTGGCGGCAACAAAATTTGATTTTGGACCAATGTGTTATACATTTCATATACTTTGAATTTAGGTCCACCTTATGTCATCCTAACTATTTGTAGATCCTTGGATGACATAGAAGAGTGTTAATATAATGTCATATATATATATATATATTCCAAATTTTGAGATTCATTGTAATTGTATGTCAAGTAGAATTACACTAACATGAAGAAATATTGGTAGCAGGTGTAAATTGAAGAGAAGGTGGTGAAGAGTTTCATTTTAGTGTTTTCTCTAGTATCAAAATATCATATGTAGTGAGGAAGAGTGTCAACTATGTCTCTAGTAGGTGTATGAGATTTATAAAAGATCCACAAGAATTACCTTTGTATTCCGGTGGGACTGGTGTTCTATCTGTTGTTTTGATTCAATTGGAGATTGGTGTCTC
Source organism: Sequoia sempervirens (assembly GCA_007258455.2). Lineage (NCBI taxonomy): Eukaryota > Viridiplantae > Streptophyta > Pinopsida > Cupressales > Cupressaceae > Sequoia > Sequoia sempervirens. The sequence continues at coordinate 316,241,042 of VDFB02105785.1, read as the reverse complement.
CAATAGGTTGGTGCCTATAGATACAATAGGGGATTGGTGTCTCCAATAAGTTGGTGCCTACATATACAATAGGGGATTGGTGTCTCCGGTAGGTTGGTGCCTACTTCATATTATAAAATTTACTTGTATATTTCCCTATTGTGAGGCTAGATTTGGACAATAGATCCAAGCAACTATGCTCACTATGGTTTTTACCATCTTGGGTTTCCATATATATCTAGTGTTATCTTGTGTTCTTTATGATTTATGTTTTAGTTGCTTGTGCAAGGTTAGTTGCGAAGAATCATATATTCTAATAACTATAGAAAAGTTAAGAATTTTGAAATGATTAGCTTGACTAATTCACCCCCCCTCTTAGTAGATTGTGTGCCCTTCAATTGGAATCAGAGCAAGGTTCCTTTGAAGAAGCCTAATAGCTTAAGGTAGTTCCAGGATGGCACACTCAGTTGGTCAGGAAGGATTCTCTGAAAACAAAGCACTAGTCTTTGATGGATCCAATTTTGTATTTTGAAAAGTTAGGACAGAGTCCTAATTTTATGGCTTTAGGAATGGATTTCTAGTCATTATTAGAGGGGTATGAGATTCCTAAAAACCCTCCTATGGATCAGGCTAGAAAGAGGTCTTGTGAAATATGGGATAAATTATAGACCATCTATGAAGGTGATGAAAAAGTCAAAGAGGCAAAGCTACAAAATTGTAGAGCTCAGTTTGAAACCTGAAGAGAAGATGAGAAAATTGCCACATTCATCCTATGGGTTGATGAAGTTTTCAACTTTATCCAAGGTCTTGGTGAGAATTTAAAAGAAAATAATGTTGTGGAAAAGGTACTCAAATATCTCCCTAGAAGGTTTGATTCTAAAGTCTCTACTATTGAAGAAGCTAAGGATTTGAATGTTTTGAAGATGACTAAATTGCATAGAATTCTAAATTTTAAAATGATATTTGAAATTGAAGATAATATAATAAAATAAGTTACATTTAGAGTATCTAAGAAGAAATTTGATCAAGATTTAGCTATTGGATCTGATCCAAAGGAAGCCAATTTTGTCAAGAATCTACAAAGAGGCTTCGGTAAACTTATAAAGGAAAGTTACCTTTTAAGTGTTTTAATTGCAGTGAAGTAGGACATTTTATGGCTAAGTGTCCCCATAAGAAGTCTAACAATGTTGAGTAAAAGTATGGAAATAAATCATTTTAGATAAGGAATAAAGGTCAAAGGAAACATAATAATTTCTTTTATCGAGGAAGAAGACTACTCTACTGATGAAGAAAATGAGGATATCTCTGGAGATGAAAGGTCGTATTCATGGCTTTTGAAACTATTGAAGAAAATTCTGAAATAGATTCTAAAAACAATGAAGATGAAGTGGATCTTGTGGAAGAATTGCTATGTGCAAAAAAAGAGATCAAGAGGCTAAAGAAAATAATTGTAGAAGAAGTGAAAGATAAAGAAAAGGTATATTAGGATTTGGAGAAAGAAAAGAAGATGATTGTTGATCTGAAGATCCAGCTAGAAGAAGAAAAAATGATTGAAGAAGTTGTGATCGAAAAGTTGTTGTTAATAGACGAGGACTCTGAGACGCTAGAAGCATAAATTGTTACAATAAGAAAAGATCTTGAGAAAGTGAATCAACAACTGTAGATGAAGTTTGGAATGATTATTGAAGCCCTAGATCAGATATTGGGAAGTTAGAGGTCTTCACATGTCAAGATCAAAATTGAATTTGATGATCAAAAGAACAAGGTGACGTAACAGTCTATGAAAGAAAGTTTGGACGTGATTGGTTCCAAAAGTACAAATTTTGAATCAACCATTGCAAGTGATGAAAGCAATACATAGAATGATGGTTGTATTCAAGTCCAGAAGAGGAGAAGAATATCTAGAAGACATGAATTCAACAACAGGTTCAATTATCCTTTCTCTAGTTATTTTTTTAATTACAATAATCTTGTTCATAACGTTGCAGACTGTAGAAAAGCTTTGGTAAGAAGAAATAACTTTGTCAGCAATAATGCATTTTCATCTCTGTATAATTTTAATATCATATGCTACAAATGCAATAATTTTGGACACATTACTAGGGACTGTAGAAGCAATTTTGTGAGTCTTCTACTGGAAAGTGGAAGAAAGGATTAAAAAATAGGAATAATGAATCATATAAAGTTTAGAAGAAGGTTTCAAAAGAGAAGTTAGAAAAGTCGATGATTGCTCAAATTTCTCTACATGCTCAGAAGGAGAAAAATCTATGGATCATAGACAATGATTGCTCAATCCACATGACTAGAAATAAAAGTAAGTTCATGAATTTCAAGAAATTTCAAGGAGGTTTTGAGACTCTTGGAAATAATTATGTTGCCAAAATTATTGGTACAACTTGAGTCTTGATGGTGGTAGGACAAATACACATGATTTTTTGTATGTTGAAGGACTAAAACATAATCTATTGAGTGTAAGATAGATGTGTGATTGTAGTAACCCATCCTAAAGTATTACTTAATTAAAATTATTGTAAATGACACATGAATATATTCTAAATTAAAAAGAAATAACTAGTGGCTAAAGTCAATCATAGCTACACATTTCCATTTAAAATGAGACAATGATTCATATATTCACTTCAAAAGTCAAATTACAATATCAAGTTTGACTTGGCTCCTAAGGCCACAAAGTCATTCCATTGTACACTTTACATCAAATACTTGAATGTATTACATCAAGTTACATCTTGGACTATAATAGTCTTGTGAACAACTAAGGTTCTTCTTGATGCTCTCCTCCACTGGTGGACAAGAAAATGATTTAGTGCTTTATTGCCCAACCACGAAGCTTACGCTTCCTAGAAATTCTTTCTACTTGAAGAATGTGCGACCCTACACAAAAAGTTTAGCAAGAGAACAATCTGCAAGGCGAAATCTGGTGTGTGCCCATACATCAACATGTAATTTCTATCTACAAGTTAGAAAAGAAAATGCAAGATCTATGCTAGGAATGGCAGAGAGTGATATCATAGAGTTCATACATACAAAATGAACTATATTGCTTGGCCAATCATAATAAATGTGTTGCAACAACAACAAAAAATAGGTTCTGGTAAAGAAAACCTATACTCTCTAAACTCCATTTTGGCACCTGTCCCGAAAGGTAACTTTCTACAATACATCTCAAACATCTATCTACCCTCTAGCAACATCTACCCTGAGGTGCTTTAGTCTACTAATGTATCACTCTTCCATTCAAGTATTAGAATATTCTACACACATGTGTCTTTGAAAAAAGAAGAATCAAATTACTAATTTACTCTCTAAGCAGAAATTAGATTTATGATATAAATAGAGTAATTCAACAATCAGCCATATCTTTCTCATGACTTACATTTTTACTTTTCATCATAAGCATTATGCATTTTAAAATAAACTAAGAACATAAGAAGGTATGTCACAAGTATGTGTATGCACATAGAGGAAGTCTATGTGCATACACATATATGTGCCTAATTAAGTTTTTGATTTGTGCATACATTCTGAAATAAACCATTAAATCAAATTGTAATCATTAAATATTATTCCATTTGACGTTTCTTTTGTCAAAATAAAGAATTCAAACAAGTTTATATTAATAGTTTCACACATACTGTTGTTTCTTTTTGCATTCTCACAAAACTGTGATACTCTAACATTTCTATTTACATATGAACGTTCACCATTTAAATAGAACAAGTACTATTTCCTACTAAATGGTTATAGGATAAGTTGTTTCAATAAGGACATACTGTTTACAAACATACAATGTTGTTCCTGCTAACAACTTAATAAACAAGACTATTTTTTAGCTACAAGATGACTTTACAATAAATCAGTGTCATTTGCAATAGATTATTCATTGTTTACATCATTACTATGTTGTTCCAGACAAAATAGTTACATTTTAGGATAGACAATGTCGTTTTCCAACATAACATACACTGCTTACAACTACTCAATGTTTTTTTCAAGTTGTTTAGATGCTAAATGATAACATTACAATTTAATGTTCACTGTTTTAAATAGAATGGGATTCCATCATAATGAACAAAGAATAAACAATGTTGTTTCAAGTTGTTCAAATGTTAAATAATAACCTTACAACTTAATGCTCACTTTTTCTAATAGAACGAGGTTATCTTACAATGAACAGATAATGTACAAAGTTGTTTTTCCAGTAACAATATTGTCTACAACTATCTCATCTATCATTTTCAAGCAAAGCCATTAAAATTTATTCTAAAAAATTAGGCTAATAGAATGTCCATTATTCTTCATTCCAAAAGCATAAATCATACTGAAAATTCATGCGCAACTATGTAAGGATTATAATGAAATTGATTCAACATACTCGTCATTTTGAAACTAGGAAACCATATGGTCAAGGAACATAACTCTGAAGTTTTTTTAGGGTTCCTATCTTAGCTTGTTCCTTTCAAGGCCATTAATTAAGCATTCACTAGTTTCTCTAGGAGTGACTACCCCTTACGTGACTGGTACATTCCTTTCTTAGCAAATCAAGGGTCGTATTCAAGTTTACCCATAAAGGCTTGCTGGGTTTATTCCATACATATATATTTCAACATGTAGACTCATATCTGTATCTATTTGAAAGAAAATAACCTATCGATCATGAAGATCGAACCTTACATGGATTTAACGTTGGAATCAAGCAACACTGAGAGGTGGGGTGAATCAGTGTTGTGCAGTTTTTAACTTTATTAATCTGATCTCTCAAGTGCCTACAACATTCAACCAAAAGAAAGATGCATGAACATAAAACAATAAGCCACAACACCATAACACAAGGATTTTTACGTGGAAACCCTATTAGCAAAAAAACCATGGTGGAGGTCAATCCACTATTTGAGTACTCAAATATAAGTGTTTTACAAAATGGGAATGCACTGCATTCAGGCACACTGCCTAGAGTTCACTACTCAAAATCAAGAAGGCTCACTGCCTTACAAAGATTTGGATTACATCAAAAAGGTTGAACTGAGAAAGTAGCATCTACAAATTCCTAATTACAGTTCCGGTTAGGCCCATGGATCATATTCTGGTCCTTCTGTTTGATTATGCACTTCGCTCTGTTTTGTCTCAATTTGCTTCACAAAATCCTTTATTGCACAAGTGAAACTGTACATAATCGCTCAACTGACCTTCTAACATTCACTACATACATTAACACATCACAAACACACATCAAAATGAAATAACCAATCTCTTATATATATCTGCTACCAAGGATTCAATCGCTATATGTCAGCTTCAATAAAATAGAAAATATTTACCAACTGTTGGTTCAAATCATGAATAAAATTTAATGCACATCCACCAAAGTCGGTCATAGCATAGTGAAGACCCAAAACAAAATCTTCAATATGAAAATATTCCAAATAATTTTTCCTTGAACATCTGCAACATCCCATATTCACTTAGTTGGCCTTCTAGCACTGTTGAACAGAAAATCAAATGATTAGATCTCCCAAATTGTACACCACTTGATGCAATGACACAAGAATTGAGGATAAGACATTCTAGATACCCATCAACCTTCCCTGAGATCCACAATCCAAACTGATAAACTGGTAAACTCAAATAAACTGATAGTTTCAACTTCAGCTGGATACCCTATTCTTTACTTTGTCTTTCAGTATGATCAGATACTGCAGTGCAGACCAGATCAATGACTTAGGTTTCCATCAATGACAACACCAAAATCCATATACCAACATTTAATGAATCCCAACTTAATCATGCCATCGATCCTTCTGAACCATGGCGACATCAATATGCAAATATTTAACACATTCTCAACAATGGTTTTAACCCTTTTACCATATTCGGCCCAGCCGATCATGGAAATGTGTTACATTTGAAAGAAAATATAGGGGATTATACCCCTTTCCATGGGATCGAAATTCAATCCTCTACAAAGTTAGAAACATTAAAATACACACTTGATCATAATGGAATTCTAATAGCCATAACATGGCTAACATCATTGTGCAAGCTTAAGTGATAGTTGCATTTTGAATGGCTCCAAGCCTCAGCCTAGCTCTAAAGGCTATATGATAAGGCTCTAACGTATGTTACTACTCATGCAAGGTAGGTTGTAGGCCATATGACCCCAAAAAGGTGGTTGATATTACACATCATTCAGCTCAAGGTTGTAACACACAGACAAAGAAAACACATATTTACTATGTTGTTGAGTTTTCAACAGAATGTAGAGAATACCACAAGAATGTTATGAAAATGATAAATGAAATCAATTTTTTTCTAAGGAATCCAACTTACGTTAATAATCGAGCCTTTTGGTGAAGCTTGCCTCTAATTTTTCTACTTCTACGAGCTCTTTCTACTTTTTTCCTTGTTGTTAGTCGAATTTCAATCTGCTATACTTTCTCCCTACTCCATTCAAAAATGGAAACGTGTTTTTTGCATCCAACTAGGGGCGTTACCGTTATGGATTTTCTATCATAGTTGTCGGCCACTATCTTTTTTGAATATTGCCATAATGTTTATGGCAGCCCCATGTCCTTCGTGGCTCGCCTTCAATATTTTCATTTGATTTTTTTTACGTAGTTTGATTGGGATATCATCGATTATTGAATTAAATTCAATTCAAATATAAATATGTATATGTATATATATAATATATATACACATATATATATATATATATGTCTTTATATGACTTCATTCATATTTACTATGTTTGTTCTTCATTTTATATATATATATTATATATTTATATATACATATATATATATATTTATATATATACATATATATACATATATATATATATATATACATCTATGTATTTGCATTTGTTTACATACATGCATATATACATACATTTATATATATATATATATATGCAGGTGCGGATTGTTTGTTTGAAGGAACTTATAAGTTCCATATGCATTTAATTAATTAAGGAACTTTAATTTCATCACGAGCACCCAAATATATATGAATTAAAAGGGAATTTCTTTTTACTTAATTTCACATATCAAAATTCTTATCCTTTTTAATCATTCTTTAAAATGTTTAGTTTCATTTTATTCAAAACACAAAGTTTAAGTAGACAATTTAATCTACAAGCCACTCATTTTCAATCATTGAAACAATTCAATTCATGAAATTGTGTTCTATATATGAAAAAATAGTTCAAATGTAGGTCATCATGCCATTTCTGGTGTATGCACCCAAATTCCAACTAGCTTACTGTTCAATCTAGCTAAATAGTCCTACTTCAACTATTCTCTCATCCTTCAACATGTCACCTTGTAACTGCACACACTTGCACTTGCAAATTTATCAGTAACATTCAATTCTTGATGTGCAGACCTATGAGGATAAAAATTATACAAGGTGACAGGTATTTCATGATGCTCATTGATGATTACATTAGGATGACTTGGATTACATTTCTAAAAGAGAAGTCAGAGGCATTTGAGAATTTTAAGGCATTCAAGGAACTAGTAGAGAATAAAACTGGACGAATAATCAAGGTTTTGAGATTAGATAGAGGTCGATAGTTCACTTTTGAAAAATATGAAACATAATGTGAAGAGCATGGGATTCGAAGGAAATTTTCTACTCCTATAATTCCACAACAAAGTGGAGTTTCGGAAAGGAAGAATCAAATTGTACAGGAGATAGAAAGAACAATGTTGAGTCAAGAAAATCTATTGGATATGTAATAGAGAGAAGTAGTTATACTGCTAGATGTATATTTTGAACAAAGCTCATATTAAATGCAAGACTAATAAAACACCATATGAGCTATGGAGAGGAATACTGACATCAATTAGACATCTCAAGATATTTGGAAGCAGTTGCTATATCGAAAGGGATGAAGAAAATTTGGGTAAGTTTGATTCCAAATTTGATGAAGGATTTTTTCTTGATTATTCTTTAAGAAGTAAAGCATATAGATGTTACAAAAAAAACTAAAGAAGATTATGAAAAGTGCAAATGTGAGAGTTGATGAAATAATTTAGTCTACTAGTATTTTGTAAGTAAAAGATGATGAAGAACCAATCTGCAATCATAGTGAATAATGTTGCAAAAACTCCAACAAAGTATATTCAAAAGAATTACTCTAAAGACCATATTATAGTAGACAAAGATAGTGGGTTCAAACCCAATAGATATTTGAGAGGTAAAATGAGCAAGTAAACTTTGCATTACTGTCAAAGATAGAGCCTAATTCCTATAAAGAAGCAAGCAAAGAGAAAGGTTGAATAGAAGATATGGAGGAAGAGCTGAATCAGATCAAGAAGAATGAAACTTGGGAACTTGTCCTAATACCTAAAGGAAAGAATGTGATTGGAAACAAGTGGGTGTTCAGGAAAAATATAAATGAAGAAGGTGAAGTAATCTAGAACAAGGCTAGACTTGTGTGTAAAGGGTATGCTTATGTTGATGACATAGATTTTGAAGAGACATTTTCTCCAATAGAAAGAATGGAAGCAATTAGAATTTTTTTAGCTCATTCAGCATTCAGGAACTTCAATGTATACTAGATGGATGTGAAGTCAACATTTCTAAATAGACAGCTAGAAGAAGAGGTCCACATTGAATAGGCGGAAGGTTTTCAATGTTTTGATAATCCAGATTATGTTTACAGGTTGAAGAAGGATTTGTATGAACTTAAACAAGCTCCTAGAGCTTGGTAGTCAAGGTTAGATGGATACTTGTAGCAACAAGGGTTCCAGAGAGGAAGTGAAAATAGTAATATGTACATAAAAATAGAAGGTTATCAACTGTTGATAGTTGTGGTCTATGTAGATGATATTATTTTTGGTGGTAGTAGTCATGATATGTGCAAGGAATTTTAGAAGGAAATGTAGAGTGAATTTGAAATGTCTATGCTAGGTGAATTATCCTTTTTTCTTGGGTTGCAGATTGCACAATCAGACAAAGGGATTTTCATTTCCTAAAACAAGTACATAAAGGAGATGCTAAGTGTAGGATGGGAGATTGCAAAATGGTGAGTACACCTATGGTTACAGGATGCAATTTGAGTAAAGATGATGAATCTGCTATGGCAGACGAAACCTTGTACAAATCTATGATTGGTAGTTTTTTGTGTGTGACAACATCTAGACTAGATATAATGCAGGCAGTTGGGATGGTTTCTAGATTCCAGGCAACACCTAAAGACACCCATATTAAAGTGGTAAAGAAGATATTCTGATATTTGAAGGCAACAATAAATTTTGGACTCTGGTATCCTAAGAGTGAAAATTTCACTTTGACTGCATACACAAATGTAGATTGGGAAGATGCATAGATGACCAAAAGAGTACAAGTGGTGGAGCATTCTTTCTTGGTGACAGTTTGGTGTCCTAGTTGAGCAAGAAACATGACTTAATATCATTATCTACAAGAAAAGTGAAATACATTACTACAACATCATGTTTCACTCAAGTATTATGGATGAAACACAATTTGAAGGAGATGAAGATTGAGTTTGATCAACCTATCTCTATTCTATGTGATAACACAAGTGCAATAAATATCTCAAACAATCCAGTGATGCATTTAGGGACAAAACACATTACAATCAAGTATCATTTTTTGAGTGAGAAGGTTGTAGAAAAGGAGGTGAAGTTGGAGTATGTTGGGATAAAGGAGAAAGTAGTAGATATATTCACAAAACAACTTCCTAAGGAGACATTTGAGTTTCTCCGAAAAAAGCTAAGATTTATTTCTCCCTCCTCTTGAAGTAAGAGGAAGCAAAGGTTGAGGGGGAGCTTAGTCTCCCTGCCGCAAGAAGGTTTGGTGGTCTTGCGAAATATTTTTAGATGTAGTAAAGCATGGAATCAGGTGGATTCTATATGGGAAACAAGTTTCTAGATTGTGCAGTGTACTGGGAATGTAGATAGGAGGATAAAGGAGAAAGTGACTGAGAATGTAGAGTACTGGGATTGTTGAACTCTTCCATTGATGTCAAAGGGGGAGAAAGTGAACTCAAAATGCTATATCTTCCTAGAGGGAGAAATCAATCTAAGGGGGAGAAATGTCTTTGTGTGTGTTTGATTGGTTTTATGGGTGGCCCAAAATTTTGTTGTTTTCCATCAATGACAAAGGGGGATATTGTTGGACATAGGTTGTCATTGATGTCAAAGGTTGTAAAAGATGAAAAAGATAGTAGGAGTACTTGAACTATCATTATATTCCCCTTATAATTTTGTGTTGTAGAGGATTTCTAGAAATATATGTTTGTATTTATAGTAGTATGTTGTATTTTAGAAGTTTTCTTTAATGAAGAAATTGTCTCATCAATCATATCACTAAATCAAGAAACATAGATTATTAGTTTTATTGAGGAGTGATTTCCTTCTAGAAGTTGGTGTGATTATTGTATCATGCATGTATCTATTCACTATGTTAGTGGTGGTCCAAATGATTGTACTATAATGTTTCAATTCAAGGTTTATTAGGTTTAGTGTTTATTAGGTCTCCTTTCTAGAGACATTGTAGGCTCTATGATTTAAAAGGAGAGCATGCCTACACTTTTTCTATCATATTCTAAAATTTTCAAATGATATATTCAACATATAGAAAGTTTGAAGTGAAAAAAGGTTCTTTGTGTTTGTCTGTCATTCAATTGGTGTTTGAGATGTGTGCGGTAATGACTAGTAGCATGCAAAATTCAACTCTTACGTGTGGGGTCAAGATAGGACTTCGTTAAGTTCCCTATTGTAGCACATACCATCATGTTCTTTTAGTAGCAACAAAATTTGATTTTGGACCAATGTGTTACACGTTTCATGTAATTTGAATTTAGGTCCATATTATGTCATCTTGGTTATTTGCAGATCTCTGGTCGCAATAGAAGAGTGTTAATGTAATGTCACGTATGTATCTTTCAAATATTCAAAAAATTGTAATTGTATGTCAAGTAGAATTACACTGGTGTGAAGAAAAATTGGCCACACGGTTGTAAATTAAAGAAAAGGTGGTGAAGAGTTACATTTTAGTGTGTGCACCAGTATTAGAAGATCATATGCAGTGAGGAAGAGTGTGATTTGTATCTCTAACACATGTATGATATTTACAGAAGATCTATGGACATTATAATTGTATTCCGATAGGACTGGTGTTCTACTTGTTGTTCTTATTTAATTAGGGATTGGTGTCTCTAGTAGGTTGGTGCTTATAAATACAATAGGGGATTGGTGTCTTTGGTAGGTTGGTGCCTTCTTCATATTATAAAATTCACTTGTATATTTTTGCATTGTGAGGTTGGATTTGGGCAATAGATCCAAGCAACTATTCTCACCATGGTTTTTTCCATCTTGGGTTTCTACATATATGTAGTGTTCTCTTGTGTACTTTATGCTTTATGTTTTAGTTTCTTTTGTGGGGTTAGTTGTGAAGAATCATATATTTTGATAACCATAGAAAATTTAAGAATTTTGAATTGATTAGATCGACTGATTCACCCCTCCTCTTAGTAGATTACGTGCCCTTCACAAATCTCCAAAATGTTTATATTCTAGACTAACTCATATGAGAAGACAAGATACAAAATAAAGAATGAACCTAATATTTAGGTAGACAATACCTCTCAAATCATTCACCTACTAAGTAGAACAAGATTGGGATACAAGATTATCCCATAGACACAACACCAAGAAACAAAAATCTTCTCTTTAGGTTCATAATGGATTCACATACATAACTAGGTGTAGGCTCCTTGGTCTTTATACTGAAATCCTCATCAAAGAGTAACCATCTCAACATACAATCCCATAAATAAGAGATCTCTTAGCCTCACCCAAGTCTCTCTAGTCTCCACGAGTATCCATCAATCAATCTATGCCAACTTCAAATGGAACCTTACAAAATAATGAAGCTCTAAGAAAATGATTAATACTCAAAACCAAAGAGCAAACAAGACAACTATCAAATTTTTAATTGTAGAATCAGGAACACAAACATGACATCATTATCTAACACCTTTGAATGAACATATCATGGTCTTAAGAGAACTTGTGTCATGCCAAAAATCTAATCTAGAATTGAGAGTACACCATGACATAATAAAATTCATACTCTAAAAAAAGAAACATCTCCAAACACATGAAGATAAACATCCATCATCAAATGATGAATCCACATCACTGCCAAAGCTCCCACTGAACATTGTAACCAAGCTCTCTAGGCATCATGATAACTATCTCTTAATTGAAGAGCCTCCATTGCCCCAACACAATCAAAGAACTCAATACCATAAGCTCTCAAAAGGTAAAGTACAACCACCATCTCCAAATTAAGAAGATACAATTTCCTCACATCCTTTGTCAATAGAACCAAAGATACCATTAAACTCTCACTGCTATCTAAAGGTAAAATCCAAGAACTCCTAATGACACCAAAAAATATTGAAAAATACCATCCATATTTTAATCAAACATTATACATGGCTCACTACACACTGTAACAACAACTTAGAATTAAAAACTTAAAACAAAGAAGATAAAACACATTATGTAACTGCATAAAGCTCCCACTAAAAGTAATATCAAGTTACACATGGCATCATGACCAATATCATTTCCAAAACTCTACTTAAAAGTAAATAGATCTTCTCATGCACCATAAACAATTTGTATAGATTCAAATGAACAACTATATCAGGTACTCTCAATAACCCTACCAATGTAATAATGATGACCAAGAAAATGGCCTACCAAACATAATCCACATTATAAAATTTTATAAGATCTACACATATGTAACATCTCAAAGGAGAAATACATAGTCAATGCTCCAATCTCAAATAACTAAAAAATAGATTCAACCCCACATTAATATCATGCAAAATAGAGATGGTTAGTTATAACATGTGGATTTTTGAGACCCAAACACTAGATTAAATGCTATATCTTATTTACCAAACAAACCCACATAGGAGTAACCATAAATATGTTGTAGGGGAAATATGGGTTAGTTTCAGAAAGCATAATTGAAGCCATTGGAGTACAAAACACTAAAAACCTATGAAAGATTAGTCATATATGCCCATACTCAATGAAATTAGTAAACAATTCCATGAAAGATTAATCAAAATACATGAAAACATAATTCAAATACAAATGAAACTAAAAGAACATGCAAACCTTCAATCCCATTGGGGGATTATGCTCCAAATGTATGGGGAATTGAGATAAAAAAAAAATCGCATATGAATTTTTATTCAGGGATTTCAAAAGTTGGTATAAGTAGCTGCTCCACGAGAAATTCACATTTAAGGTAGTTTTGTATCTATTGCTTTTTATTGACCCTCAAAATTTTCTCACAAGTGATGACCATGAAGTACTCTTTGAAGTTGTAAACCATTCTTCTATATGACATCAAATTGTCATCCTTAGTTTGGTAGTTATCATTAACCTATCTTACCACCAACTTGGAATCACCATAAACCTAGAGTTCCTTGATTTTCCATTGAATAGCCATTCTTAACCTTGTTATGAGGGCTTTGTACTCAACTATGTTATTGGTACATGAAAAATATAGCTTAAAGGATTTTGGAATGCAATCATCTTGAGGGGTGATGAATAAGATTCTTGCCCCTGATCCATTTTTTGTATTGGAACCATGAAAATATAGCTTCCATTGGTTTGTTGATGTTATGGTAAATACTAATTCATATGGGAACTTAGATACCAAAGGATTTTTGGCATATATAGGTGCTTCTACTAACTAATATGTTATGACTCGCCCTTTAATCACCTTTCGGTCTACATATTTGATGTCTAACTCACTCAAGATCATAATCCACTTAGCCATATTACTTGTAAGAGTTGCCTTTTATAATAGGTATTTTAATGGATCAACCTTAGAAATAATCTTAACATGATGACTAAGCATGTAATGTCATAGTTTTTGGGAAGAAAAAACTACTGCTAGACAAGCTCTTTCAATAGGGATATAATTAAGTTCATATCCAACTAGGGTCCTACTGATGTAATATACAACTCTTTCTTTTTTTGACTCGCCCTGTTGTGCTAAAAGAGTGCCTAATGGTATTGATGTTGTTGAGATGTATAATATCAAAGGTTTGTTTGCGATTGGTGGCATCAACACTAACGGTGATGCAAGATAATCCTTGAACTACTAAAAGGAATGTTGGCAATTATTGTCCCATTTGAATGTTGCACCTTTGTGAAGAATATGTGTAAATGAATGACATTTATTGGCCAACTATGTAATAAACCTCCTAATAGATTGTAGTTTTCCTTGCAGACTTCAAATTTTCTTGAGTATTTTAGGCGAAGGTATCTTGATAATTGATTTGACTTTGGCAGGGTCCACTTTGATTCCTCTTTGTGATACTATGCATCCAAAAAGTTTACCTGAATTAACTCTAAAGATACATATCTTTAGATTAAGCCTTACCTAATATTTCTCTAGTCTATAAAAAATTTGAGCCAATAACTCATGATGACCTTTTATTGTGATAGATTTCGCTAAATTGGCATCTACATAATCTTCTAGAATCTTATGAAACATGTCATGGAAGATTAAATTCATTTCTCTTTGATATGTTGCTGCAACATTTTTGAGGCTAAAGGGAATGATGTTTCAACAAAAGGTTACCCACGGGCATGTAAATGTCATAATGTGTTGATCCTTTGATGTTATCCTTATTTGATTATACCTTAAAAATCTGTTCATAAGAGATAACATCTCATGTCCGACTATGAGGTCCACTATGATGTTGATGTTGGGTAATGGAAAATCATCTTTGGGACATGCTTTGTTCAAGTCCCTGAAGTTTGTGCATATATTGATGCCACTAATGGGCTTTGAAAACTAAGAGGGGGGTGAATCAGTTGTCACTAAATCTCAAACTTATTCAACTTATTAACCTTAATTTCAGATATGATCATTAATCATGAAAGCATAAATGAACAACACATCAGAAGCACACATAACACAAAGATATTTTACGTGGAAACCCTGTTAGGGGAAAAACCACGGTGGAGGTCAATTCAAAAGATTATACCCTATTAGAAGTATAAGAAAATATAAATGGGGAATGCACATGCATTCAAGCACACTACCTAGAGCTCACTACTCAAATACAACAAGGCTTACTGCCCAAGGAAGATGCACTGTCTTATAGAAAGATTCAAATAAAAAACATTCAATTTTGAACTGAGAAAATAACATCTGCTAATGCCTAGTTACAGTTTCAGTTCAACACATGAACACTTCTTCACTCTTCTTCACTCTCTGCTCTGCCTTCAAATGATCTGAACTTTATTCACACACAAGACTTATAAAATTTTCATTCACACCCACACTTATGCCTTCAAATGATAAAACAATCGCTCGTATATATCTGCAACAAGAAATTACATCGCTATAAGTTGGCCACAAGAAGCTAATAAAATAATTGCAAACAATTGGCCCAAAACAAATAAAGATTATTCATGCAAATAAACCAAGTTCGGCCATAACATAGTGAAGATAGAAAACAACATCTCCAACATGAAAACATTTCAATTAATTTCTCCTAAAAGATCCACAACACACTTCAACACCTTGTCGGCCAAGAACATGCAAAACATGAACATGCAAGAGAAAATATCGGATCACGAGCACAACAATCAATGCAGACATGCCACAAAGATAGAGAACAAACTAGAAACATCCACAAGCATCATGAAACACCAAAGAATCATCCAAAACAACTGAACTTACTGAAATCAAAAAATCTTTAACCAGGAACACTAACTGAAGTGACAGAAAAACTATTAGAATGAAAATCACCATAACTTGATCAACTCTTCATGTAGATCTATGAAAATCAACGTGGATAAACTAGACATACTCAACAAGAAAATATTTAGTCCACAACCTTAGAACAACAACGTACTGAACACATCGACATAAAGAACTTCACTTCACCATTGACTACCTGTAACACTTCTTATTACAATTTTCTCAATATCCTCAACATATATAGCTTCTAATGCAATAATGCTAATAGTGTTGACATCAATGACAACCACATATCAACAACATAACCACAAAATCCAACAATCTCCCCCTTTAGTATTGATGGCAACACATGATGTGAAAAATACCATCAACACAACACTCTTCCTTTAAGTTCTAACTTTTCTTTCCTCAACTCTTCTCCCTAGATAATCAACAATTTGTTTTTTACATTACTCTTCTCCCCTTTTGAAATAAATGAAAAATATATCTTCAATACAAGCTTTGAACCACATATCTGAACTTCTGACTACTCCCCTTAGTAGCATCCACCACAACATCAATCCGGATCAAAATATGATCATGAAATGCATGGATTGATGCAATGCAATTTGTCCTTAGTTCTGATTAAGAGGGGTAATCACCCCTAACTTCCCTCTGAGATAATCAAAAGTATCCTTAGGAAACAACTTAGTAAAGATATTTGTAATCTTCTCCTTACTAGGCACATACTCCAATATGACTTCCTTTTCACTTATCTTCTCTCTCAAAAAGTGAAATTTTATAGATATATGTTTGGTATTTGAATGTAGCACCAGATTCTTAGAAATGTTAATAGCACTTGAGTTATCACAGAAATTAGCAATAGGCTCATCATACACAACTCTGATATCCTTCAACATCTATGTCATCCACAGTACTTGAGTACAATTATTAGCAACAACAATGTATTATGCCTCTACAGTAGATAAAGAAATAGCATTTTGATTCTACTCAACCATGAAATTAGGTTCTTTCCCAAGAAAAATGCTCCACCACTAGTACTTTTCCTGTTATTCACATCCCTTGGCCAATCAACATCAGTAAAGGCACTCAAAGTAAGAACATCATCTTTAGGATACCATAGACCAAAATCAACTGTCCCTTTCAAGTATCTAAAAATTCTCTTCACAACAGTCACATGAGATTCTTTAGGATCAGCTTGGAATCTAGCAAGAATACATACAAAATTCATGATATCAAGCCTAGTTTGAGTCAAATAAAGAAATTCACCAATCATTGATCTATATCTTGTTTGATTTGCTTTCAGAGAATCATCATCAGTTGTTAGCTTGCATCCGGTCACCATGGGTGTACCAACATGCTTTGAATCTACCATACCAAATTTCTTCAGCAATTCCTTCACATACTTGGATTGAGATATAAAAATCCCTTTATCTAATTGAGTAATTTGCAATCCCAAGAAGAATTTCATCTCTCCAATCTTGACATCTCAAATTCATTCTGCATCTCATTAGCAAACTTCATACACAAGCTATCATCTCCTTCAAATATGATATCATCAACAAAAACTTCCACAATCAAATATTTATCATCATTCTTGAAATATAGATTACTATCAATAGTACCTTTGTTAAATCCAAGTTTTACCAAGTACTTATCCAATCTGGCATACCATGCTCTAGGGGCTTGCTTAAGACCATACAATGCTTTCTTCAATCAAAAAACCATATCTTCCTGATCAGTCAACTGGAATCCATTAGGTTGCTCAACATATACCTCTTCTTCCAATTCACCATTTAGAAAAGTAGACTTGACATCCATTAGATAAACCTTGTAGTCTTTATAAGCAGCATAAGCAAGAAACAATCTTGTTGTGCAGTTTTTGCACACATGCCCCGTTGAAAGTAGGGACCCTCTTTTGCTTTCGCTTTTGGGTTTTGGCCCATTGATTTTGAGGATTCACCTTGCCTTGACATAGGCTTAAATTTTTTATCTTTTCTTGCCTAAGTGATTCCCCCAAGTTGCACTTTGAAAATCTTAAGTTTTGAATGAAGTTCAGGTTTTTACGCCAGTTCGGGATTTTCCGCTCCATCCGGATTTTCCCGGATTTCATTCAAAGTCCGGCGAAGAGATTAACGCTGCAGTTCAGGAAATTTGGGACTTCGCAAAATTCCGCCTGGACTAGATTTTTTCAAAATTTTGTTTTGCTGTCGAGTTTCTGAGTTTCTTCAGCTTGCCTTGTTGACTGCATTTATGATCACTCGTATGAATTGTGAGGGATGTATTTAATCAATTTTTGGGGATTTTCTTGCCATAATGCTTTATCATTTGTGTTCTATTGAGTTGGGGTGTTCAATCTTGTGGTGCTTGGCTGAATTTGGCATGCTGAACCTTTGAATTGTGGGATTTGATAGTTGTTTTTTGGGCGTTAGTGTTGTCAAAGCTTGCTCGAGCATTCAGGATTGCTGTCTATCATTGCTATAATCGATTTCCATTTCATCAAATGGTATGTGCACGTTGCCTATCTTTTGATTGATGAATGTGAGTGGTCCTTTGGCATTCTAGATATGCTCAAAGTTTGAATTTATGTGTGTTTGGGTATTCTGAAGCTAGGGTTGCATGATGTTGATTAGATTGATGGTTCCCCAAGTTAGTTTCATGATTGCTTTTCACTTTCATCTTGCTTGATTGTGGCCATGATAATAGTTTGAAACCTAGCATTTGAGTAATCTAAATCCTGAGCTTGTATGTGCATCAATGGTGGATCTTTAGGGTTTCATACCTAGGGCATCGCCATTCCCTTTCGATTTGCTTTAAGAGGAGCTTTAAGTTCAATGAAAATCAATAGGAGGTTTGGGTCAAACTTGTTGAAGGCCCAAATTCCTCAAATTTGTGATCATTCGATCAATTTGAGTGAGATCGTGTGGGAACGTCGATATTCGGGTTTTCCTTCAGTTTCGGGATTTTCCTGTGTTGGTGTATTTTCCTACGTTTCCTTGTCCCTTCCGTTTTCCCGGAATGTGTTGAAATTATAGAATCTTGCCTTCTTCGCAGATTTCCGTCGATCTCAGATTTTCTTGATTTCTCCTTCGTCCCTTCATTTCCCTAAAGTTCATATGGTATTGTCATTTTCACGGAATTTCGGTCTGGCCGGATTTTTCTGAACTCTCTGGAGAGCTTTGTGGAACTTAGAGATTGGAGGAGATGGATGAATTTAATGATGAATGCTTAACATTCCATGCTTTTAACTGATGAATTACACAATGTTATATGCATCCTTTCTTCGTTTTGATGATCTATTGTTGATTTTGTGCCTTCTTCAGGAAAATCTGCTTGGACTGGAATTTTTTGAAGTTCCTCCCAAACTGGTTTTCCTCGGTTAGGTTGGAATCTTGAACTTCTTAGCTTGGTGGTTTATGGTTGATTTGATGGTTTTATTATGATTTTGAGCTAACACTTTGATGAATATGTTATCAACAATTGGATTTTCATGTTAGTATTTGATGGATGTAGGCTAAAGCTAGCAAGGCAGTGGTTGGAATGGCTAAGGGTGATATGGAGGGATCCTCTATCTCAGAAGAAAAAAAGAGTTAAATTGGACATCAAGAGTAGGATCCCAAAAAGTAAGATAGCCTCAGTTTGGTCTGAAGTTTTAGACACGAATGTAGGTCGATGGGACTATGAGGAGTTTAAGGCGAGGATGGTACAAAAAGATCTTCCAGTGCTGGCCAGGAGATTAATGGAATCAAGATTATCTCATGTAGCAGGATTTCCACCCACAGTTTAGTGTTATGAGTTGGTATTGGAATGTGCCCGACACTATGACAAGGATTCATAGAGGATAGTTAGTCCTCAAGGGAGAGTATTGGCTATCTTAACCATGTATCCATTGCACAAAATTTTGATATGCTAGATAGATCTCATGTGGTGGCTTTCAATATGGAGGCAGCTAAAAGGTACTATGAGAAGGAGATTGTTAAGTCACAACAAGTTATCAATTCTTGGCTTGAGAAGCCAAAGTCTCATTTCTCAAAACTGCCTAAGCAGTTGCATAGGGAAAAGTTTAAACAAGAAATATATGATGCCATCACATTGCTTAGCCAGGTGGTAGGCCTGAAGAGTGCAAGTATGTTCGAGAATTGGATGTTCCATGTCATTGTGAGGATGGAGCAGGAAAATATTAACTACCATTGGGAAGGTGTTATAACTAGGGTGATTCATGAACAAATGTGTAATGTGCTACAGACTAAGACATTCACCATGACTTCCTATTTAGTGTACGCACTTGCAAGATTCCATCCCTATAAAGGATTGAGCACAAGAGGAGTATTTGGACAGGATGTAATTTATGAAGTTTATCCTCAGTTGCACTTAGGAAGCCCAAATTATAGGAGGGTGAATGATGCATTCACCATGCACATCACTAGATTGCTCCAAGGTGCAGAGCATGTAAGAATATCAGATGACACTGAGAAGCTGATCAAAAGGTATGGGGCTTGGTTCATACAGTTTCCCACCTTCTCTTACATAAGAATTGATGGTTTTCAAAGGGCTCCATACAAGCTCCCAAGGTATCCCATTGACCATGTTATACTTCTGGAGGTTACGAGGAA
Organism: Sequoia sempervirens; assembly: GCA_007258455.2. Lineage (NCBI taxonomy): Eukaryota > Viridiplantae > Streptophyta > Pinopsida > Cupressales > Cupressaceae > Sequoia > Sequoia sempervirens. The sequence continues at coordinate 316,220,646 of VDFB02105785.1, read as the reverse complement.
AATATGTGACTTTGACACCATTGTAAAGAAAGATAAGCATAAAACTAGATTTTGTGGAGACTTTCCTCTGAAGATAAGTACTAGCGAGTTATGCCCTTCAATTAATTTAGCCTATGCTTCTGAGGAGGAAATGAGCACTCTTGGGTTGTCTTACCATTCCAAAAGGTTGGGTTTTGATATCACTGGTGAAGCACAAAAGAAAGCCAACAGGGAATACCACAACAAAGATGACATAGAGGACTACTGGGCCAATAGCAAGGATGAGTTTGAGGTAAGAAAGAAGAAATTCTCTAGACTCCCAGTTGATGTGGTCATAATGTATAGTGTGAAAATGGTTCCCAATCAGGTGGAAGATGATGGAGACTTAATCCAAAGTCATGAATATGAGCCAATCAAGGATAGGACAATTGGAGAAGTAGACTGGTTGGAAGAGGAAAAAATTGAATTGGAACAAATCATGACCCCTATGACGAGATACACCAAGTTGTGGCTCAAGCACAAGGTGTGGGAGCTTGAAAGTGAAGGTGTGCCATGCACCTATAATCTGATGGGGGATCTAAAATCCCATTCCACTTCTGAGGAGTCGGCTGAGGAAGATCCTAAGGGAAAGACCAAGTTGGATTCTCCTTTTAAGATTAAGATAAAAGGTTCCCAGGTAGAAGAGCAGGAAAAATAGAGGAAACCAAAATCAAAGAAGAGGACTGCTACTTTGAGGACAAAAAAATCTGTAGAGGAAGAACCCAGTGAAGGAGAAGAAAAGGATGGTGCCCCAGCACCTAAAAGGAGGAAAACAATAAGGGGTTTGAGAAAGAAGGGTGGACCTTCAATTGATCCTTCAATAGTGGTAAATGTAGAAAGTTCTGGAGAGAAGACATAGGTATACACAAGGAGATCAAGAACTCCTTCTCCCAAGGACAATGTGCCAAAGAAGGATATTCCTCCAACAACCTTTGAAGCAAAACAACATAAAGAGACTTCTCCACCCCATGAGCCACATGGTGCATCAGAACAACTGACAGATGTGGAGCACCCGTCAAGTGAAGGGGGAGAAGAGTTTCAAGAAGGTGAGCTTCATAGTGCAGCTGCAGAAATTGATAAAATTCTACAGACTCCCTTGGTAACTTATGAGGATTCTCTTGCTAGAAGTACAGAAGACAGACCTCTTCAGACAGAGGAAGTGCCTGCTAAGACTCCATCACTAGTGCATAAAGAAGAGGAGTGTAGCAAAGAAGAGCATGATAAAGATGAAGAGTTTCCTGAGAAGCAGGAAGATGCACCCAAGGGTCAGCAAGAAGAAGTGGGACAGAGTGAAGTGCAGTCAGAGTCTATTGTTCCAGGTTGGCTTGACAAAGAAATAAAGAGAAAACAAATTGTTGTGGATGAGACCTCTCCAAATTGGGATGAGCTACTGGAAAAAATAGGAAAAGGTAAAGGAAAGAAGAAGGCCAGAGTCATTTCTAAGATTGAAAGGGATGAAGTAAACAATAGAGTGGTCCGCATTGCTACTCCTACCACCGAAAATAATAGAGATGAGGTTACTGGGAGTCATTACAACATGCAGACCATCAACATAGGACCTACCTCCATGGAATAGGATATTGAAGAATATGAGGGTTCAAGTGCAGCAATCTTGGGAAGATTGAGGAAAGAATCACAAGCTAAGCAAGAGTTGAAGAAAGAGAATGAGAAATTAAGGAAGTACTTGGAGGACTTGATGAAGCACTTGCAGTCCATTAGTTCCTCATTTTCTACTGCAATTTTCCTACCATAGGAAACCATAACTAAGTTGGACAGAATGAAGGCCACTACTCTTGCCACAACAAACTGGTTACAAGGGGTGCAAACTAAAGGAGATGATGCTATCAAAGATATTCTTTCAACCGGAGGAGATGCAATGAGGACAAAGGATTGGTTGAAAGATGTATTGGCTCAAGATAAAGAGGATGTAGATCTCTTGTTGCAGAAGACCAAGACTATCATGGAGTACACTAAGGATAAGCTGGTGAGTGATGGAATTCTCCCTTCCTCTAGAGTTGTAGAACCTTGGGAATGGTTTGAAGCTTTGAAAATAAGACAAAAGGTTTTGAAGAAGATATATAAGTAGAGGAGGAAAATTGAGGATGCCCTGATTGATATCCATGATAGATGCATTTCATTCTTTGAAGTGATGATAGGGAGAAGGAAGTTTGCACCAAAGAATTTGAGCTTTGAACAGTTGAAGAAATGGTGGTGAGATGTATATTCTCCAATCATTGAGGATCCAGTTACTGAGCACCAGTTGGATGATGCAGCCACTTATATTGCAGTCATTGAGAAATATCAAACCAGTAGGGTTGAGTGGGATAAGTCAATGGAGCAATCAAGAGAAAATATTAAATCCATGGAAAGAAGAATTAAGGTTTTACCTCTGCCCCCTATAGCTAACTTGGACAGGGTACTTGTGATGGTGCATGATAGGGTGGATCGAAATAAAGACAAAGGGGAAGGCAGTTAATGCAAGGCTACATCAGAATTTGTGCTTCCCTATTATTTTGCATGCATTGGTCCGAGCTACATTGGAGATCCCAGGCTGACCTGGATGGAGTTCATGCATTTAATGAATATTTTATCTTATTTTGAATTCCTCTTGGCCGACTTGTTTTTGTGGCTATTTATTATTATTGTAAGCCCTAACTAGGCCAACATATCTTGGGGGTTTCTATTAATATGACATTTTGCCTCATTTGTAAGGGCTAGACAAATAAGATAGTTTTAATGCTAGAGCGAATTAAGTAGTAGAGCAAGAGTTAGAAGTTAGTTCATTTTGAGCAAGTGTTGTAACAAAATACTTGAATTGTTGCTACTTTGGGTGATTCAATACAATTGGAGACATTGTGCTTTTGGTGAATTCTCTTGTGTTGATTTATCTTGCATGGTTCTTGTGATTCTATCTTTAGAATTGCTTAAGTTATTTGATAAATGCATTAGGTTTAATATTAGATAAGTTGATAGTGTTTATGATTTAGTACTTGAAGTGTTGCAGCAATCCCTGGTCCATAATTTTTGCAACCAACTGATTGTTAGTTGCTTTGCAAAGTTAGCCTGGACTTTTATATTCATTGTGATTAGTTCAATTGTGGAGGTTTATTCATTTCAATTGCAATAGGGTTGTTTTGAATGAATGTTCATGATATGAAAATATTTAACACCTTAGAAGATTGCACTGTTTCTATAAGATTGTAGATCCATCTAGGTCAAGTAGAAATCAGTTTCTAAGGGATTGGTCCATTTCAAGTGTTTCATCATTTACATTGTTAATCATAGGAGTAGTGTTAAATTTAGAAATATTTTTGAAACCCTTATCTTTTGTCATTTCTTTTATCATTTGGGTTAGATTTAGGATTGAAGTATCATCATATTGCTAGATCTGATAAATTGAAGATTTAGTATTTGCTTGTAGTAAGGTCCCATTGTGATTACCAGCATTTTCACATTTATCACTGAGTTATTTATGCATTGTCAAGACCTAACATTAGAGACCTTGGGGTTATCTCTTGAGGCTTGCTGATAGATATTTACCTTTCAAGAGAGATAGGATATTATATTCTGTCTGAGTTGTTGCTGTGTAGAAAACCTCATCAACAAATCTCACAACTTCAATTCTAGCAACAGGGGCAAAGGTTTCTTCAAAATCAATACCTTTCATTTGAGAATATCCCTTACAAACCAGTCTTGCTTTGTTTCTAACCACTTCACCTTGTTCATTTAGTTTGTTTCTAAAGACCCATTTAGTTCCAATTACATTATTATCCTTAGGTTTGGGAACAAGAATCCATGTATCATTCTTCTCAATTTGCTACAGTTCCTCTTTCATTGCTTCAACCTAATGCTCATCTTTGCATGCTTCATTCACATTGTTAGACTTAGTCTTTGAAATCAAACAATACTCTTCTGCAATTTTTCTCCTAGTCTGGACACCTTTGTTCTTATCACCTATGATCTGATTCTCTAAATGATTCAATATCACATACCTTAGAGTCTTCTTAGAATGTTCTTCAACTTTAGGCTCTTCTAATCTCTCTTTTGTTCTTCCATCAGTTTCTCCTTCTTGATTTTCTTGATTCACCATAATGATTTGAACTTGACTTGCAGTTTGACTTTTCTTTCCTTTGCTTGTACTGTCATTCTGATCATCAGAATCATATCCACAGGTTCTGGATAGTACAGGTATGTCTTCATCAACCTTAACATTTTTACTTTCAACCATTTTCTTTAATCTTTTTTTGTAACACCAGTAGGCATTACTTTTAGTAGCATAACCCAGAAAGATTCCTTCATCACTCCTAGCATCAAACTTTCCTATATCTTCATCTCTTTTGATATAACACTTGCTTCCAAATATTTTGAAATATCTAATAGTAAGCTTTTGACCAGTCCATAGTTCAAAAGGAATCTTACTAGTATCACCTTTGATTTGTACCTAATTAAGTGTGTACAGAACAGTACTCATAAATTCTCTCCAATAGATATGAGGCACATTTCCTTCCAATATCATGGTTCTAGCAACATCTAGAACTGTTTTGTTCTTCCTTTCCACAACTCCATTTTGTTGAGGGTTTCGAGGTGCAGATAACTTTCTCTTTATTCCATGCTCTTCACAAAAAGAATTAAATTCACTGAAAGTGAATTCACCACCTCTATCTGATCTCAGACACTTAATCTTCAAATCAGTCTCTATCTCAACCATAGCCTTAAAGATCTTGAAATTTTCTAGAGCTTTAGATTTCTCCCTTAAGAAAGTAGCCCACATCATCCTTGAATAATCATTAATAAGCAACATGAAGTATTTGTAACCTTGTAAACTTCTAGTTCTAGTAGGACCACATAAATCAGTATGCACAAGTTCCAACAATCCATTTGAATTTTTTTGTTTACTTCAAAATGAAATTCTTGTTTGCTTTCCTAACTGATATTCTTTGCATATGGCATTAGTAGGTTTCATCATCTTAGGAAAATCTCTCACAGCCTTAGTGGAACTTATCTTAACAATGTTATCAAAGTTAACATGACACATTCTCCTATGCCATAACCAACTCTCATCAACTTGAGCAATCAAACAACTTTTACTAGCAGCATTCAGATGAAAGATATTACCTTTTGTTTGTGTACCTGATGCAATCACATTTCTAGAATTTCCCAATATTTTTCACTTACCATCCATGAATTGAAGATTGTATCCCTTATCAAACATTTGAAAACACTCAAAAGATTATGCTTCAAACCTTCAACATACAAGACATCATCAATGTTATGCTTACCATCAAGAGAAATGCATCCTTTTCTATAGATCACACCAACTGTGTTATCACCAAATCTCACAACACCACCATCATACTTCTCCAAATTCACAAACTTACTTTTATCTCCTGTCATATGATGAGAACAACCACTGTCAATTACCCATTCATCTTTCTCTTCAACTCAAGCAACTAGGGATTTCTCCACATTTGTACAACTAGCAGATTTAGTAGACACATGATTATTTTCCTTGATAGCAATAAACACAAATTCATCTTCACTTGCATTTCCTCTGTCAGATTCATCATTTGTTACACCTTCATCAACAACATAGTAACACTTCTTTTGGAATTTAGGCTTGTTAAATCTTGGCTTGGAAACTCTCTTAGGACACCTTGATGCAAAATGACCTATCTTATTGCAAGAGAAACATTTAATAGGAAACTTTCCCTTATACTTACCTTGTCCTCTGGATTCTCTTTTCACAATCTATGCTTCACGTTCTTCAATCTCTCTTTCTTCTTCATCCAACTGTTTCATTCATCCTCATATTTGAATTTATTTCTTGATGAACTTTCACCTAGATCATATCTCTGTCTATCTCTTCTAGAAGTAGTAGCCTTAAATGCAGATTCAACCTGAGGAAGGGCATCACCAAATTCACTCAACTCAAAAGCAGTAAGCTTACCAATCAACATATCTCTAGTGACATTTGTCATAGTTTGGAGTTCTTCAATAGCACTAGCCTTGACTTTGTAAGAACCAGGAAAAGATCTAAGCACTTTAGTAATAATCTCTAATTCATCTATCTATCCACTAGCACATTTGATACCATACACAACTTCATTTACTCTTTGCATGAAAGTAGTAACATTTTCATCATCACCCATTTTCAACTTTTCATATTTTCCTTTTAGACTTTGTATCTTAGCAATCTTCACATTTGCATCACCTTCATACAAGGTCTCCAAATTCTTCTAGATCTCATAAGAAGTATTTAGATCCATCACATTTGTCATCTCAATATCAATCAAAGCACTCAACAATGCCTCCTTAGCCCTGATATTATATTCAACATCCCTGATCTTAGCAAAAGAAGTAGGACCATTATGTGGAATTATATATATATATTGTAATGCTCCAGTAGGGTTCACCAATGCATCTCAGATGACACTCCATTTGAGCTTTCCACAAAGAATAATTTGTTCCATCAAATCTAGGGCTGTCCTTATAAGTTTCCATCCTAGATCACCTCAAGCTGTTAAACTTCTTCCAAGGAACCACAAGCTCTAATACCAATTGTTGGCAACTCAAGGGCAGACAACTAAGAGGGGGGGTGAATTAGTTGTCACTGAATCTCAAACTTATTCAACTTATTAACCTTAATTTTAGATCTGATCATTAATCATGAAAGAATAAATGAAAAACACATCAGAAGCACACATAACACCAAGATTTTTTACGTGGAAACCCTGTTAGGGGAAAAACCACGGTGGAGGTCAATCCACAAGATTATACCTTATTAGAAGTATAATAAAATATAAATGGGGAATGCACATGCATTCAGACACACTGCTCAAATACAACAAGGCTCACTTCCCAAGGAAGACACACTGTCTTACAGAAAGATTTAGATTAAAACCATCCAGATTTGAACTGAGAAAATAGCATTTGCTAATGCCTGGTTACAGTTTCAGTTAAGCACATGAACACTTCTTCACTCTTCTTCACTCTTTGTTTTTCCTTTGAATGATCTAAAATTTATTCACACATAGGACTCATACACTTCACATTTTCACCCACACTCATGCCTTCAAATGATAAAACAACCGCTCTTATATATCCGCAACAAGAAATTACATCGCTATAAGTCTGCCACAAGAAGATAATAAAATAATTGCAAACAGTCGGCCCAAAACAAATAAAGATTATTCATGCGAATCAACCAAGGTCGACCATAACATAGTGAAGACCAAAAACAACATCTCCAACATTAAAACACTTCAATTAATTTCTCCTCAAAGATCCACAACACACTTCAACACCTTGTCGGCAAAGAACATGAAAAACATGAACATGCAAGAGAAAATATCAGATCACGAGCACAATGATCAATGAAGACATGCCAAAAAGATAGAGAATGAACTAGAAACATCCACAAGCATCATGAAACACCATAGAAGCATCCGAAACAACTGAACTTACTGAAATCACATAATCTTCAATCACGAACATTAACTGAAGTGACAAAAAAATTGTCAGAATGAAAATCACCATAACTCAATCAACTCTTCATGCGGATCTCTGAAAATCAACGTGGATAAACTAGACATACTCAACAAGAAACCATTTATTCCACAACCTTATAAAAATAACATACGTAACACACTGACAGAAAGAACTTCACTTCACCACTAACAACCAATAACACTTCTTATTACAATTTTCTCAATATCCTTGACATATATAGCTTCTAATGAAACAATGCTAATAGTGTTGACATTAATGACAACCACATATCAGCAACACAACCACAACATCCAACAGGGTTCATAGATGCCTTGTTTTTTCAAACCAATTCCACCATTACCTATATAGCCCATGTTCTTGACTAACTAGAATCCTCTACTACTCTGATCAAGGAAGAGGAGCTTCTTATTATTCTTCTTGATATATCCATTTTGAGAAGTCTCCTTCATCTATAACATTTGTATTTAGTTTTCCCCATTTTACAAATACAGTTGGTTTGAACTTGATTATTTTGGACACTTTTTTAATATGATAAGGTTGATCATATGTTTTATGAGAAATTGGTAGTCATCCCACATATAAGGATTGTTTAAGGTTGTAGTCACCACAACCATTGTCTTGTATTTGTACCTTGAATTCAGAAAGTGTTTGTTGGGATTTAGATGTGGAAGCTAACGTCACTACATTGACATAAGAATATGAAGGTAGAAATACATCATTATTAAGTGCTTAGAGAAATCTTTGATACCTATCTTCCATGCTTTTGCAATAGTAGAAGGGTTTAGGGTCACCATGGATGGTAACCTTAGTATTATTATAAGGAAACTTGAGAAATTGATAGTATGTAGATGCAACATCTTGCATGGAATGTATCCATGGGCAACCTAGAAGTATGTTGTAAGGTAAGTCAAGGTCTAAAACTTGACATGTCATTTCATCTATTGCAAGACCAACTTGTATAGGAAACTTTATGGTTCCTTTTGAGTCCCTTTCACTATCATAATAGGCTCTGATAGTTATTCCTTTTGTTCTTTCGATTACTTCCTCAAAGTATCCCAAGTGTTTGATCAATTAAAGAGTAAAAATGTTTAAGTCAATACCTCCATATATTATAACTCTCTTTACCTTATGTTTGTGGACATTTACCTTAAGATGTACAATACATGATTATGATATGATTGAGAGGTCTTTTTTTGTGAATACAAGACGATGAGTGGATGCAATATTCCCTACCATTGCATCTATGTCAGTAGGTACAAAAAATTGTAAAAGAGCCTCATCTAAGACTTTTTTGTGTGTGGGAGAGACTCTCAAGAGTTCCAAGATTGAGATTTTTGTTAGGGTTTTCTTGAGATGGTCTATGAGGCTATAATCCATTGGATTTGATTTTTTTGTACCTTTAGTTGTAAAGGAGACCCTTGGATGGTGACTTTCCCTCTTTGTGTGGTGACTCCACACTCAGAATTTTGTCCATGTATCCAACAAAGATGTGATGGTAGAAATATTGTTTATGTCCTACAACATTGTCATAGGAATGATTGACTTGATTGTAGACCTTCTATCTTCCAACATAATTTCCTTTACCATGATCAGGCATCAGATTCTTGTACATGCCTAAGTCATTATTTCTAGAGGTCTTTGTGCATTGATCGATATTTACCTCACCATGATCTATGAGGTCTTGAATGATGTTCTTAAGCTTCATGCATTTTGATGTTTTGTGTCCTTTTCTCCAACGATACTCACAATAGTCATTGTCATTGTACACCATGTGGGTCTAAATTGAGGCTCTTCGTATTGTTTGAAATCAAGAAGCTTTATCAGGTTTCTTTGGATTAGTTTGTTCAAAACCATTTTGATTGGTTCCCCTAAGGGAGTGTACTTGCATCTAATTGGGTAGTTATTTGGTCTAGGTGGTGGTCCTCTTGGAAAATTGGTATTTTATACATTTTGTTGATTATTCTACTAAGTTTGTGTTTTTGTATAAAATTTGTGTCCACCACACCGTCATTGGTTACATTCTTGTTTTTAGCCCATATATAGGGTTTGTCATTGGAGCTTGATGATTGATTGTTGTCTTAATAAATCTTCACTAACCCCTTAGCAATAAGAGCCCTTTTGAGGTTAAGACCTTTTACTATGAGTTCTTCAAATGTTGTAACACATTCCATAAGTAGTTGAAAGCCAAGTCATGTGTTTAGATTTTTTGTGATAATGTCTACTTGTTTCTTTATGGAATAGGCCATTTGTATTTGCTCACCTTATATCTCCATCTTTATAGGAAGGAAGAAAATGTTTCTCCATTATTTTGTTTGACAATATATGATTCATTTAAAGTTACCTTTGCATCAATATTATAGGAGAAGTGAGAGACAAATTAATCTATGATTTCTTGAAATATCTTAATGTCTCGGGCTAAGTGTGAGAACCATTCAATAGCTAGTCCACCTAAGCTACAAGGAAAGAGGCACATAAGATATGTATCCTTGTAAGACGCCTCTAAGCAAGCTGCATAAAAATATTGTATATGTTCTTCTAGATTACCACGTCCCTTATACTTTTCAAACTTTGGAATTTCGAAGTTAGGAGGAAATTGTAACATCGTTATGCTCCTATCAAATGGATATGGACATAGATCTTGGAGACCATATGATTTCTTAGTTGTTCTCATTTGTATCTCATGGATCTTTTGTGTTAATATTTGAATTTGTGATGATAAATCCATAGGAGGATCATTCGGTGGTGGATTATATGTGTTATATTGTGGGATGGTGGATGGGTTGAATGTCAGGTCTTGATAAGGGGGGATGTTTGTGTTATATGGATTGTATGGAGTGTGTTGAGGTTGAAGGTTCATTTGGTATTGCATATTATTTTGTGGTGGAGGTATATTGTATGAATTATATTGATGTTGAGGAATAATGTTTTGTTGAGGGTTTTGTGGTTGGTATTGGATGTATTGTTGGTGTTGGGGGTTTTGTTGGAAGGTTTTTTGTTGTTGTGTGATGATTTGTTGTTGTATGAGTAGTTTCTTTTGATAAGCAACATTTTGTTGTTGGTGTGGGGTAGGAGTTTGTTGTTGTGAGGTGATTTATCAATGGTGTTGTGGATTTGGAGTTTTTTGTGAAATGTATTGATTTTGTTGATGATATTGTTGAGGAGGTTACCGTTGATGTTGTTGAGGATTTTTTTGTTGATATTATTGAGGTTTTAGAGTTTGTTGATTTTTTTGAGGTGTTAGGGTTTGTTGGTGTTGTTGATGCATAAATTGTTGTTGGGGTGTCGATGGATATTGTTGTGCATTAGGAGCACCCAGGTGAATGTTTTGTGAAGGTAGTGTTGTAAATGGATTTATCCCATAGTTCATTATGTTCAGATTTGGAATGTTGAGATTAGGTTGATTTATGTATGTTGTGGGATTTTTGTGTTTGGAAATCCTAGATTTGTTTGATTTCCTAGAGAAACAATGGATTTATATATTGTCTTGCAAAATTTTTTGAATTTGTTTCAAGTGGAGTTATCATAGGTTGATCTGGTACATTTTTTAAAGGAGGTTATAGTATTTTTTGTATAACATGATGTACCAAGGGTTCATTTTCATGTGGACAATTCATTGATGCTATATGTGTAAAGATTTGTTCTCTAAGTGTATTAATATAAAATTTTGCAGGTAGTTTAGCACATCCTTGTGTAAGTTTCAACAAGTATAGATTGGGATCTACAACTAATATAGTATCAAGTTCTCTACTAAGATATGGGTCTTGTGTCATCTCTAATAATTGTCCCAGAGTAAATGAATTGGGAACCCTTCATTTTTGTGAGTGATGTATCATATGGTGGCTATTTGATCTTGAGATGTTTGGAATTTTCTTGGAGTACTATATCCTTTAGGATCATATTCATAACCATCATTCCAAGGGTTATTTCAATAGCACTCATGATGGTGGGTACACTAGAACCACTAGGATTCGATTCCATGTTCTTCTTGTGTTGAGACCTTGTTATAGGCATACAATTTGTAGTAATAGGCATACAATTTGTAGTAATCATATGAGATGTGAGACGTGAAGATGGATGAAGGTGATTTTTTTTGGATGTTTGATTTGCTTCAAATTGGGATAGTAGTGACACCTTAAGTGACCTTGGACCAATGTTTGATGATGTTTGGATGAGTGAAAGATGTGAAACCTTCAATTTAAACAAATATATTTTTTGACTAGATTATGTGTTGATGTGTGTTTGAGGATAATCCCTGTTTGTCCTAGACTAATGTGCCAAAGCTAAGGAATATGATAATGAGGTCACAAACATAGGAGTAGTCTATGAATCCTAAGCAAGCTATCTCACAAATTTTGACACCAATTTAACTAGATACTTGAAATAAGATTGTTATCCAAGAAAGAAGCTAAACTAGAGGATGGGATATGAATACTTAAACCAAAATTATCAATTCCAAATGTAGGTTGTTGTTTGGATGAATTGTTTTGCTAGTTTTTTATGAAGGTGATTGAACCAACAATTTTTGGGGGTCTAAAAGGAGAGAGATAGGCCAAAAACTGTGGTGGTTCATTCAAAATAATGAAAGTATGATGGAAATATGCCTAAATGAAATGATATAGATGCAACAAACTGATAAAATTGATTGATTATTTATGCAAAACTTAAGGAATATGAAGTGTTTGAAAACACAGTGTTGTTTGCAAAAGACCTAAAAAGATGAATAAAAATGCACATAGAATCAAACAAAAAGTTATAACTCATAATGTGTGCACCTATAAGTTTGATGGAGACTGGAAACTACTTTGAGAAATTGGAAATATTGACTTTTTTATTGACTGGGACTCATTTGCCACCCTAGGCGAATCAGTCCCAGATTAGGGTTTCTGCCCAGAATCTGGTTTTTGCCAAATGGGTATTGGAATTTGCATTCAGCTCTGGTAGGAACCTCCAGTGGGACTAATTCGCCATCCATGGTGGATCATTCCTTTGTCTATTTTCTGCAAATTCAAGTTTCAGACCTGTACTTTGTCACTTGCACAACACTTCTTGATGGAAACCTGGATCTGAATTTCTGAAAATACTTGCAAAAAAACTTTAAATTTGTTGTCTAATGGGGGGTTTTCCTTGGTAAAACCCCTAATTTGGTAATTAAACCTTGAATGGATAAAATCTGCATAAAACCCTAGCCTTAAGTGTGTCTAAGACTAGGAAAATCTGAAGTAAGACAAAACCCTATTCTAATGTGTTAGAATAAGATGAGCAAATGTGATTTGAATGATGCAAGACTTCAATCCAAGAAACCCTAAAACATCTCAAATGAATGTAAATGACATGCAACTATTATGCAAACCTTAAAATCTGAAGATAAAGAGAAAATGGAAGATGGAATCACTTTGAAAATAAGTCTTTAGGTGTGATTCGATGGCTAGTTGCATCTCCTCAACCTAGATTTCCCATGATTCACCATAGGCATCCATCATCAACTCTTTGCAATGTTGGATCTTGAATGAGAAGTGAGCTTGAAGACCTACAAAAACCCTAGTTTGTTGCCCTAAAGCTTCAACTTTGTTGTAGAAATGCTAATGAAACTTCTTGTGGAAGATTCTCAACACTTGAATTTTGAAAATTGCTTTGTAAAAATGACTAGGAGATGTGAAAAATGACCTAAAATGTGTATTTATAGGCATCAATACCTAATTTTCCCGTTATTTATACCTAAGAGGCTAACATCCACTAAAAAAATGAATTAAATTAGTGAAATTTTCCCCAAAAGGGACTCATTCACCACCCTTGGCGAATGGGTCCCACCAGAGGGGATTGATTCGCACAAGGTGGAGAATGGGTTCCACTAGTGGTTTTTGGAGGTGGGTTTTCAGGATATGAATGAATTAAGTGTTATTTGTTAGGATTTAAATGATTTTTAAGTGAAATAGGCCTCTAGATAAAAAATAATGGGTTTTAGGGGCCTATAAATGTTGTTTTGAAGGATGATTAATGCAAGGGTACTCAAAAGTGGGTCTAAATTAAGCGTGAAATTATCTCTTTTCTCAAGAGTGTCCAATTTTCTATGCCACCGTGATTTTTTGATCCAGAGATGAATATGAGATGTTTTAACAAAGTCCAAAGTGAACTAATGATATGGGATGGAAACATAAAGTTTTATGTTGTTTTGGATGATGAGAACTACTACAAGTTTGTTTTGCACAAGTCTCTGGTCCTATATTGACTGCTGGTTAAAACTAGGAATCTGAGATTTTTGAAAGCTCTAATGTTTGTGACTGACAGTCAAAAGCATCACTCTATAAAATCATTGAATGACAGCTAGAAGTGGTGCACTACCCCTTGTAAGATGGGTTAAAATCATATAGCCTAGATTTTAGTGACAACCACAACACTACTAAGCCAAAACCCAATCCAAAACAAGAGAAAATAATCAAAACACAAGGAAAGTGAAAGCATCAAATGAAAGCACTCCCCATGGTTGAACTTGAATCACTTCCCTTGTCTCTCCTCATTCTTCTTTTGTAAATATGCCCTTAGATTTGTAGTGGAAATGTGCAAATACCTACAAATTGTAAGCAAGAAAGTTGGAGATAAGTGGTTGTTAAAGCAAAAATGGAGGAAGGCTTCTTTTATAGACAACCATTTGAACAGATGATCAACATTGAGCTTCTAGAAATATGTCAAGATCGACGGATGAGAAGACATGCAACACAGGAAAGGAGAAATTACAAAATAGATGATCAAGATTAGAAAGAGCCCAGAGACGATCGATGACTGAGATTCAAAAATGAGATAGTGGAGAAAGAATATGGAGGAATTAAAAATTGAAAATAATTAATTCATGAGAAGGAATCTTTAAACAAGTGGAGGCATAAATAATTTTTCCAAATTATTTATTTTGAGGAAAAGGCAAGTAGGCATTTAATTAAAATGATTTATGCAACCATTTTAATTAAATAGGAAGAAATGGAGAAAAGAGCATTAAATAATTAATCTGAGTTAATCATTTAATAAAAAAGAGGCATTGGGAGATAATTAAATAATTTCGACAATTATTTAACTATAGAAGAATTAAAAGATTAATGAATAGTTAAATAATTATTAATTATTATTCAACTATAGACAAATTATGGTAAGCAAATAATTAAATAAATGATAATTTATTTAATTATTGAAGAAAGGGGGTATTAGTGACAATTAATTTTATTTAATTGATCAAGATGGAAAAAAGGTTAAGAGATGATTTAATTAAATAATTAAGAACTATTTAATTAATAGAGGAATGTGATCAAGAATAATTAAATAATTAAAATTATTTAATTATGTGAAGATGAAGACCAAGAAAAATGACGCTCACAGACTTAGGACATTTTTTAGTGTCTACATTTTTCCCCTCTTTGAAATAATGTAGTTCATCATGTTGTGTCAAAGAAATTCAATCAAAAGATGCCTTAATGAAAGTAGGGTATAGGTAATGCCCTCTCGGGAAAATTTAAAAAAATTTCAAAACAAATAATTTTTTTTGGAAAATTGTCTCGATGAGATAATTTGATCACCAGGAATTCAATAGTGAAGATGAAATTAATTTTGTAGGTCGATAAGGAGGTCAAATTGAGGCTCAAAGTCAGTAAAAAGTGTGCCCAATACACAAGCTAGGAGGAAACCCTAATTTGTAGGCTATAAATAGAGCTTGAGTAAGGAAAAAGGTCATTTGTGCATTCCAATTTCAGAAAATCTTGGAGATTTGAGTGATTTTGCTGAGGAGATGTCACCTATTCTAGACGCCACCCATAGAGGATACCATATCCATACCTTCCACCGACCAGTAGGAGCACCCACCCCAGTAAATACTACAAAACCGCCTTGTGATTTTTATGATTTTTGTGCATTTAGCTAGGGAAATAATTTAGCAGGTAATTGCGTCACACAACATGTGACGCAATTGCACATGCGCATGCAACACAATTGTGTGCATGAGTGACACAAACGAGAAGTGGTTCTCCACACTCATCACGTTGCGACACAACTACTTAGGGATAGGGAAGAGACAATTGTATTGCGACGCATCTGCATGTGACACAACTGACATTCTGAGTCACATATGCGGTCGGGAATGATGCAATAGAAATTGTGCAACACAAGCATTATACGGAATGACGCATGTGAAAAATGTGTGACACATTTATAGATGTGAGCCACTAGAAATTAATGCGACACATTTGACAGAACAACGATGCAATTTCTTGGTGAAAATTTTGCCTTAGTTTAGGAAAGAAGGACTTGGTCAACTTAGGTTCAATAGGTCAACTGAATATTTTAGATTAACATGATGGATTTCTTGATGACATCAGGGGTTTCTACTGCCTATCTATACATGGGAGTCACGACTAGATGTATTTCTACTATGAGACCAGCTAGATGATGTGGAGAGACATGCGCTGTTAGATCTCAACTTGTTCTATGATACCTATATGCCCATTATCAAGTAAAGTAGGGGCATGCAGATGGTGCTAGCAGAGCGATGGCACTCAAAGACCTATATTTTTCATTTACTGACCAGGGAGGTGACGGTCACCCTCGAGGATGTATACAAGATCTTGCGGCTACCAATTCAGGGTGAGCGGGTTTGATATGACATCGTTCAAGGATTGCAGGCACTATATGATTATTATGACTATGACGATGATTTCGTGCTCGACATCCAGGGCTACAAGATCATATGGGAGACACTAGCCAAGAGATATGACATATATGACTACGTGCTATGTACATTGATTGTAGGGGTTACGATTCCAGATTGCAGGGGTCATGGTTTTTCGGTGGGCTGGGGTGAGATGCTAGCAGGTATGGTCCAAGAGGAGACAATATATGCATGGGGACCATGTCTATTGGGCATGCTATACTTCCATTTGCATGACATTTCATATAGGGGAGGACAAAGCCTAAGCTCAGAGTTAGTTTGTTGATGATATGGGCCTGTGAGCATATTGCAATTTTCTAGCCACTAGTAGTACAACAGTTGGGAGCTGGTGTGCCATATGTATATATGTATAGGGGGTATTTTCCACATAAACATGTGGGAGATGTTGGATACTAGATACATGGACTGGATACATTGGTTAGCTTCATCTAGAGACCTTAAAGAGACTGTGATTTATGGATCGGTGAGGATGATCACTTTCCATGGTGTCGACAACCTAGGTACCTTATCGAATGCGCCGTATAGAGTCAACATATTATTGAGGTGTATCTTCCAGAGAGGGTTTGAAGGAAATTCAGAGAGAGAAATGGTATTCCATTTGGCATGAGAGAGTTTGCATGATCCTCTTGAGAGGTGCACCCATGGGGGCTGTAGATAGTGGTGACCACAACTAAGTAGGAGATTGACGGTCTACAACCAGTGCAGTGGAGGTGGAGAGGGGGTGATGTAGATGTAGGGACTACTCTCAAGTATAATGCATGGTGGAATACACATAGGCCATCATCATACATTGATCTAGAGAAGCCATCATTTGTAGAGCATAGAGGCAAGGGCCTAAGAGGCCGAAGAGGAGACATAGGATAGAGGGGTGGTGGGAAAGGAGATAGAGGATGGGGAGATAGAGGAGGGATGGAGGATGAGGGGATGATGGAGGATATGGTTAGGGAGGTCGGGGAGGTTGGGGAGGAGATCAACACAAGAGGAGAAGGGATGGAGGACAATGGGCGATGGGACATTTACCACCGATCTTAAAGGAGGAGGAGATGGAGGAGGATCAACCTAAGGTGAGGGTAGCGGTAGAGGTGGCGATGGAGGAGGGAGAGTAGCATGCTGAGATGCTCGCTCTAGATGTAGGGCATCAAGAGATTGAGGAGCATGCAAAGGAGAGACAGGAGGAGCATGTAGAGGAGGCAGAGATGGATGAGGCAAAGAGAGTCCTCCGAGAGAGGATTATCATGGGGATGGGAGATGAGGGACTAGAGAGGGGTTGGGATGGATCAAATGAGGGAAACTTAGAGTAGAGGATAGAAACCCTATAGGCTCTGGTACAGGCCTTAGAGGAAGAGCTTTGGACAGTGACAATAGAGAGATATGGCCTTAAGGCCAAGAGGGACACACTATAGATTGAGAGAGACCTAGTTGTCATCAGCCAATAGTAGACAGATCAGAGGATGATAGATTTTACATCCACCTATAGTGGATCTATGGTTGATATCACTTGGGAGTACACCAAGGCTAGCAGAGCTATGCAGTATTATAGAGACTTGTATGAGAGGGCAGTTCCACCGGAGAGGAGGAAGCCCACATTTTCATAGATTGAGAGTGGTTTATAGGGTTGGACACACAACAAGACATAGAGCAGGCGCTCTCATAATAGGTCAGAGAGTGGGGAGACATCAACCCCTAGATGATCTACACCTTATGATATGCCATTGACAGTAGAGCACAGGTCCCCAGATGCACCTCAGTGAGGGTACAAGGAGGCACCAAGATCAGGAGAGCAGGGTAGCTCAGGCTAGAGCATCTTTTGATATTTTGCATATGGACACTTTGATTATCGAGCCTGCAAGCTCCATTTTTTTTATAGACACGACACATCTTGACATTGTACCTATGACACATTTTGAGTGATATATATGATATTATTTTTTGGCTGTGGTTTACGATATGCAGTGTTATATGATTATGATTTATGATGTTATATTATGGATGTTTATGTTTAGATTATGTCTATTGATGCATTCTATATGATCGTGTGATGGTTTAATATGCTTTATGATTATGCATTCATGATTATGTTATGAATGTTTATGCCTTTATGATATGTATAAGTAATAAATGTAGTAGGAATGACTTAATGTTATGAATGTGATGTAATATGTAAATGCAATTAATGTTAATGTAATGGGATGCCTATATGATGATGCAAAATATGATGATTGAGAATTTTTAATGTAAATGCAAAATGTGATGTATAATATGATATGCCATAATGTTAGTAATGGGATGCGATGTATATGAAATGTAATGCGATGTGATGTGAAATGTAATGCTATGCAATGTGATGGATGGAAATGAACTACGATCATAATGCAAAATGTAATGCAATGAAATGTTAATGTTATATGGATGATTTCTATGTTTTTATATGTTCTTATGTAAATATATGTGGCTTAATATGATAATGATGTCTATGATGATAATGCTTTCTATGATGTTTCCTAACATGATCATGTATGCAAGATATTTTTGTGTCACAGGACTTTTTCAAGAGGCAGATGGAAGAAATGGTAGCACAAAAGATATGGATGTTAGCGTGGAAAAGGAAAGGAAGATGGAGTGTTAGACGGGAAATGACAAAGGACAAAATTTCATGCTTTTATATTTTTCATCATCAGGCATCAAAAGTGTCACAAATGGAGCACAAACACCATGGTATGACATAGACCAAAGTGTGCAAGGTGACCATTTGTGAGAGACAAGTAGTCAAAAGACAAAACCAAAAGACAAGGAATGTCCTGAATACTAAGGACCCGATTATCCCAGTCTTTTTGCCAAGACAAACCATAGACAACGAGCAAAGAAAAGAGGTCATGATCCATCATCGTCCCTCTAAATCCTTCATGGGACATCCTTGAGGTGCATAGTAACATGACCAAAAACCAATAAAAAAGATAAGACAAACTCAAACCAACAAAGTGTTTTCCAAAGAGATAATGTTTGCCAATAATATTGATAAGATTGCTTGATATGATTGATTAGGTTGACCAAGATGACCAAATTTGTTTGATAAGTTGACAAGGATTGATCGATAAGTTGACAAAGGTTGAACAATTAATTTGATTGATTGTGCCTGGTTTTAGGAAATACATGTCTTGATTAAGGCAAGATTAATTAACCAAGATAATAGGATTAATTGATTTGATAAAGTATGATTTATATGACCATTTTATGTGACAATGCCTAATTTTAGGAAAGGCATATCCTATTAAAGACAAGGGACACATTCGATAAAGTTGACCAAGTTACCATTTGTTGATAAAGCACCTAGCTGGAAGAAAGACACATCTTGCTTAAGGTGAATGGAAAGATTGACCAAAGTCTAATCTCAGGAAGGACACATCCTGATAAAAGACAAGTGACAAGATCGAATGAGACAAATGACACAATGCCCCATTTTGATACAAGACCAATGATCTGATATTGACCCATGATAAGGGGATTGATTTAATTAAAGATAGATTGAAGTTGGTTACGTTTGTCTATTGATTCATGATTTGGTTTGAATGATGATTGATTACAAAAAAAGAACAAGACCATACTCAACAAACCCTAAAGGACTGACCTAGGGCCTCGGGGGCTCATCGATTGATGGCCTTTCCTACGTTATACACGTAGAGACCTTGTAGTTTGACATGACTTAACTTTGTTTTATTTGAAAAAAGATTGAGTCATGATTTTATTTGGACAAACCTAAAAGGACTGAAATTATGTCTCAGGGCTCATTGAAGATGAGCCTTGCCTACGTAGCAAATGCACAGAGACAATGCACTTTGACCCAACTAACATAGATTGATTGAGACTCAAACTCAGACTCAAACTCCCTTTTTGGAAGTTTTGATGGTTTCTATTTTTTTTTGGATTTTGAAGGCTTTTATGATTTTTTGGGATTTTTGATGTTTTATGATTTTTTTGGATTTTGATTTTTTGTGAGTTTTTTTTTTATGTTTTATGATTTTTTTGGATTTTTGATGTTTTGTGATTTTTTTGGATTTTGATGTTTTATGTTTTTTTGGATTTTGATGTTTGAAAGGCTGATACCATGCGTTGGATCCCATGAAGACATAAGTTGAGGAATTTCCCCTAGTTAGGTATAGGACCAACTTATTATGTGTGAGGGGACGTAGTAGATGAATGAAAAGGATGATGATGAAGGCAAAGGATACCAAATGTTAGTTTTTCTCAGGCCATGGTAAGGATGACAAAGCTTTATTATGGATAGGTGACATCTGTGAATGGATGAGTGGAGGATGGAAGACCAGGTGGAGTGATAGTAGACAGAGGAGCATAGACTGACTACACATGGTGCTTGTTTTCTAGGTTTTCACCATGGTACTTATCCAAAGCACCACTGAAGTGGTTTTCACTTTTGGATGAATTATTTCTCTTTACTATTTTATTTTTATTTTTTTATTTTAATTTTATTTTTTTGGTCACCAAGACACTTGTTTGCCAAGTTTTCATCAAGGTGACCATTTTTTTTGTTTGTATTTTTTGACTTTTTGAAGGGATACTCTGAGAATTAATTCTAGTACTTGTGAAGGTGCATGTTGTTGATGGGTTTAGGTAACGGTTCACCTTTAGGAGTAGAGATTTGATAAGTCCTGAATCCAAATGCAGCTGTGACGATATAAGGGCCCAACTAATTAGGTTCAAACTTTATAGGTTTTTCTTGATCTGCTTGATTCTTTAGATTTTCTTTCAAGACTAAGTCACTAATATAAAAAATTCTAGGTCGGACCTTCTTATTGTAGCTACGTTGGAGGTGATTCTGATATGCTTACAAATATGTCAACGCATTCTATCTCTTTTTATCCAGTAACTCTAGCTCATGTAGATGAGATACATGATATTCCTCTTGATCAATCAATCCTTGCATAGATACTCTTAGGGATGGTAACTCCACCTCAATATGAAGTATGGCTTCAGATCCAAAGATAAGGGAATATGGAGTGGCTCCTGTAGGGGTACGAATGCTAGTATGATAGGCCCATAGATCAGGATTGAGTTGGAGGTGCCAGTCATGGCCAGTGTCATTGACAACCTTCTTTAAGATTTTAAGAATGGTCTTATTAGATTCCTTAGCTTGACCATTACCTTGGGGGTAGTACGGGGTAGCAAAATGGTGTTGGATATGAATTTTTTCACAAATTTCATGAACATATTGATTCTTAAAAGGGAAACCATTATCTGTAATGATGGACTGTGGGATACCATAGCGGTATATAATGTAATTTAGGATAAACTTGGCTATCTGCTTTCCAATAATGTAGGTCATCGAGATGGCTTCAATCCACTTGGTTAAGTATTCAGTAGCAACAAGGATAAACTTATGTCCATTTGTAGAAGTGGGATGGATCTTTCCTATGAGGTTGAGTCCCCATTGAGAGAATGGACACAATGATGTAAGCGGTTGTAGTTCCTGAGCTGGTGCATGTATAAGATCTCCATGAATCTAACACTGATGAAATTTCTTCACAAAGTGATAGGCATCACGTTCCATTGTAGGCCAATAATATCCCATCCTCATGATCTTTTTAGCTAGGGTAGGACTAGAAGAGTGAGCTCTACATATACCGTTATGTACCTCTTGTAAGGTTGTTTGTGCTTCATTTGAGTCGAGACATTGAAGGAGGGTGTCATCTAGGCTATGGCGGTAAAGGGTATCTCCGATGATGGCATATTTGTATGCTTGTCAAATAAATTTTTTGCATTGGTTGAGGGAGAATTCAGGAGGGATAATTTGGTCATGCAAATAATTGTAAATGTATTTGTACTAGGGAGATTCAATACCAACAAGTTCACATGCAAGTTTGGTTTCAAGGACATTGAACATAGGGATCAACAATTGTTCTACCAAGAACTCATATTGTGATGCATTGTTGGGAATGTCTAAGAGATATTTAATTGTAGCCATTGCGTCAGCTGCTTTGTTCTAGATTCTCGGTATCTGTTCAAAGCAAATAGCATCAAAGTACAGTAAAAAACTATCCACCATGCACTTGTAGGGCATCGATTTCTCATCCTTGGTGTCATAATCATCATTAACTTGCTTGATTACTAGCTAGAAATCACCATAAACTTGAAGATCCTTGATTTTTCATTTTATTGCCATTCAGAGTCTTGTCAATAATGCCTCATACTCAGCTATGTTATTAGTGCATGGAAATGCAATTCGAAATGACTTGGTAATGGAATCTCCTTGAGGTGTGATAAAAAAAAATCCAGCTCTTGAACCATGACTTGTATAGGATCCATTGAAATACAATGTTCATGTTGTCGGTGTTTCTATGACAAAGATTGATTCATCTAGAAAGTCGGATATCAAAGGATGATCTGCCTTTACTGAAACATCTATGAGTTCATTAGCTATCACTTGTCCCTTCATTGATTTTCGGTCAACATACTCAATGCCATATTCACTTAAGATCATAACCCACTTAGCTAGTCTTCCTGTCAAAGCTGCTTTGTTGAGAAGATATTTCAGAGGATCAATTTTGGCAATCAATTTTGTCTTATGATTCAACATGCAATGTATCAATTTTTGTGTTGCAAATACAATTTCTAGACATGCTCACTCAATAGGGCTATAGTTCAACTCATATCTGACTAAGGTTTGGTTGATGTAGTAAATTGCTCATTCTTTGCCATCATTATCATTTTGTGCTAACAATGCCCCCAATGTTGACGTAGTTGTTGTCACATACAATATCAAATGTCTTCCATCAATTGGAGGCATAAGAATTGGTGGAGTCAATAGATAATTCTTGATATGATCAAACACTTCTTAACACTTCTCTATCCAATTGAAGGGAATTCCTCTTCATAACAGATGTTGAAATGGATAAATCTTGTTGGCTAGCTGAGCAATGAACCTACAAATTGATTGCAATCTTTCTTGTAATGTCCTTAACAAACAAATGTTGGTCGGTGATGGCATGTCCAAGATAGCTTTTACTTTGGCAGGATCAACTTCTATTCCTCTACAGGAGACAATATATCCAAGAAGTTTTCCTGAATGGACCCCAAAAACACATTTCTTTGGATTTAGCCCGAGTTTATACTTTTCTAGTCATGTGAAAATCTTGTCCAAGATTGCTAGGTGACCACGTTGTTCTAGATATTTTGAGAGAAGTTCATCAACATAATCCTCCATAAGTACGTGCATATAATCATGAAAAATAGTAGTCATGGCTCTTTTATACGTAGCTCCAGCATTTTTAATCCCAAACGACATGACATTCCAACAAAAAGTTCCCCAGGTGCAAGTGAAGGTTGCTTTTGGTTGATCTTCTGGAGCAATTCTTATCTGATTGTAGCCCAAGAATTTGTCCATTAGTGATAGCATTTCATATCCAGTAGTAAGGTCTACTATGATGTCAATATTTGGTAAAGGAAAATCATCTTTAGGACAAGCTTTGTTGAGATCTCTCAAATCCGTGCATACTCTGATTTTCCCATTCGGTTTCATGACAAGAATAATTTTTGATATCCAATATGCATAATCAATAGAGTGTGTGAATCCAACGTTGAAGATTTTCTTTAGTTCCACCTTAACTAGGAGTGCAATCTGCGGATGCATTTTCCTTAGCTTTTGTTTATATAGTTTGGCATTTGGTAGTAGTGGTAGGTGATGTAAAACAAGTTCAGGATCCAATCCAGGCATATCATCATATGACCATGCAAAATTAACTTGTCTTTTCTGAAAATAATGTTGTAAACTCAGGATTTTTCTTGGTGGTCAAAGATGTTGCTAACTGTATGATTCTGGAATTGTCTTGTGTTCCAATGTTCACTTCTTTTGTTTCTTTTATAAGAAATGGTGATCTCTCTTGATCTATAGGGACATTTTCTAATCCTCCATCCTTAGGCAACTCAAAGAGGTTTTCACCTTCGGATGCATCCTTTATTTTTACTTTTTGACGATTAGCTGGTGCCTTTTGATTTTCACCTAAACACCTACTATTTTTACTTTTTTCATTTTCACTTTTGCAACTAGCGAAAAGGAAAACCTCACCAAAGTATGTTGTGTTGTGCACTTTTTGCACACACACCCCACCATTGGCAGGGAACCTCTTTTGCTTTATTTTCTTTCCTATTTTTCTTTAGGTTTGAACTTTTCCCCTTAAGGGATGAGTTCCTTTGTTTTGGGTCTACTTCACCTGGATGAATCAATGCTCTATCTGCACTTTAGGTGCTTATATTTTGGAACATCTTGGTCCCTAGTAATGTCTTGGTGCCCCAATATCCATGCAAAGTATGTTGAGGTATGTATTTGTGTAAGTCAGGCAAGGTTTTAGGAAATCCATCCCATGCTGGATTTTCTAAAGGGATGTTCTTTCAGAGAATCTGCCACTAGGCGGATTCCCTGAAGGTCTCTCCGTTTGGATAATCCAGCCCCTGCCAGATTTTCTGAATTCTTCTACCCATCGCATTTCCAAACTTTGAGGGGTCATGTCACCACATTTATTGCTTAATGGTCATCGTACTTGAAGTGCATTTATTTCCAATTTGAGGGTTTTAAGTTATTATTTCACCTTTAATTTCTCATTTTGCATTGTGCTATGATTTAGAAACCTCCATTATTTCTTGGCATTTGGAGTTCGCGACTTGGGAATTCACATTTTAGGTCTTCTCATCGATTTATAAGCTACATTCGGTTCTCTGGTGTGTCCTCCTTGGCTAAAAGGTAAGAAATTTGAATCACTCATGATTTTAGCTTGATTTTGTGATGGTTTTATTGATTCGATGGCACATATACTTGTTGTTGGCTTCTCATCGTTGATCAATCCTAGAGGTATTGCTGCATTAGTTTGAGTGCACTCATTTTGCTTAAATTCTATTATTAATGATGGATTTTCAAAGTGGTTTATACTACCCTTTGAGTTTTTTGGTTGATTATTTGAATTTATACAAGCTAAGGCATCATTCTCTCATTAGGGTTCCTCTTTTCAGATTTTTTGTTGCTAGGGCATGCCAATATCTATGAAGCTAGGATTTAACATCTGAGTCTTTGATGGTGATTGTGATGGTCAGTTTGATGTTCACATTATGAAACCCTAGTTGTGTTCATTTTCCCTAATATGGGTTCTTGATGATTTGATGATTGAGTTTGCATGACAAGTTTCAAAGGGGAAATCACATTGCATTATGAAATTATGCTTGAATTTTGGCCTAAGAAAATACTTTGAGACTTGGGTTTTTTGAAGACTAAGGCCAATGAAGAACTTCAAAAAAATCTGCCTCCAAGCAGATTATATGAAAGTTAGTTCCTTCAAAAAATCCGCCCTCAGGCGGATTCTCTGAAAGACATTTCCTTCGGAAAATTCTCACCCCCATGGATTCTCCGAGTCCACCAACCACCCAAGTTTCCAAAATTGTTTTAAAAAAGAGTAATGCATTAGGAGGAATTCAAATATGATTCGGGGGTGGTCTCATGACATGCATAAAGCATTCTAAGTTAGATTATAATTGATCCCCCATTCTTCAGAAAATCTACCTGCCCGTGGATTCTCCGAAAATCCTCCAGGTCTTGAAATTTCTGAACTTTGTGAATAGCGAGGAGTGAATGCATGAATTTGACCTAATTATTCAAATGAACGTGGTTGCATGAAGTTAACGAGTGAGAGATGACTTGGGTTTTCATTGAATTGAACTTTTCATAAAATCCGCTCTACTCTGGATTCCCTAAACCTCTAGCCGTTTGGAAAATCCGCCTACTCCCAGATTCTCTGAAATTCGGTGAGACCCTAAATTTCCAAACTTCGCTGGATGAAAATTAATGTTTAAGTTTGATCTTTGTATGGGAGTCTTGATGATTTCATAATGATTGTGAGGAGATTTCAACTTGAATTTGGCTAGATTGTTTTACTTCAGAAAATTCATTCCCTTAGAGATTCCTTGAGTGTCTGAACCTTCAGAAAATCTGCCTAGGGGTGGATTCCCTGAAATCCATTTATGACCAAAATCCCCGAGAAGGTGAAAATCACAAATTTTAACAATGTTTCATTCCAAGGTTTTGTAATGGTATTTTGTGGTTTCCATGATGTTTTGAAGGTCAATTATGTAATGTTCATGGGTTTTCTTGGTAATCTTGATAATATGATTAGATTAAATGTTTGATTATGCTTAATACCATAGTGATTATTGCCTCTCTCCAACATATGCAGGTTGAGACCAGTCCAACCAA
Source organism: Sequoia sempervirens (assembly GCA_007258455.2). NCBI lineage: Eukaryota > Viridiplantae > Streptophyta > Pinopsida > Cupressales > Cupressaceae > Sequoia > Sequoia sempervirens. The sequence continues at coordinate 316,194,166 of VDFB02105785.1, read as the reverse complement.
GGGATCTAAGGCAAAGACATCAAAAGTTGGTCCTGAAGAACCCCATACTAGAGTTGAAAAGATGAAGTATGACTTCAAGAGAATTTGGCCATAATCCAAGATCCTCTCAACATGGAGTAGAATTGGTTACACCAACATGGGACATGTTGATTATGATGACTTCAAGCAAAGAATTTTTGGAGATGCACCTTCCCAGCTAAAACAAAACATCACCAATCCTGGGTTGGACCAGGCAGTAGGATTCCCACCCACCTTGTAGTATCCAAAGCTAGTATGGGAGTGTGCTAAGCACTATGACTTGGACAAGAGAGTTATCATTGGGCCCCAAGGTAGAATCATGGCCAACTTAAAAGAGGAGTCCATAGTAGAGACTTTTAACATTGGGTCACATCAGAATTTGGTGAAGAATAACATAAAGGAAGTAGAAGACTTTTATGCAAAAGACCTTGATAAGGCTTTGTTGATGATGAACCGTATCTGGATGGCCAATCCTAAATCATTACTCAAAGCTACCCAAGAAATTACACATGAGTGATTTCAAATTGGAATATAATGATATGATTACCCTCCTAGGAAAAGTAATAGGATTGGCTCAGATGCCTTCATATTCAAGGGTTGGATGTTCTTTACTATCTCATAGATTGTGAAAGGAACACATTATCGTTGGGTAGAAATTATAAGTGAAAACCTGGACTTGCAACTTAGGAATGTTCAGGAAACCAAGCAATTCATCATGAACTCTTATCTGGTGTACATCTTGGCCAAGAAGAATAAGTATAAAGGGTTGAGTTGTAGAGGATCTCTTGGCCAAGATAGGATATGTGATGTTTTCTCTTAGCTTCAATTCAACACAACAAATTATAGGAGGGTGAATGATGCATTTTTTATGTATATCACAAGGTTGTTGCAAGATGCACTTCATGTCAGAATTTTAGTAGAGGCTATGGAGTTGATAAGAAAATATGACCAATGGTTTATTCAATTCCAGAAGTTTTCTTATATCAGAATACAAGGATTACCAGTAGTACCATTGAGATTACCTAGATACCCAACCAATAAACTTATCTTGTTGGAAGTAGCTAGGCAATTGGTGGCTTTCGACATAGTGGTAAAGGATATGCACAAACCAGGGCTTGGAACTGAATTCCCTTTAAGAATTGAAGACTTGGAGGCCTGCCCTTCTATCCAAAGTGCTCATTATTTTGAAAAGGAGATAGTGCATTTTAATTTGTATTCACACACAAATAGGGATAACTTTGACCCTTATGGTGTTGCTCAGAAATAGGCCAACATGGAATAGAGGCATAAAATCCACATAGATGACTATTGGGCTAATTGTAGTGATGAGTTTGAAGTAATTAGAAGAAAGTGTTGAATGTTATCCTTGAAAATGATCAAATTACATAGAATTTCCAATGTCCCTGACCAGGTAGATGATGATGGAGACCTCTTTTAGTACCATGACTATGAGAAATACAAGGATAAGCCACTTCCCCCTATCAACTGGTCACATGAGGAGGTTGTATATCTTAATGTGATTAATGCTTATGTTTTGAGATATTCAAGTTATGGGTAAAGCATAAGATCCAGGAGTTGGAAGCAGATGGAAAAAAAATCACTTATGACTTGTTGGGGGACCTTGAGTCTCATTTAGAAGAAGAAGAAAAAGCTACTAAAGATGACACAACAGATCTCCCTTTGGAGGAGGAAGGAGATAAACAACAATTCATCACCAAAAGGAGAACCAAAAATCAGGCTAAAGGAAAAGAAAAGAGGAAGCTAGTAGCAAAGGAAAAGAATCCTTCAAAGGAGATTATTGAGGAAGATAATAAGGAGCCTCAACCCTCCAATAAAAGAAAGATAATCACCAAATGCCAGAGGTTGGAAAAAGTTAAGAGGACCAAGGTCATTGATGAAGGGACTACTCGGGCCCATGTGGTCGACATTGAAAGTTTTGGAGAAAAACCACAAGTATAATTGAGGAGAAGTTATCCTAAACAAAATGCAACTCCAGAGGAGGAAGTGAATAAAGAGCAAAGGGTGTCCACTGAAGAGGCACCTACTGATGATCTTATGAAAAATATGGAGAAGGCAGCTGCAGGAGATAATTCTCCCATTACATCTCTGGTTCACAATGTACAAGTCAATGAAGAAGGTAATACCTCTAGTGCTCCTAGACAACAACATGAAAAAGAGGATAATATTCCTATTAATACTAAAGAAGAAATGCCAGATGAGGAGGTCCCTACACCAAAGGGAGGACAACTGAGTGATTTTCAAAAGCAGCTAGAAGAGGAAGGGGCACACAATAAAGAGACTACTTTAGAGGTGACTATTGAAATGCCTTCTCAACCCTCAATCCAAGAGCACCTTGATATGCCATCTACTGAGGTTGAAGGTGAGGAAAAACTTGATGAAGATGAGGAACAACCAAATCAAGGGAAATATGATGTAAATGTAGAGAATGTTGAGGATAGTCCTTCCCATTATCAATCAGAGCAAGATACTTCTTAGAAGGATGCATAAATTGACCAACAAACTGCCCTAGAATGGTTGGAAAAGAGATTGAAGCTAAAAGCAATAATTGTGGAGGATGGAACTCTAGACTGGGACAAGTTCTTGGAGAGTTGGGGATATCACAAGGAAAGGAAAAGAGCAAGAACAATTTCCAAGTTCTCTAGGGATGAATTCAATAACAAATTTATCCATGTTGCTATTTCTACAGAGAACACGTATAAAGATAAGGTGAGACCCTCATATCACATGTGCAAACAATTAATTTGGGTCCCACCACAAAAGAGTAGGAGAAGGAAGAGTTTCAAGAATCATCTCAAGTCATACTAAGAAGATTAGACAAGGAAACTAAAGAGAAGGAGAAATTACAAAAGCAACTGAAGGAGGTGCACAAGTATGTTCAATATCTAGTAAAACCACTACAAGCTCAAAGTAGTGAAGGATCCTCCTTCTTAGAGGGGTTGTTATCAAAGGGGGTAGTATCAAAAATTGAAAGGTTAAAGTCCTTTGTGAGATACACACAAGAGTGGTTGCATAGTGTGAGTGAAAGAGGTGATTCTATGATTGAGAAAGTGTTGCAAATGCATGAAAATGCATCATCTCTTTCTGAGAACATGGTTCAATTTCTTAGTGAGTGTCACAATCCAAATGATACAGTTATCAAAGAACTTGAGAAGGTGTTCGAGGTGCCCAAAGATGTATTAATCAAGGATGGTTTTTTTATAGTGGAAAGCACTGGAAAGGCCATGGAATGAATAGAGGCTTTCAACTTCAAAAATGAGCTACGAATGAAAGCACCCAAAAAGATCTCAAAGGCTCAAAAAAAAGTAAAGGAAATTTTTGATAGTTGTATTGCTTTCTTAGAGATTATTATTGGAAGGAAGAAGCCTTGGAAGAGGAACTTGAATGTTGGACAACTACAAAATTGGTGGCATGAGATCTATTCACCTAGAGACAATGGGCCAATAGTGAAAGACCAACTAGAAGATGTTGCAATTTACATATCTAGCTTGGATAGAAATCAAGGTCTTTATTCTGATTGGGAGAAAAAATTAGTTAAATATGAAAAAAAATTAAATTCAATTAAATCCAGGATTAATTTAATTTCCATCCCAACTCAAGCCAACCTAGACTTAGTTCTTGAAAAGGTTAAAGAAATTTCTAGAAGAAAGGAAGGAGAAAAGGATAGAGGGGATGACCAGGCTGGACAATCTTGAAAAGTGTGTCACCTACATCAATCTTGCAAAGGGATATTGATTGGATGCTCCTTGAATTTTGTTCCCATTATTTATTTAATCTTAAAGTTGTCTTTGGGGGGTTGACCTCCTAGTATTTTATTGTAAATTTAAATTAGGGAAATTTTAAAAAGTGTCATGGCCGACCTATATTGCCGACCTAATTGTAAACCCTAATTTGGGCCGACCTAACTTGAGATTGCTATAAATGGAGGTCTCCTCCTCATTTGTAAGGTTGATAGTTGATAGTGGATAGTGGGAAACTAAGTAGTTAATATTTATTGAGCAGTTACATTCTAAGGAGCTTGAATTGTTGCAAATATTGGTGAAGCAATACAATTGTAGACATCGATCTTTGGTGTTCTTCTATGTGTTATTCATCTATGCATGGTTCTTGTGACTCTTATCTATTTCATTTTGAGTAATTTAGTTAATGGTTATTATTAGAGCTAGTTGCAGTTCATTTATGTTCATGATAAAGTGTTTGAGGTGTTGAGGAATCTTTAGGTCCATAATTTTAGTGATCTGTTGATTGTGGATTCTTGTGTAAAGTTAGCCTGGGCCTACTCTATTTCACACTTAAAGTTTAATTGTGAATGTTTCAATGTATATTTGAATATTTGCAATCTGAAAATCATTTGATTTCTTTGGAGATTGCACTATCCTTGTGATACTATGGATTTCATCTTGGTTAAGCAGAGATTGGTTTCTTTGGGAAGATTGGTCCATCTTGAACACTCTATTGTTTGCATAACTGATCTTAGGTCTTAAATTAGATAATTCTCTCTCAAACCCTTATCTTTTCTATTTATTTTAAATCAATATTATAGAAAAACTCACAAATCATCACCCTTATTGTCATATTTGATTAATATTGAAGCTTCAACACTTTATTTGTAAGGCCCCTTGTGATTACCAACATTTTCACATTTTCACTGAGTTGTTTTGTTGCATTATCAAGACCTGACATTAGAGACCTTGGGGTTACCTCTTGATGCTTCCTAATAGAGATTTACCTTTCAAGAGAGATAGGATATTATATTTTGTTTGAGTTGTTGTTGTGTATAAAAAACCATCAATAGATTCGTGCTAGAAGGAGGGTTGATTCAACCAGCTGGAGTGTTTTCTATCATCAATATCTCCATAGATATTTGAAAGACAAACAAGATCTATAGAAAAAGGATATTTTCAGGAATTAGGAGTCCCTACTAGGTCAAGGAGGACCAAAAAGGGAAAGGCATCATCATCTTCACCCATTTGGCCATCATCTTCTTCATCATATGATTTTGAGCCAATTTCCACCGAACCCACTCCTATCGAGTCAAACCTTTCTCCCATTCAACAAACTCAAATTCCTGCCAATCAACCTCTACCACCTCCACCATCACCAATGGATTTCCTGGTTGATAACCCTTCACCCCTTTCTTTCAGAAACTATAATGTCATGCCCAAAAATCCTGAGCATTTTTGCTCTAAGTTCCATATTAACAATCCCAACAGGACTGTTGAAGAGCATATCAAGATTTTATGGAATGCCCTAAAGGACAGGCAGATTATTTCCCTATGCATTAGGAGAAAAGGCCTTTTATTGGTACAATCACCTTCCATTTGGTTCCATCACCAACTGGGATCAAATGGAGGTTTCCTTCCTGCATAAATTCAGGATTCCAGTCAGCCCTAATGAATTATACCATCAATTCATATCAATCAAAAGGGAAGTTAATGAACCCATAGGCTCATTTAACAATATGTTTCATAGGGAATACTCTCATTTGAAACCTCCATATGTTGTGAATGATGCATCAGCTATGGAAGTCTATTATGAAGCATTGGATAGCCTCACATCTACTTTCATTAAGTGGAAACATCAACCTCTTGCTACATTGATTGGTGCATATGTTGGGGTGGTAAAAGCTAGCATTGATCTAAGGCAACATTTGTTTGGACCCTTTCCTTCATTAGGACCTCCTGCACATTCAAGAAAAATTCAGGGACTGAACCAAGCTTTGGAAAATTAGACTCCTCTAATGAAACCAGTTTCTTAGATGTCCTTGGTTCCCCACCCGGGTCCTCCATTGAATCAAGCTCAGCCATTCCCTCCTTATTTGTAGAATACAAGGAAGACTACATTTCCCAAGCAAAATTCCAATATACCAACATATCTGTAGTATTTTGAGGTGCTGAACCAACCACTCAATCCTATGCCACCACAAGGTAACACTGAAAAGGAGAGGTTGGATGAATTGACGAAACAAATGAAGAAGTTATCTACTAAAGTTACCTATTTAAGGAATCAAAACAATTAACTGCAAGCTACCCAGAGAGGGATACAATCCAACTATAATAGGGAGAATAGGGATTTTTTTTGTGATCAAGAACATAACTTTGAGAGAGGATAGGGTCAAGGAAAAAATTATGATAAAGGTCAATATTCACGATAAATTTTTGATAGAAGACCTCCACCAAGGTAGAACAGGGCCTAGAACACCAGACCTAACAATGGAGGAGTCCCTACACCATTAGATCAACCTGATAATTAGGAGAAATCAACTAGCACAATCCTCTTAGTAGAGGCTACTCTAAAAGGATATTGTAGACTTCATAAGACAACACAACATTCAAAATTTAATTGTCCTAAATTTCAAACAGCAACAACCATTTTCTAGATGGAGGTTCAACAGGTTGCCAGCACTGGTGCGTCTAGATAGGAAATTGTACCATCAAATCCATATGATTCACTATTGTTAGTACTAAATCATGCTCATTTTCCCAGAGGTGAAGAGAATGGACCCAAGGAAGAATTCGTAGAAAAATGTGCAAAACCAAAACAGGTATACAATGAAGATTCAATATTTGAATTGTTTGAAAATGATGATATAATTGATAATGTTCCTTTAGATGAAGAAGAGCAGAGGATAGATGAAGTACAAATGTTCCATCAAAGAACCAGACCATAGGCGGGTTGGTGGTCCGTTCACCACATGTACACCTCTGAATAATTTCATCACACCTCCTAATCCTAATGCAAGCAACAATCCTTCCTATCCTCATGTGTCGAAACATTGTTTTTCCAAGGGAGGATCTTCTGATGCTTCGAAGGGTGATGTTGTTAAGGATCAACAAGGAGGAAAATTCAAAATTAATCAATTGGTAGGACAATTTAGAAACAATCAATCTGACATGACTATGTTTTAGTTGGGTGAATATGTAGCATAAGAACTCAAAAAAGTAAAGGTAAGCCTTTCAGCTTTTGAGTTGTTAAGAGTTCCAACTATTAGGAGTTCTATTTTTGGCTCCCTAAATAAGCCTACATTGACCAAGTATTCACAAGATTCTACTGTCAAGAAAACTAGTTTTACTGAACCAATAGTCTAGGAGGTTGTTGGAGGTACACATAATTCCCAACCGGCTCAGAATCAAAATAGTCAATCTACTAAAGATCAGCCACAAGTATAGGAAAAGTACAAGAGTAAGGAAAAGGATAAAAATCAAGTGTTCCATGCTGATTCTCCTATGATTTTGTTCCAAGCCAAGAAAGATACCCCTCCTTTTCTGATTTCTATTTGTATATTTGGAAATAATTTACATAATTGTTTGTTGGATTCTGGAGCATCAAAAAATGTTATGACCTTCTCAGTCTACAAAGCTTTAGGTATCACTCCTACTCCTTCCCAATGCAAGGTGACTCAGTTGGATAAAACTGAGGTGAGTGTAGTGGGAGAATTTAATATGATCCCAATGCAGGTAGCATCAGACCTACGAGTGCAGCAAGTCATAAACATCCAGGTTGTAGAAATTTTAGATGCTTATGGCATGATTCTTGGAAGGGATTTTATGAGGGTCCTTAATGGGTACACTTCTACAGATCACTCTCATATGTGGTTGCCATGGAAGGGTGTTCCAAATCATATCAGGATTAAGAGAGAGCCCAGATTGAGGTACTTAATTATTGAATATTAGAATACCTCTAATGAAGTGTTGATTTCTGAAGCAAGTTTAGGAAACTATGTCCTGGTAGCTATTGTCGAGGAATCAAGAGTAGAGGAAGTGCTGATGATGTAGGATGTACCCAAGAATTTGACTCATTCTTCCAGTAGCACTAAGGCACTTATAGAAACCGATGAAGATTTTGAACAAAGTGATGGTAATCTTGGACTGTTTGAAATTTTTTAGGAATTCATCCAAAAGTGCGCTGAAGATCAAATAAATCTAGGAAGGCAAATGAACTTTGAGGAATTGTTGCTGCCCAACTAGTGTAGAGTACACAATGCTTCCCATCCTAAGCTTGAATGTTTTCTTTTTTAGACTGTTGTAGAGTAGATCAAGAGATGTATCAATCCGTCTCCAGCAGTTAAACTCAAGGTACAAGAGATTCCAAGAGATGATAAGGGGAAGCAACCGATGGTTCAGTAGGATCCTTCCTTGGGTAAGGGTACATGAAATTTTAGAGGTAATACTTATACTAAATTTTGGACTTTATGCTTTGATGGTTCTAAGTCTAAGCAAGGAGAAGGTGTTGGATTTGAGCTCATCATCCCAATGGGTAAAACCTTCTTTGCAACACATAGATTGTGATTCCAATGCACTAATAATGTTGCAGAATATGAAGTGTTAGTCCATGGATTACTCATGGCTTTGAGGAAGAAGGATAAAATATTGGAAGTATTTAGAGATTCTAAACTAGTATTCAAGCAAGTAAGGAGACAATACTCTTTCCATGACAAGAGGATGACTAATTACAGATATAGAGTGTGGGATTTGATTGAAGGATTTCACACATTCAACATTCAGTTGATTTCTAGGAGTAAGAATCACACTACAGATGCTCTTGCACAAGCAACCAATACACAGGATTCATTATCCTTGTCCGGATTGAAAAGATTCATAGTTGAGCTCACTCCAGTTCCTTCTATGCTAGACAATGTGACAAATTTCCAGGTGTTCGAGGATGATAAGCACATTTTAGACTTCATTACTAGTTTTTATGTGTTCACTTCTCAAATCATTGATGAAACAGAGCCTCAAGAGGCAGAACTAGATATTGAAGGAGTTATCAACTTGAAAATGAATACAATTCCAAGGGGAATGGTGCAGCTAGAGAGAATCTTTGACTTAGATAGGATAAGAGACCAGGATTAGTAGACAAAGAAGGACTCTATAGACATCCAGTGCGAAGCATACAATATGGGTACTCTGGATGATGTCAAGAACGTGTTCATAGATAAGGTGTGCACTCCCAAAGAAAGGAATGGATTGATAAAGGAATTACATGCATATCATGATGTAATAGCATGGAGTTATGAGGACTTAAATACCTATGATACTTCAATAATCACACACACGATTACTTTGAAGCCTAATGCAAAGCCATTTCGACAGAGGTAGAGACCTATTAATGTGTTGTTAGAACCTATCATTCAAAAGGAAGTGCAAAAATTATTGTTAGCCGTATCATTTTTTTGATTAGACACTCAATGTGGGTTGTCAATCAAGTCCCAGTTTTTAAAAAGAATAGAGAGATACGATTATGTGTGGACTTCAAAAATCTCAACCGTGCTTCAGAAAAGGATAACTATCAAGTTCCTTCTTTGGATGAGGTGTTGAAAATCGTAAATGGATCCCAAATGATGTCCTTTCTAGATGGCTATTATGGCTACAATAAGGTCATGGTACAATATGAAGATAGACACAAGACTACTTTCACCACTAAGTGGGGCATATTTGCATACAAGAGAATGCCCTTTAGATTGATCAATGCAGGAGCCACCTTTTAGAGGGCCATGGACATTTCTCTTAAATATATAATTGGTAAATGCATAATCATTTATATGGATGATCCGACTGTCTTTTCCAAGAACAGGGGAGATCATATCTCATATTTGTGTAAAGTGTTCCAGAGATGGAGGGAGTTTGGTATATCCCTTAATCCCAAGAATTGCATATTTGGGGTGACTGAAGGGAAGCTTTCAGGACATGTGATTTATGAACACAACATTTCAATTGATCCTAAAAGAATTCAAGCTATCTTGAAAATACAACCTCTTTCTAGCAAGAAAGAAATAAAGTCTTTCTTCGGGAAAATCAATTTTGTTCGGAATTTTATCACGAGATTTGTAGAAATAGTTAAACCATTGAATTGCATGCTCGAACAGGATGAAAAAGTGGAGTGGACTACTGAATCCAAGCAGGCATTTGATGAAATTAAGAGGGAAATAGTTGTTTCTCTAGTGCTAGTAAGTCCGGATTATACCAAGCCCTTTTATATCTACTCTTTTGTGTCAGACTATTCTTGTGCAAGCATGTTAACACAAAAGTTCGATGAGGGGAATGAGCACCCAATAGATTTCATGAGTATTCCTCTCAAATATGTGAAGTTGAGGCACCCAAATGTGGAGAAGCAAGCTTATGCTTTGGTCAAGGGAGTCAAAAAAATAAAACATTACATTCTAAGGAATAAAGTCTTCCCCATTGTGCCTGATCCAACAATAAAGCTCCTACTAATGCAGAATAAAATGGGAGAAAGGAGGGCCAAGTGGGTTACAATGTTACAAGAATATGACATAGAAATTCAACCAATGAAATTGGTGAGAGGACAAGCTTTGACATGAACAATGGTTGAAACTGGCCTAGAGGTTATAACACAACAGTATCATCTTCAAGATGCCTCACCTGATGAAATGGTATGATGACCTGGTCTACTATTTGTTGAATCAAAGATGCCTAGATCACCTGAACATAGTGCAGCGAAGGGTGTTACATTTGAAGAGCGCCAATTATATGCTGAAAGGAGTCCTCTATAAGAAGAATCATAAAGGGATATACCTCAAATGTCTTAGAAAAGAAGAAGCTGCCAAGGTTATGGAGGAATTGCATGACAAGTATGGGACAGTCCACAGATTAGGTATGGGTATTGCAACCCAGATCATGTGCGTTGGATATTACTGGTCCACCATATTCAAGGATACACACAATCACATAAGGGCTTGTCAAGTATGTCAGACCTCTACCACCAGGGAGAGGAATTTTTCTTTACCACTACAACCTGTGATTGAGGTAAGGCCTTTTTCTCAGTGGGGATTGGAATTTATTGGTCCTATCAACCCACCATCTTCAGTTGGACACAGGTATGTCTTAACTGCAACTAATTACTTCACTAGGTGGACAGAGGTGATTCCCTGTAAGCAATGCACCACATAGGTAGTTATAAAATTTCTTGAAGCAAGGATTATTAATCGTTTTGGTTGTCCTTTTGTTGTTGTGTGTGACAATGGACCTAAATTTGCATCTTTAAGGTTCTCTAGATGGGAATTTGATCTTGGCATCATAATTAAGTTTTCATCTAATTATTACCCTCAGGAAAATGGCTTGGTAAAGTCTACTAATAAAAACTTACTTGCTGTCATTAGGAAGTTGATTGACAAGAACCCCAGAGAGTGGCACACTCAATTGAAATTTGCTTTGTGGGCTGACCATACCTAGCAGAAAGCTTCATTAGGGACTTCCCATTACCACTTAGTTTATAGACTTGAGCCTGTCTTTCCTATCTAACTAAGAATCCCTACCCTTCAGTTCATCAATGAATATTATGAGGAAGGGGAACGTTTAGAGGCTCGCTTAGCTGAACTATTACAACTAGAGGAAAAGAGGGATGAAGCATTAGAAATTTTTTCTAAGCACCAAGGTGTTGTTAAAAGATGGTTTGACCGTAAGGCCAAAGTTAAAGCTTTCAAGATCTCTGACCTTGTTCTGTACTGGGATAAGGCACATGAGAAAAAGGGGGAGCATGGTAAATTTGATAATTTATGGCTTGGACCCTACCAAATTTGTAATATTTTAGGAGATAATGCTTTTCACCTTAAGACACTCACTGGAGAAGATATCCCATTGCCAGTCAATGGGCAATACTTGAAGCATTATTTTCTTACCTGAGTCATTTTCAGCTCATCCTTGTAAATAGTTAGTTTAGGTGTTGTTTTATTTTGCTTTGCTTCACTTTGCTCTGCTTTTTGCTTTCTAGTTTTGGTTAGTTTAGGTTGATTTGTTTTCTTCGTTTTGGGTTTGAGGTTTCTCTCTTTTCTGGTTGGGGAAGTGTCTTATTTGCGCAACAACTGCTTCTCATCTGGGACTATTTTCAAGTATTTCCTTTACAAACTCTATTCATCCTTCCGGATCAGATGGTGGAAGTACTCTATTCAATGTTGCATATGCTAAACATTAAAGGGGATAAGTCATTGGATTGAGTTAGTTTTTGAATGTGCTCAAATCTCACATTTTATAAACATCTTGAGAATCCTGAGGTTGCTGAGGGATCCTTGTGAGGTCTTGCTAAGTGAAAAATCTTATTTCTACTTTAGTGCCACTATGATTCTCAACTCTGAGTGTGAGCTTTATTTATTACATGTTGTAATGAAAAGAGATGAAAAGAGTAAAAAAGAAATATCAAAATAAAGAAAATATTGAAATCAAAAGAAGAAAAATTCAACTTATGAAGGGGACTTGAATGTCTCTACCAAGGCTATGGACGCATGCCTAACAATAGAGCTATGTTTGAGAGAATCACAATGATAACCTCATTGAGGCTATGGACACCTGACTGGCATCGAGGCTCTATCCAGGTTGCTTTTGGAGTTAGAATTTTTATGTAGCTTGACATGAATGAGCATGATTTATATAGTGACTGATGGAGGGAAATTTATGCATATGCACACACTTGGATTTCTAGCACAGGAAGGGTTAGCTCGTTCATTGATTTTGAGACTTTGGTTTATTAGTTGACCTAATATGAGGATCAAAACTAGAGATTCTAGGTTCTTGATTCTAGTTTGTCATCGAAATGCTCAGGAGCATTTCCCCAATAGAGTCTCCATTTATTGTGCACTTTTTGCACACACGCCCCACCATTGGCAGGGACCCTCTTTTGCTTTCTTTTGTTTCCTATTTTTCTTTAGGTTTTAACTTTTCCCCTTAAGGGATGAGTTCTTCTATTTTGGGTCTGCTTCACCCGGATGAATCAATGCTCTATCTGCACTTTAGGTGCTTCTATTTTTCAACATCTTGGTCCCTAGTAATGTCTTGGTGCCCCACTATCCATGCAAAGTATGCTAAGGTCTCAAATTGTATAAGCTAGGTAGGGTTTCAGGAAATCCATCCCATGCTATATTTTTCAAAGGGATGTTCTTTCAGAGAATCCGCTACCAAGCGGATTCCCCAAAATTCTATTCGTTCAGAGAATCTAGCACCAGGAAAATTCCTCGAGGGTCTCTCCATTCAGAGAATTTGACCCCTGCTGGATTTTTTGAATCCTTCTACCCATCACATTTCTGAACTCTGAGGGGTCATGTCACCACATTTATTGTTTGATGGTCATCGTACTTGAAGTGCATTTATTGCTATTTTAAGTTATGATTTTTCCTTTCATTTCTCATTTTGCATTGTGCTCTAATTTAGAAACCTCCATTATTTCTTGGAATTTGGAGTTCACGACTTGGGCGTTCGCATTTTAGGGCTTCTCATCAATTTATTAGCTACATTTGGTTCTCTAGTGTTTCCTCCTTGGCTGAAAGGTAAGAACTTCAAATCACTCATGATTTTGGCTTGATTTTGTGATGGTTTTAGTGATTCAATGACACGTATACATGTTGTTGGTTTCTCATCGTTGATCGATCCTAGAGGTATTGTTGTGTCAGTTTGAGTGCACTCGATTTGCTTCAATTCTACTATTAATGATGGATTTTCAAAGTTGTTTATGCTGCCCTTTGAGTTTTTTGGGCGATTATTTGAATTTACACAAGCTAGGGAAACATTCTCCCATTAGGGTTCATGTTTTTAGATTTGTTGTTTATAGGGCATTCCAATCTCTATGAAGCTAGGATTTAACATCTGAGTCTTTGATAGTGATTGTGATGGTTAGTTTGACCCGTGCATTATGAAACCCCAGTTGTGTTTGTTTTCCCTAATCTAGGTTCTTGATGATTTGATGATTGAGTTTGCATGATGAGTCTCGAAGGGGAAATCACTTTGTATTATGAATTTATGCTTGAATTCCGACCTAAGAAAATACTTTGAGACTTAGGTTTTTCAAAGATTGAGGCCAATGAAGAACTTCAAAAAAATTTCCTCTGGGCGGATTCTCTGAAAGTTAGTTCCTTCAAAAAATCCACCCTTGAGTAGATTCTCTGAAAGACATTTCCTTCGGAAAATTCTCACCCCCACGGATTCTTCGAGTTCGTTGACCATCCAAGTTTTTGAAATTGTTTTAAACAAGAGTAATGCATTAGGAGGACTTCAAAGATGATCGGGGGGTGGTCTCATGACATGAATAAAGCATTCTAAGTTAGATTCTAATTGATACCCCATTCTTCATAAAATCTTCCTACCCGTGGATTCTCTGAAAATCCTCCAGGACTTGAAATTTTTGAATTGTGAATAGCGAGGAGTGAATGCATGAATTTGACCTAATTACTCAAATGAACGTGGTTGTGTGAAGTTAACAAGTGAGAGATGACTTTGGTTGGCATTGAATTGAACTTTTTATAAAATCTATTGTACTCTAGATTCCCTGAACATCTAGGCATTTAGAAAATCTACCTACTCCTAGATTCTCTAAAATCCAGTGAAACCCTAAATTTTTTAACTTGGTTGGATGAAAATGAATGTTTAAGTTTGATCTTTGTATGGGAATCTTGGTGATTTCATCATGATTGTGAGGAGATTTTGACTTGAATTGGGCTAGATTGTTCTACTTTAGAAAAAACATTCCCTTGGAGATTCCTCGAGTGTTTGAACCTTCGAAAAATCTGCCTAGGGGCGGATTGCCTGAAATCTCTATATGACCAAAATCCCTAAGAAGGTGAAAATCCCAAAGTTTAACAATGTTTCATTCCAAGGTTTTGTAATGGGATTTTGTGGTTTCCATGATGTTTTGAAGGTCAATTATGTTATGTTCATGGGTTTTCTTGGTAACCTTGATAATATGGTTAGATTAAATGTTTGGTTATGCATAATACCATAGTGATTATTGCCTCTCTCCAATAGATGTAGGTTGAGACCCGTTCAGCCAAGGGATCTAATGTAGAGCAAGGAGGATATTGTCAAAAATACACAATCAAAATGAATTCAAAACAATCTTCCAATCACAAAATTCCAACTTGGTGCTCAACTCACCAATTCATTCCTATTCCATTGTAGCATCCCACATAGTGTAAATTAAGCATATCTTTCAGTAAAATTTTCAAACCCACAAAAGGGTCAGCATTCTAGATACCCTTTATTGCATCCTCTAACATATCCAAATTGTGCATACACTTTTTTTGGGACATCAACCCCAAAAATGGACTGCTACGCTGGAAATGGCCACAATTAGCCCTATTTTACAAAGCATCACCCAACTAGTCACTCTTCCAATCTTAAATCTCCATTGCAGGTTGACAACCAGTTACAAAAGCTCTAAATCAACAACTTTTAACATAGGTTTGCTCACAAATTCATCCAAACCACAAAACCTTGACTTAGGCCTATTTAGGCTTGTAAATGAGAGGGTTTATTGAATCTATCAATTCCAAACTATTACTCTGCAACCCAATAGTATAAACACATCCCAATAGGTTTGAACATGCTTAATTCATCCACTAGAATGATCCCCTAATAGTATTTCAACAAACTTTAACTCTTAACCTCCATTCTTTGTTCAAAACATGAATGAAAACCTACTAGGGAAACAACAAAAAGTCTTCAAACCCAACTCCCTCTCCTAAAACCTACATGGTCATCTAACCCTACCTAAATTCACCCATTCCACCAAGTTTCAATCAATTCTACCGGTGGAATGAGTCATTAATGCATTTTAACCACTCTCAAACCCTCCAAACAGGGTTTCCAACCCGTCCTCAGTAAAATGCTAATAAAAATCTCCAAACTCTATGAAAAATATCCAAATCAAAACCAAATTGAGTTTAACTCATATATACATAAAATCCAATGCACTTGAGATCAAGAACAATTTTTAGAGAGCCATAAAGTAGCATGTAGCAACAATTTTACCAAAAAAACACAAAATTTTGAAGGTTTTCTTATTGCTTTCAACCAAAAATAAACACCAAAACCTGACTTTGACCCTTACACATTGTATTTAAACCTCACACACCCAAAATCAACTAACACAACCGACCGAAACTACCTTTTGAACTACTTGATTGTTGGGCTTCCATCTTTTGCATTTTGCCCTTGACAACTTTTGCAAGATTTTACAATATTTGCAAGATTGACCCCAATTGACTCTAATTACATTTCAAATGGTCTATTATGACCTTATTTCTTGACATAAGACTAAAAAAACCAAAAACAAAGCTTAAGACCTTATTCACAAAATTGATATGGTGCCCCTGCACGAGGATCTAAGGCAAAGACATTGAAAGCTGGTCCTTAGGAACCCCATACCAGAGCTGAAAAGATGAAGTATGACTTCAAGAGAATCTGGCTAGAATCCAAGTTCCTCTCAACATGGAGTAATTGGTGACACCAACATGGGACATGTTGATTATGATGACTTCAAGAAAAGAATGTTTGGAGATGAACCTTCCCAACTAGCACAAATCATCACCAATATAGGGTTGTCCCAGGCAGTAGGATTCCCACCCACCTTGCAGTATCCAGAGCTAGTATTGGAGTTTTCTAAGCACTATGACTTGTACAAGAGAGTTATCATTGGGACCCAAGGCATAATCATGGCCAACTTAATAGAGGATTCCATAACAGAGGCTTTTAACATTAGGGCACATCAAAAGTTGGTGAAGATTAACATAAAGGAAGCAAAAGACTTTTATGCAAAAGACCCTGACAAGGCTTTGTTGATGATGATTGATAACTAGATGGCCAAGCCTAAATCATATTACTCAAAGTTGCCCAAGAAATTGCACAAGAGTGATTTCAAGCTGGAATATAATGATATGATTACCCTCCTAGGCAGAGTAATGGGATTGAAGGATGCCTTCATATTCAAGGGTTGGATGTTCTATATTATCTCGAAGATTGTGAAAGGAACACATTATCATTGGGCAAGAATTATAAGTTTCAACCTGGACTTGCAACTTAGGAATGTGCAGGACACCAAGCAATTCACTATGACCTCTTATTTGGTGTGCATGTTGGCCAGGAAAAATAAGTATAGAGGGTTGACTTGTAGAGGAGCTCTTGGCCAAGATAGGATATGTGATGTTTTCCCTTAGCTTCAATTCAACACAAAAAATTATAGGAGGGTGAATGATGCATTTTTTATGTACATCACAAGTTTTTTGCAAGATACACTTCATGTCAGAATTTCAATAGAGGCCATGGAGTTGATAAGAAAATACAACCAATGGTTTATTCAATTCTAGAAGTTTTGTTATATCAGAATATAAGGATCACCAGTAGTACCATTGAGATTACCTAGATACCCAACCAATAAACTTATCCTGTTGGAAGTAGCTAGGCAACTAGTGGATTTTGACATAGTGGTAAATGATATGCACAAACCAGGGCTTGGAACTGAATTCCCTTTAAGAATTGAAGTCTTGGAGGCCTACCCTTCCATCCACAGTGCTCATTATTCTGAAAAGGAGATGGTACATTTTAATTTGTATTCACACACAAATAGGGATAACTTTGACCCTTATAGTGTTTCTCATAAATAGGCCATAGGGAATACATGCATAAAATCCACATAGAGGACCATTGGGCTAATTATAGGGATAAATTTGAAGTAATTAGAAGAAAGTGCTCAAGGTTATCCTTGAAAATGATCAAATTGCATAGAATTTCCAATGTCCCCGACCAGGTAGATGATGATGGAGACCTCTTACAGTACCATGAATATGAGAAGTACAAGGATAAGCCACTTCCCCCTATCAACTGGTCTGGGGAGGAGGTTGTAGATCTTAATCTGATTAATGCTCATGTTTTGAGATATTCCATGTTATGGGTAAAGCATAAGATTGTGGAGTTGGAAGCATATGGAACAAAATTCACTTATGACTTGATGGGGGACCTTGAGTTTCATGAAGAAGAAGAAGAAGCTACTAAAGATGATACAACATAGCTCCCTTAAGAGGAGGAAGGAGATAAACAACAATTCATCATCAAAAGGAGAACCAGAAGTTGGGCTAAAGGAAAATAAAAGAGGCATCTAGTAGCAAAGGCAAGGAAGCCTTCAAAGGAGACTGCTAAGGAAGCTACTAAGGAGCCACAACCCTCCAAGAAAAGAAAGATAATCACCAAAGGCCAGAAGTTGGAAAAAGCTAAGAGGACCAAGGTCACTGATAAAGGGACTACTCAGACCCATGTGGTTGACATTGAAAGTTCTGGAGAAAAACCACAAGTATATGTGAGGAGAAGTTCTCCTAAATAGAAGGAAACTCTAGAGGAGGAAGTGAATAAAGAGAAAAGGGTGGCCATTGAAGAGGAACCTACTGATGATCTTATGAAAAGTATGGAGAAGGCAGTTGTAGGAAATAATTCCCCCATTACATCTCCAGTTCACAATGTACAAGTCAATGAAGAAGGTAATACCTCTAGTGCTCCTAGAAAACAACATTAAAAAGAGGAGAATATTCCTATTAATCTTGAAGAAGAAATGCCAGATGAGGAGGTCCCTACACCAAAGGGAGGTCAACTAAGTGATTTTGAAAAGCAACTAGAAGAGGAAGAGGCACATAACAAAGAGACTACTTTAGAGGTGACTGTTGAAATGCGTTCTCATCCCTCAATCCAATAGCAATTGGATATGCCATCTACTGAGGTTGAAGGTGAGGACAAACTTGATGAAGATGAGGACCAACCAAATCAAGGGAAAGATGATGTAAATATAGAGAATTTTGAGGATAGTCCTTCCCATGATCAATCAGAGCAAGATACTTCTCAGAAGGATGCAAAAACTGAGCAACCAACTTCCCCAAAATGGTTGGAAAAGAGATTGAATCTAAAAGAAATAATTTTGGAGGATGAAACTATAGACTAGGACAAGTTCTTGGAGAGTTGGGGACAACCCAAGGAAAGGAAAAGAGCAATAATAGTTTCCACTTTTTCCAAGGATGAATTCAATAAAAGATTTAGCCATGTTACTATTCCTGTAGAGAACAAGTACAAAGATGAGGTGAGACCCTCATATTACAAAGTGAAAAAAATTAATTTGGGTCCCACCACAAAAGAACGGGTGAAGAAAGAGTTTCAAGAATCATCTCAAGCCATACTGAGAAGATTAGAGAAGGAAACTAAAGAGAAGAGAAATAGCAAAAGCAATTGAAGGAGGTGCATAGGTATGTTCAAAATCTAGTAAAACCACTACAAGCTCAAAGTAGTGAAGGATCCTCCTTCTTAGAGGGGTTGTTATCAAAGGAGGCAATATCAGAAATTGAAAGGTTAAAGTCTTCTGTGAGAGACACACAAGAGTGGTTGCATAGTGTGAATGAAAGAGGTGATACTATGATTGATCAAGGAGGGTGTTTTTACAGTGGAAAGCATTGGAAAGGCCATGGAATGGATAGAGGCTTTCAACTTCAAAAATGAGCTATGAATGAAAGCACCCAAAAAGATCTCAAAGGATCAAAACAAAGTAAAGGAAATTTATGATAGTTGTATTGCTTTCTTAGAGATTATTACTGGAAGGAAGAAGCCTGGGAAGAAGAACTTGAATGTTGGACAACTACAAAAGTGGTGGCATGAGATCTATTCACTTGGATACAATGGGCCAATAGTGAAAGACCAAC
This sequence comes from Sequoia sempervirens, assembly GCA_007258455.2. Lineage (NCBI taxonomy): Eukaryota > Viridiplantae > Streptophyta > Pinopsida > Cupressales > Cupressaceae > Sequoia > Sequoia sempervirens. Next base: position 316,174,677 of record VDFB02105785.1, on the reverse strand, counting down.
TGGAAGATGTTGCAATTTACATATCCAACTTGGATAGATATCAGGGTCTTTATTCTGATTGGGAGAAAACTTTAGTTAAACATGAAAAAGAAATAAATTCAATTAAATCCATGATTAATTTAATTTCTATCCCAACTAAGCTGACCTGGACTTAGTGCTTGAAAAGATTAAAGAAATTTCTAGAAGAAAGGAAGGAGAAAAGGATAGAGGGGATGACAAGGCTGGACAATCTTGAAAAGTGTGTCACCTACATCAAGCTTGGAAAGGGATACCGATTGGTTGCTCCTTGAGTTTTGTGCCCAAACTTTATTTAATCTTAAAGTTGACTTTGGATGGCCAACCTCCTAGTATTTTATTGTAAATTTAAATTAGGGAAATTTTAAAAAGTGTCTTGGCCGACCTAATTGTAAACCCTAATTTGGGCCGATCTAACTTGAGATTGCTATAAATGGAGGTCTCCTCCTCATTTGTAAGGTTGATAGCTGATAGTGGATAGTGGACAACTAAGTAGTTAATAGTTGTTGAGCAGTTACATTCTGAGGAGCTTGAATTGTTGTAAATTTTGGTGAAGTAATACAGTTGGAGACATTGATCTTTCGTGTTCTTATATGTATTATTCATCTGTGCATGGTTCTTGTGACTCTTATCTATTTCATTTTGAGTAATTTAGTTAATGGTTTATATTAGAGCTAGTTGTTGTTCATTTATGTTCATGATAAAGTGTTTGAGGTGTTGAGGAATCTTTAGGTCCATACTTTTAGTGATCTACTGATTGTGGATTGTTGTGTAAAGTTAGCCTGGGCCCACTTTATTTCGCACTTAAATTTAAATTGTGAATGTTTCAATGTATGTTTGAATATTTGCAATCTAAAAATCATTTGATTCCTTTGGATATTGCACTATCCTTGTGATACTGTGGATTTCATCTTGGTTAAGCAAAGATTGGTTTCTTTGGGAAGAAAGTCCATCTTGAACACTCTATTGTTTGCATAACTAATATTAGGTCTTAAATTAGATAATTCTCTCTCAAACCCTTATCTTTTCTATTTCTTTTAAATCAATATTATAGAAAAACTCACAAAGCATCACCCTTATTGCCATATTTGATGAATATTGAAGCTTCAACACTTTGTTTGTAAGGTCCCTTGTGATTACTTTCATTTTCACATTTTCATTGAGTTGTTTTGTTGCATTGTCAAGACTCGACATTAGAGACCTTAGGGTTATCTCTTGATGCTTGTTGATAGATATTTACCTTTCAAGATAGATATGATATTATATTCTTTATGAGTTTTTGACGGTCAACAAGCGCCTTTTGATTTTCACCTGAAGACCTATTATTTTTACTTTTTTCATTTTCACTTTTGCAACTAGCGGAAGTGACAACCTCACAAAAGTATGTTGCACAATTGAGTTCTATGGCAAAGAAAACCTTATGATCCCCACTTGGTATTCCTTCACGAATTCCCATGAACTCAACAATTGCTTCGTCATTCTCGAATGTGTCCAAACTTGGTGGTTCCTATTGATCCCAATCTATGAGGTTTAGGTAGACAAGGGGTAAGCCATCATTGGTATTATCAAGGGTCATGTGTAGGCAGACAAGGTAAAGATGAAAGTTGAGTCATCAGGTTCCCAGGTGACGGAATTGATGGTTTCCCAAAACTGTTTGATCCATTCTTCTCTTTTCAAGGGGACGTTTTGATGAGGACTTGGTAGGTTTTGCGGGGAAGCAATTATAAGCATTTTCCTGAATGTTTCTTCAAGGGGATGCTCATAAAGTTCTCCAAACAGTTTTTCAAGGTCCATGTGAGTAGTGGAGGATAGGGAATCCCATTCATACTCATTGGAATCGACATCAAAGTCCTAGGATTCCTCAGATGTCTTGATCTAATCTGAAGCATCAACATCCTCACTCGAAGGTAATCCAATACCCCAAATAGTCACTTTTACTGGTACAAACCCCAACCCTTGGTGCTTTAGTAGTTTAGGATGTTGTAAGGATTCCAACATTCCTTGTTTATTTAGGTCGAGGCTATTGTGTCCATCATATCCTTGTCATTTCATTATTAGGAACCCTTTTGGATATTGTTCAATCGGCAATTTCTTAGGTTCAGTATCCTCCTCTTCTTTGTACAATCACGTGAGAATGTGATCATCTAAAGACTCTTTGGTTAGCTCCCCCCATTTAGTGAAGGTGGTAGTGGGATTATGGATGACGAATTTAGGCTGCATAGGATGCAGTTTGCTATAAGACCTTGGTGATTTAGGTAACTTTCCAATGAAAAAGAGACTCCTCATGGTGTATTCTCCGCATCCTTTGTCTTGAATCAAGATTTTAGGTGTGGAAGGTGTGGTGAATGGTGTGGATGATTTGATAAGGGAAGATGGATCAATGTAGTGGGATGGAGTGGTAGATGAGGTGGAGGATGAGGCCTCCTAATTGATAGGCACATGATGTTCAACAGTTCCTTTTAGATTGGTGCAATATTGAAAAGGATCAGGGTCACCAGGAATAGTAATTTCACTGCCATTATGTGGGAAATTGAGAAATTGGTGGTATGTGGATGGGATAGCCTTCATGGCATGAATCCATGGGTGGCCAAGGAGAAGGTTGTAGTGTAAATCTAGATCCAAGACATGAAACATTGTGTTGTGTATTACTAGACCAACTCTTACAGGAAGTAAAATTATGTCTTCAGACAACCGTCTAGCATCATCATAAGCTTTGATCACAATTTTCTTGGTTTGGTCTATACAATTCTCAGAGTATCCCAATGCTTTCACCAATTTTAGTGAGCAAATGTTCAGACCTACTCCACCATCTACTAGGACTCGTCTAATCTTGTGTTTATTAACACATACTTTGAGGTGTAGGGCATCGTTATGATCAGACTTTGGTGTGGAAAAGTCTTGTTTGAAGAAGGTGACATGATGCGACATAGCTAGGTATCCAACAATGGCCTAAAATTCATTAACATCAAGGTTAGCGGGTAGAGATGCTTCTTTCAATGCTTTATCAAGGATAGCTCTGTGCTGTGGTGATATGTGAAGGAGTTCCAAGATAGAAATTTGTGCAGGTGTCTTCCCTAGTGTTGGTATGTGGCAACTGATCATACTATATTGTACACTCTTCATTTTTCACTTCGTCACCGAAAAAATTAAAAACAACTTTATAAAACCCTAATTGTAGAAGCTTTTAAAAGGCTTGAAATAAGCGGTTGGGATGGGAGTTGCAGTAGGGCATTATTCGTGAGATTGTAATATGTTTTGCACTGGATAATAAAATCATTCGATGGCTACAGTTTTGTGGATGTAGTCCATATTGGCTGAACCATGTTAAATTCTCTGTGTTGTCTTGTTTCGGCTATAATTTTTCTGTGTGCTTTATTTCTCTGTTTTATTGATCAAATCTGCATTTAACTATTAGATATCTGCCTTATAACCCTAACACCTAGCTAGTCTAGGAGACTATAGTGACTTTTCGGTTATGGATTAGAAGGAGGTCTTGGAATAGTTATCTTGGTCCTGTGAGTGGTAACAACACATTATGAACTTGGCTTGTTTATGGTAATGGTGGAAATGCGGTCATTACAGGGTCTTACATTAAGGATGATAGTGTTGCAATCATGTTTGACGGTGGCGTAACTGGCATTGTTGTTATTCCCTAAATTGGAGGCTTTTCCTTTATCGTGGTCTTGCAAGGGAGTTTTAAACATGGCATGATCAACATCGGTTTTTCCTTATGAATCTCCTATTGATATGGTTCCATTTTCAATAAGGTCTTGAATGATATTTTTGAGTGTCCAACATCTAGATGTTTTGTGTCCTTTTCTGTGGTGATATTCACAGTATTCATCTTCTTTCCACCAATCGGGTTTGACTAATGAGGGTTCATAATTTTTGATATTTGGTAGTTGGATGAATTTAGATTGCAAAATCTATTTTAGGACTGATTTGATAGGTTCACCCAATTGGGTATATGTTCTCTTAGCATGGGGAGGACCTCTTCGTTGTTGATTGTTTTAGACTGCAATCAATATTTGGTTTTGACCTTGTGTTTGGTGTGTTTGATGTATTTGATGAGGAAGGACCTTTGAGATGAATGGTTGGACCTTTGGTTATCAATTTGGCATCGACAACTCCATCATTTGTGGCATTCTTGTTTTGAGACTAGTATTTTCCTTTGTCATTATTGGGCTTTAGAGTCTCTTTGTGTACTTTTACTAGTCCTTTTGCAACAAGACCCTTTTCAACAAGGGCACCTTTCTCAAGGATCTCATCAAAATTTGTGCAACATTGGATTTGAATTTGACTCATCAATTCACCGTTAAGGTTTTCCACAAACATGGTGACTATTTGTTTCTCAGGAATGTGACAAGGGAACTTGTTAACCAAACTCCACCATCTTTGGTAAAATGAGGTGAGTGATTCCCCTTCTTCTTTTTTGGTTGTACATAATGTTGCAAGGGTGAAATCACTTTAAATGTTATAGGAAAAGTGATTAATGAATTTATCAGCTAGTTCACCCCATGTTCTAATCCCTGGAGGAAGACGTGCAAACCAATCTAGGGCTGGCCCCGTGAGACTTTGGGGAAAAAATCTCATCAAATAGATGGGATCATAGGCGACTTCCATACATGACGTATTGAATTTCCAAATGTCTTCTATTGGATCCCCTTTCCCTTTGTACTTAGGTAAAGGTGGTGTTGTGAAGTGAGGGGGAAAGGGTGGAATGTATAAATTTATGTCAAATGGAAAGGGGAAAAATTCCTCCATGGAATATGTATTCTTGTTGGTTCCCAATTGCATGTTTGTCATTTGTTTTTGGATGTCCTATATTTGTTGCATCAAAGTATTTGTAAGAAATGGTGTTGTAATAGTTTGATTTGGTGTCATGGTGTTGAGGTCGCATGAATTTGGATTAAGGTTGGTATTTTGTGGCATGGGACCATGGTTACCATATTGATGTGTGTTATTTTGGTTTGGAATGAAATTGGAATTTAGATTGGTCCCAAAGGTCATGTTTTTATTTGGTATAGAATTTTGGAATTGAGGTGTAGGTCCTTGATTTGTTCCTTGGATTTGAAAAGTTGGTCCTTGATTTTCATTTTGGAAAGATGGTGTAGGTCCTTGATTTTTATTTTGGAATGATGGTGTAGGTGCTTGACTAATGTTTTGAAATGATGGGGTAGGTACTTGATTAATATTTGGTTTGGCACTCTTCATGGGAAAATGTGAATCCTTCTAGATTTATTTGGTTGATTTTGATTTGATGAGGTTGTGCTTTGAAATTGGAATAAAGAACCTTGGTTCATGTTTTGAAGTGTAGGTATAGGACCTTGGTTTTCATTTTGAAGTAAAGGTGTGGGACCTTGTGATGTAGGACCTTGATTTGTGTTTTGGAAAAGAGGGTTTGTGAAGGTATTCCCCATGGAATTTTATGAGCTTCCAAGTGTGAAATTTTGTCCTTGTGTAGTAGCATGGGTCACCTTGTTTCCAAATGTGGAGATCCAGGGATGTGTGTGGTAGTGGTTGTCACATGTGTAGTTGTCCCAAGTGGTATAGTTGACATTTATTGAGAAGAGGGAATCCCTAATGAAAATGGATTTTGGGTATCTTCTTCTACAATGGTTGAGAGATCAAATCCTTGAGGGATTTTGGCACCCTTTTTGGATAGTGCATAGAATAATCTATTATGGTTGGCACCAACGAGTTGATCAATCATGCTCAAAACCCTTGGGTCTTGGTAAGCTCTTTAAATTTCTTCTGCAGTCAATTTCTTGTTGAAATCATCTAGGTTTAGATTGTCAAATGTGTTGGTTTGGTCTCTTTGTGGTGTCTCTCTTTGAGGTGTGGATTGATTTGAATTTGGTCCAAGGGTGGTGTCATGAAAAGGGTCACTTGAAAAATCCATGTCCTTTCTTTTGGTTCATGATCTTGTTTCAACCATGTGAGACTTGCAATTTGGAAAATAATGCAAGGTGGTGATGAAGCTAAACTATGTTTTTGGGATTTTCTTGAATATAAGGATGTAAGGTAATTATGAAAGGATAATAATGACAAAAGGATGAAACTAATGAATGCAAAGGATGCCAAAGGTTTACTATTTGATGATGCTAAGGCTAAGATGAAAATTAAACTATTTTTTTGTGTTTTTGGAGTAAACATGCAAAATGAAAGTGTAATTTAGGTCCAAGACTAAAGATTGATAGGATGATAATAAAGCTATGGTCAAAGGATATGATATGTATCTAAATGATACTAAGGTAATGCTAAGGATATGAATCCTAAAAATTAAAATAAAGGATGGAAACCAAGCTAATGTAGGTCCAAGATAACAAATCCAAATTTCATTGACCTTTGTGATAATCAAGATGAAAATTTTGACAAGGTGAGTCTAGGATAGGACACAAGCTTGAGACTCAAGTGTTGATCAAGAATGATAATGAAAAAGGTAAAATGAAGGATGAAGGTCAATGAAGAATTGGATAAGCAACCAAGGACTATCCAAAGACTTAGTAGTCCTCCTATGTCTAAAATTTGAGAGGATAAGTGCAATCTAAAGTTTAAGATTAATTTATACAATGCAAAAGGGTGAGGAAAGAAACCTATAATGTAACACAAACATAAATGACAATACTGGAATGGATTGGTAAATACTTGCAAGTCTCTGGTTTAGGAGTCAAGGTCACTGTAAAAATGAATTGATTGAATTTTGGACAAGGATTTTGCAAATTTTAGTTTATCAAGCAATTGTAGCACTATTTTTCTTAGATGTATTGTTTTAGGTTGCGGGTTTCCAAAGTGCAGTTGTGGTTCAAAATGGAAATTGTAGCTCTATTTTTGTAGATGCAGTTCTGTATAGTAGTTGTGGCACAAAAAATGCAGTTGCAGGCCTGTTTTCATTAGTTGTGGTTCATAGAGTGTGGTTTTTGCAGTTTTGATATTTTGACTTGGCTTTTGAGTGAGTTTTTGATCGATTTTGATAAAGTGAAGTTTGGAAAACACTAAATACAGTCATAAACACTTGTTTTTTATTTGGTTTTGAATGTGAAAATGTTTTGATGTCAAGATAAAACACACATAGACAACATGCACAATCCTATGGTTGGCAAGGAAACCACTGGTTGATATCCCCACTTGGATGTCTCCAGCCACTTAAACAAGATGAATGACTAGAGACTTGGTGGCACTGGCTCCCCTCCATGAAACTCACTTCTTGGGCTCACCAAGTCTCATTCCCCAAAGAGGAATTTTTGTCTCTACACATGCTTAGTGAAAATGTGGGGCAACTTCAAAGGTCCGACCTCCTGCAATCAACGAGCATCTAAAAGGTTTTTGGCCACTAAAATAATTGGTTCTTAGTAAGGGCATTATTTCAAGGTGGCCATACACACAAAAATATTAGCTCAAGATTATGGTCAATCAAGAGGCCTCCCAGTCCATTCCTAAGAAAGGATTTTGAGGTAGCTCACGAGGCTATTTAGGGTGGCACTTGTCGGTATGACCCATCCACACCTTGTTGCTTATGACTTTCATCACAAACACTTTTCTTATATAGTGGTTTGAAAGAGCTTTCCTTTAGCTTGTTATCGATTGGGTCGTTCCCACCTTTCGAAGCGGGGTGGCAGGCCCTTTAAAATAAAAGGTACACAATAGCAAGGAATTACATTATTTTTTATCTCCCAAATTGCATGAAGTGCAAGGAGAGAGCAATGCAACCCCTTTGTCTCACGCTCGCATGGGGTTCATTTTAATTTCAAAATCCAAATGTGGGGGTGGTTATGCAAGATACCAAGGGAATGCTTTTGATCCTCAAGATCGCCAAGTGGCACAAGAGGAGAGTATACACATCCAATGGCACAAAGCAAACCACAAAACACAAAAGACACTTGTTAATTTTAACCCTTTGCTTATGATGAAACAAGAACTTGTATATTTTAAACCAATGGCTGTTTATGCATGTTCATTTTATATCCCATGAGTGTAATATGTAGTTTGTTGTTCTTTTTAAAGCCTCATGAATGTGATATGCATGTTCATTTTACCCTTATGATCTTGATGCAAGTTGTAGTTGTTGAAAACAAACAAAATAAAACAAAATTGCTTAAGCCTAAACTAATGAAAAGCTCAATTTTTTTTGTTTGTTTCTAAAGAATTTTTTTTTTGAGAACTCCTTAGATCCAAAGCCACAAGCTAAAAAGAAACAGTTAGCACACAAAAACCCTAACCTACTTGAAAACACAAAAGGAAAAACTTGAATAAAACTAAAAATATAATTTTTTATACCTAACCAGGCGATTGTGTCGTTCAGGTTTGCAAATGCATTGCTATAATGCGTCATTCTAGAAAAATTGTGTCATGATTTCAAATCAAAGTCTTGGCCCACATCTATGCATCACTATTTTCCACGGATGCGTTGTTCTTTTGAATCCAACTTTCCACCAAGCAGTTGCATTGTTTCTCTTAGAAAATGTGTTATTTCTTTGCAGTTGTGTCGCTATGCATCTTAGTTGCGTCATTTCATACAAAACCTACAAAAACAAAAAGAAAAGTCGTATGGATCTTGCAAAATCTTGTCTTCACATTAGGTTCACCAATATAAGATGGGTTAAAATCATATAGACTAGATTTTAGTGACAACCACAACACTACTAAGACAAAATAGTGATCCCATCCATGGATGCCCGATTCAAGGGGTATCCCCTCTTCTCTTCACCTATACACATCTCGACAAACTGAGGATCGTGATGCTTGGGTTGAAGGATGTTGGCCACACCTTGGGGTAAAACTTTCGTTCTCCCCCCTTTATATGCCCTCGCCCAAAAACATGGTTGAGGTTGACCTTGAGCTGATGAAATCCCCAAGTAGGCCTCTTAATTGAAATAAATGATAATGACACTATTTCTAATCCCCAAGATCATTCTTAAGATTTTGAGGAGAGAGCATACACAAATAGTAAAACCTTAGGTGTACAAAAAAATATTGCAAGTTAATGGTGCTTTTGATTTCCAAGATTGTGCAAAGCATAAGGAAAGAGAATACACAACCACTAACCTACCAAGCATGACATAAAATTCATTTTAGTGCACCAAATTTAAAATGAGAGTTGTGGGTTCAATTTTAAAAACACCAAATTCAAATGTGCAAGTTGCTTGTTCAATTTTAAACCTAAATCAAAATGTGTAAGTTGTTTGTTCAATTTTAGAGCACCAAAATAAATGTGGAATTTGTGGTTCTTTTTATGAGCACCAATTGAAATGTGAAACTAAATTTATCAAAACCCTACAAAACCAAATGTTAGTAGTTTTTCAATTAATCTTCTCCCAATGTATGCCACATGCTGCACAAATATTAGATCAAGAAAATAGTTACATGTTAGAGTTAGGAAAATAAAAGATTCTGCAAAACCATAATAGAGAAAAATCATTGATTTATACCTAACAGAAGCATCGATATACCTACAAAAGCGTTGTTGTAAGAAGATACAAGCATGGAATTGTCACAAAAGCATCACTTGTAAAATAGGGAATAAAAAATGTCAAACAAAAGTGTTGAAACATAACATAAGCATTGCAATATCCTAGGAATAAGTGCCAATTCTAGAAAATTCATCAAAAGACAATCAAAAGCACTGCTATAAATTGCAAATAAAGACAGAGAAAAAAGATCAGTCATAAGCATTGAAAGAAAGAAAAAGTGTTGTTGAAATTTCTGATATAAGTGTTAGATTATGCATAAGCATCATTGTGGGTCTCAAACACATCATTTTTTCTTCGAAAGCACCTTTGTAACCTGTAAGTCATCAAAAAAACTTCTAAAAACGTCAAATTCGAGATGTGGGTCCCACCGGGTGTGCCAAAAAAGCGTAGGGGGAATATGAGTTGCAAAAAGCATAATTCAAGCCATTAGAGTATAAAACACTAAAATCCCATGAAATATTAATCATATAGGCCCATACTTAATGAAATTAAATAATGTCATCAAATATTCAATCAAAAGATATGAAAACATAATTCAAAGACAATTGAATCTAAAAGAACATGCAAACCTTCAATCCCATGGGTGGATTATGCTCCAAAATGTATGTGGAGTGCTCTATTAAGCATAACCCATGATTGAAAAAGTTAGATTGAAGATGTGATTCACAAAAGGATGCTCAAATTGCTCAAGATTTCTGAAGAATTCAAGAATGCCTATGCTCACGAAAATTGTGAATGATTTTGATGGAGAAATTACTTGTTTTATAGATTTTAGGATATCTCATCAATGATCAGGATTGAATCTTAGAATCAACAGTTGAGAGGAAATCAAGGAGATCAAGGGTGGAGGATGAATGAGATCCCAAAATATCCTTATTTTCATGGAAAATTGGTTGAAGATATTTTAGAGGGAAAATATCTATTCAAATTTGAATTTGGATTTGAATTTGAATTAAGGAATATTCCTTTTGAAAGGAATATGTCATTTAGATATTTTGGAGGGAAAATATATTTTGAAAAGGGAAATTCTCTTTCAAAAAAAGAATATTATTTGTGCAAGTTGGAGGAAAATTAAGGAATTAAATAATTAAAAAAATTATTTAATTGTGAGGATGAGAGTGTTGGAACATGTTTGTTGTTACGTCAAAAGATGGACATGTTAACACCTTATACAAATGCTAGAGATAAGTGAATCCATGGGAGGTAGTTATTCCATGTCTTGAATCCAAAAGGAGATATTAGCGATCAATCCAACAATCTCCCCCTTAGTGTCACCCAAGGGGATTCAAACCTGTGACCCAAATTTGATACCATTTGTTTGAACATGTTTACCATTATGCAAAAAGATCAACCTATTAGCACCCAATACAAACACCAAATACAAGAGGATCCACATGAGGCAATTAGTCCATGTCTTGAATCTGAAGGGAGATTGGCGATTAATCCAACAAAGAAGAAATTTGTATTTTTAATTAAATAATCAAAAAATTATTTAATCAAGTGGAATAGAAGAAAAATAGAATTAATTAAATAATAAAAATTATTTAATCATAGTGGAAAGAGGAAAATTTAATTTAATTAAATGAGAGATTAGTGAGAACATTAATTATTCAATTAATAGAGGAAAATAATGAATTTAATCAAATAATTGGAAATTATTTAATTAAAATGAGGAATTAGGTTATAATGAAGAAAATGATATTAAAAGGTGAAATCGAGATGTGTGACACGTTTGAACAATTTTAGGTGTCTACAAGATCAATAAGAACCCTCTAAGAACCCATGCAAACTTGTAATTGTCTTCATCGAGAACACCCTGAATATAGTCTTATCATAGATCTACATACCAAATATTTTAGTTAACTTGTAAAACATACAAAACCATATCTATAAATCTAAAATCTATTTAAACATCTGAACATTCACTTTAGACATGTCATTTGAATAATGGAATGAGCATAGATCTACAAACCCACAACTGAAATCAAGAGTAAACTGCAACCCAATAGGAAAACCAATTTTTCTAGGAGCTTATAACATATGAAACATATGAGATCTAACAAAGAGGTTAGTAGATTATCTCCCACTACTTTCATGTAACTAAGGGCTCAAACTAGAAGCCAATAGAAGCACTTCATTTTATAGTCCAAATTGAGGGTGTTTTTCCATGTGACCAGGATGTCTTTACCCATCCAACATGAACACCTTCTCACTACACATGAACACAAGAAAAAAGAACAAAACCACCAAATAAGAGAATATACACATATTTTCAAACAAGAGTTCCAAGTTACCATAACATAAACAACTCCATAAAGATCCACAATCATGAGCTTCCCATGCCCAACATAGATCGCATTGACAATATCCATGGCTTCCAATCTCACAAATCTGCAAAATAAAGTTAATTCATAAAACATTCATTGCAGCCCCACAAGCCTTCCAACAACCTTCAATTAATTTTAACAAATTCCTACAAGATTTCCAAGATAAGAAATAAAAAAAGAAGGAATAACTAGAACGTAGATCACCTTAAACTTTGATACCGATGAGAAATAAATAGATTCTTGTACCAATTGTTCAAAAATTCATTCTCTATCCAAATATGAATTCAATGGATGAGTTATAAGGCTTGGACTACATCAACATAAAAATTAGAAACTTATATGTAAATTTGAATATTTAGTTTCCTTAATATGGAATTACCATGATTAGATCCATCTTTATGATGCTAAAAATCAACCAACATATCATTCTTAATAACACCATCTTATGTGAACTTATAACAAAAATATTTAAAGAATAAAATCACCATAAGATAGCAAAAATGGGGCATAAATTAGCAACACAAGATCATCACATAAGATAATATTTACGTGGAGAAACCCTTGCAAAAAAAACTCCACCAAGAAGAGAGGCCAAGTATGCATTATCTTCAAATAAATAATATTGTTCTCCTCTTTTCCTCCACTATGGAAACACTTGTGCACCTGTGGAAAACCTCATTATGCCTTAGCCTATCCTTGTTTCTACAATGAAACTCTACATTCAATTGTTGTTCATACTTTCTACATCCAAGAGGTTGAATTAATAGACAAGTGTGAAGATATCTTAAGCCCTAAAAAGGATCCCAAAGATGATCCTTCATTCCAAACATCCCCAACCCTTAGAATACCTCCTTAGAATGTGAAATGACACTAGTTTTGGCTCCAATACTTTCCCTCCAACTTGGGTGACCAAACATGGAAGATAAACATTACATTAAATGCAATAAATGATAGAATACCAAGAGACACTTGTTGCCTCTTTCCAAGCACCCACTTGGATAATCCCAAAAATCACTCATTTATCCTTTCTTTATCTTTTGTTATCCCACTCCAGGCATCCACATGTGGGGAAAATAATATTAAATATTTATGTCCATAACTCACCTTTACCATTGCTAGTGGACCCATTACCCCTCATGAATATATTACAAATAATGGTGAGAATTAATATTACAACTTTTTTCCCAACACACCCTAAGTACCTAGAGACACTTTCCAAGGATGTTGGAATCATGGTATAGGATTTATGAGGTGGATGGCATCTTAATGCTAACATAAATGACATATATTTGAGACTTTTTCTTAAAAAAAATTCATTTCATACTCTCTCACTTTAATTGATTCCTTTCATACATGTATTTATCTTACAAATATTTTAATTTTTTTGTCAAGGATTCTATGTTTTATATCTTCCCATTTTACCTCTTGTAGAAATATGATATTGAAGAGGACTTTAAAAAAATTGTTACACTTCACATTCTCATTGGCAAAATATGTAATTTTTATTGATTCCTTTAATACCTCTTTTACCCTTCCAAACCTCATGGCAATATGACATGCAATTAGATATTTTACATTTGTAATATCATATGTTGTTGCAGTTCAAATTCTTATGGGTTGTATATCACTTTTCACATTTGCTACAAAAAATTGATGCTCATGTGGATATTTTACTAGTTTACAAAAAATCATTAAGCAAGTGAACATGTCATATTCAAGTGAAATTAATAGTTTATAGAATTTTTTTGTTCAAGTGGACCTCTTAAAATGTTATATGAGAAAAAATTTATACCCTTTTTACTTTGTAGGAAACCAATGGTCAAGTGAATATTTAATATGCTAAAAAGTGTAGTACTTCACTTTTTTTCAAATTGCATAATAACTTTTTTTTTATCTTTTGTATTGTGAGAAAGTAAGGTCCAACAAAACACTACAAGATTTTGGGTTCCAAGTGGACATTGTGGAAATACGAGCTCCAAGTGGATATTTGCATAAATGTGAGCTCCAAGTGGATATTTGTGGAAATACAAGATCTAAGTGGATATTCACATAAATACAAGCTCTAAGTGGATATTTATGGAAATACGAGCTCTAAATGAATATTTGCAAAAATACAATATTGAACCAAATATTAAACCATATGAAGTGTAGTTGCCAATTAGGTTTATGCTTAGGCATAATCCATGTCCATTATAATGATCCACTTCAATATCCATGTGACAAAGTTGAAAGGCTAATTTTTTTATTTTTTTTTAATGTTCTCCAAAAAATAATGGTGTCCACATAATAAATCAATTCTTTTATTAAAAAACTATTTTAAAGACCTTTCACTTTATACATCATACCTTAGTTGACTTTCCTTTTTTAAAGTTTATTATTATTTTTTAAATGTAACATTAGTTTTTTGGGATAAATGAAATAGGCCAATAACATTATGGTGTTTTTATCCCCTCTTTAACTCATGACATCTTCCATAAAATCTACTCTTGTACTTACTTGTGTGATTATGGAATGTAAGTGAAATGGGAAAATTGAAGTGGAATAAAGGTAAATCATAAAATTTTATATGATTTTTTTTCAAACCTCATAGCCTTTCATAAAGAATGTTTTTTTAGGAAATGATATCATGGAAATTTTGTAAAGGTTTACAAACTTTTGTTAAATGTCAGTAGTTCATCTTTCCCAAACCTTGAAAATCACTAGAAAAACTCTTAAACACTTTATGCATATGAAACAAGCCCGTGTCAATCATTATACAATTAAACCAAATCCAATAACCTTTATGATATGGAACTTCAAAAATAAAACCACAAAACACACCATGCTCACCTTGTAGGAAAATACGAGCGACTTACCAACAAGACCTCTTTACAATAATATGCCAAATTTATGGACTAACAACACTCAATTCAAGATTGTAAATGATCTCAAGTGACAATAGGCACTTATGAAAAATAAGGAGCGAAACATCAATTTTAATGAAAAAACCCTAAAACAAACACACAAAGTGATAAGGGTTTCTTATTTTTCCATAAGTTAAATGGGCCATGTCGAGATATGCACAAAAAAGGTTATGTTGATAGTGCATACCACCTTAAGAGCTTGGACAAATAATTTGTGAAGTTTTTTATCCATGATACTTTGGATTAGCAGTGCTTTTGTAAGTATTGTTCCTAACTTGTATTTATCATGTGTTTGTTTATTGTTGTGTCTTATCTTGAATATTGTGTTGCATGTCTTTGTGTAGTCATGACCCTTTTTGGTCATGATGAAGTGTAAGTTGTCCCAATCCCCTCCTTTGTGTCCCTTTTTATGGTTTTCTCTTGGATATCTAGATTCTTATTGTGATAGCAAGTGACACACATCCCCAACCAGAGATAATCTTAGCACCTAATTGATGATGGTCCAACAAGAATTTTTCCTAAACATAGGTCAACATCACTAACCTCAACCTCACAGGTTGGGTATTAGATAGGTTCATTAGTATAAGCTTGTTGAGAAGGCTTATTGTTATAGTTTGGTGTAGATTGAGTAGGTAATTATGGTGCTCTTAGTTATGCTAGGTAGATATGGCTAGGTTTGGCATAATGACTAGTTGTTGTTAAAGATTGTTGCAAATACGATTACCTTACATTTTTATTCTACTACTATTTGTTTCCACATAATTATGGTGGCCATTGGTTCTAAGAGGATTTCCACTGTGGGCTATAATTTTTGGGATTGATATGGTTGTTGTTGCCACATCCCCTATTGTGGAATCTAGTTAGATGGTTGAGCATTTGGCCATGGTTGATTTGTCTTCTTATTCTAGTTAGGGAAATTTAAATTGACCCCAAGAAAATAAATATCGTAAGATAAAGGATCTTGAGGAATGCCTTGTCTTTATTGCCATGGTTTGCATTGGGAAATATAGAATACCTAGCCTTCCTCATCTTCTAGGGTACAAAATTCAAGTTTTCCTTGCTTCTCCTTGAAAATATTGGTAATATTTTTGCACTTACAATTGACCCTTTTTCTGACGAAAGTGCGAAAAATATTTTATGAGAGAAACCTCTACTTGTTTCTTTTTTATGTGTAGAGTGTCCAACTAGATTGCTAGATGGTTGAATATATCTTCCTTCATATTTGATAAAAGGTTGCTAAGTTCCACCATAAAACACCTATGGATGTTTTGGTGGAAGAAAAGGTTCTAGCACCCTAGTATTCTTCATAGTTGATCTTGAATAGTTTCTACATATTTGGTATATTTCTTCAAAAGGTAATTAAGAAATATTCCTTTCTCTAATGAGATTTAATGCATCCAAGCAATCTTCATTTATCCCTCATAGAAATACTAATTTTAGGGAATCTAGGGTGAGCCTATTATGATGTGCCTTTTTAAAGCATAATCGAAACCTCTCCACATAGAATTCAAAGGGTTCTTCTTCCTTCCATGACATTATAAAGATATCATATTTTTTCATATCTCCTTTGATAATAATCTCGGTATTTTTGTAAGAATTTATCCTTCATTGTTTTCAAATTTGGAACTACATTTCTACCTAGCCCCATGAACCATTACAAAGAAACATCTTTAAATGTGGTAGGAAATAGTTTCATCTTATGAGCATCTATAGTATAGTCAGAACTTTTGCATAAAACATAAAACTTGAACATAAACATATTAGGGCCTTCTATGATTAAACCATAAAATTTGGGAAAGGTTGAAGGAGGTATGTTCTTCAAGGTTGTCATCCGCTCTTGATTTATTATTGGGAATTCAAATGTAATAGGTTTAGTTGGGTTGTCCACTACCTCTTTTTCCATGATTTCAAGATGTCTTATGATGATTCTCCCAATGTCTAGAACAACTACTAATGCGAGGGGTATTTCTATATTATTGATATCCTTAGTTTATTATTTTGATGGTGTTATTTCTTCACTTGTGCCAATGTCAAAATAATTCCTCTTGATTCTAGTTTAATGGGAGAAATCTTCTTAGAGCATCTCTTCCTCCACATGTAATAGTAATTTGAGCTTAATAGTTTTTCTTGCACACTTTTAGTAAGTAGTTTTGGGTTGATTTGTAAATTTTACTAGTCCTAATTATTACAAATGAAAATTCCTAGGTTAAGAAAGAAATATAAATAAAATAAAATATGCTTTAGGAATTCTGAACTTTAGCACCATCCCTACCAATGACACCAAAAATGTATAACTCCATTTGTGCTCAATCAATTGATGTAGATAATGGATACATATAACTTAATGAACCACCAAATCCCTTATTAAGCAATTCATTATCCTAGAGGTGCTTCATTTTATTTATCAACCAATGAATCGTAATCTTCGGATGATGTTGGCACTGTATGTGCAACTAAGAATCCTAAATCATCATAATCAATTGTGTATAAAAGGTAACAAAGGAAAATATAATTATAAGCAAATTGAATGAAATAAATCTATTTGGAGACAGATTTAGCTGAATAACAATTATTGTGGCTAACTATAATAATTACTAGGAGTAACTACTCTTGTGAAGATAGTAAATTAACGACTCAACTATGTTGCAAATTAATCATTATTCAACAATTCAATTTAATTGTAAACTAGGAAATACAATTTAGCAATTAATTTTGTTATAATTAATAATCTAACTACAATGATTATTGCAATACCTCAAGTGGCTCTTGCTTGAGTTGTTACAATCCCACAATATTCTCCTTAAATATTAACTTAAAGATTCATGGAAAAGACTATATCTATCTTTATTGCGATTTGAATTGAAAAACTAAGAACAAAGTATTGGATCAACAAGAAGAGTACTTATATTTAAATCTACTTAACACAAAATACTATCTCCTTGAACTCTCACAAGATCATACATATATATAAGATCTTGAGAGTTTGATTATTCTTGGACTGAAAACAAATTGTAAGCAACTGTCAACTCTCCCAAAAATAAAGGAGGAGAGCTAGGTCTTATTTTAAATAGTAATAAAAAGCTAGTGGAGATAAGAGTGACAAAATTGTATCAGGACTCTACATCATAAAGAAGATAGTTATAACTGAAGATGTTCCTAATAGGGAAAAACTTATTGCAATCCATGACCACTTTTATTAAAATATATTATTTCCTCCAAAACCTAATGATAACATAAAGGAAAAATATAAAATGATCCATAAATAAATAATTTTCATAATCTTTGATCACTACCTCCATCAACTATGGAAGATTGCATGTGTTGTAGGTGATGACCCCCTTTGGTTGTGGGTTGAAAAATCCTTCGCTGCAAGGGTTAGCTCATTTCAAAGGCATCTTTCATCATTAATAACCATAATCAACATAAAACTATATTAAATTCCACAAATTTTCATAGATTCACACAATCATTTATCAATATAATATATCATCCTTAATGTTTTAATAAATACATAAAATAAGTGGAAAGGTTTGGACAATGTTTTGAAACTATTATAAATATTATGAAAATTATGAAACTCAAACAAGAAAAATAGGATAATTCCATGACTCATCATGTTTGGATAGTTTAAAACTTGGGAAATTATGTCATAAATTCAATGTATTATATAATGATCTCACTTTGACAATCTATTGCTTAGAACCTACTTAGAATGGGGTTGGATAGGTTTTATGATTTATGATGATACGTGTACTTGTATGGATTTTATTTTGGAGGAAGAATAATATTATTGACAAAATTGATAAAATCCTAAGCATTGGAATTTATAAAAGACACGAGAAACATCCTTGAAGAGTAGTTCAAGATAAGCACATGTATCTTCTATAGAAAGATAAAATATTATATCATATGATATTGTAGAAAGTAGATAGCTAAATCCATACTTGGACTCATCAAATGACATTGCAAATTACAAGGAGATATTTTTGAAGAATAAATAAGTCTAATTTGGAAGTGTTTTTTTGCCTGGGAAAAAAGAAAAACTAAAAGGAAAATTAAAAGTGAAGTAATTTAATTGGAGTTTTGAGTAGTTAATTGTAGGGGATTTTATTTTTAAAATTGAAAAGCACATACAAACTAGGGTTTTATTTTAGTTTTATAAATATTAGTTTATTTATAGCATGTCTTAAATATAGACAAAATGGACAAGTATAGACAAAAAAAAATTAAATTCATGTCAATTTGGGCTATACATAATGGATTAATCCTAGAGATTGGTTTTTGTAAATGTTTATGCCATAAGGGGGAGAAATTTTTGGTTTACATGGAGCTACAACAATAAGGATTTTCATAAATTTTCATGGTTTCTCTTTCCATAGTGAAATTCAGGTGGTGAAAATTCATGCAGGTGAACTTTGATCTATGTATTTTAGTTTATTCATGGAAAAAGATTAGTTATATCTACATCAGAATTGGGTGCTTTAATGATTTCTTGTAATTTTAAGTGATTTAGGTTCCTCAAGGGATTCCATTAACTTTGTGGCTTTGTGATTTAATTGTTGAACACACCGAAATATTGAGCGGGGGGGTGAATCAATATACTTCAAATTTCAATCCCAATTAATAACTACTATTGCTAAGTTATACCAATTAAGAATTCATCTACTTAATCAAAACAAGAAAGAAGACGAGCATCTACACAAGAACACAATTGACACCAGATTTACATGGAAAACCCCATAGGAGAAAACCATGATGATAAATGGTGCTAGGAGCTATTGTCCTAATCCATCCTCACAAGAAAATAATAGTTACAACTTTGATTTAGGGTTGCAACCCAAGGAAGCTACAACTCCTTGTTTATACAACTCTATTTAAGGGATACAACCCAAGGAAGCTACAATTCCCTGATTGATAACAATTGAAATATGACTAACTTTATGGCTTCAACCCACTAATAGTCATTAGTTTTGCACATTATATTTGAGGAAAATCTTATCACACTCTAATCATACACTTATACATCTTTGCACACTTCCATACATCTCTTCTCATCTTTTATTTTCTATATATATCATCTAAATGCTTTGCAAATACATATTAAGTCAATCATAAACAAGAAAATATGAAACTTGTAGCATGTCGACCTTCATATCCATTGGTGATACACAAAAGAGATAAAAAATTATTTACATTTCACCCAAACGAGTCAACATGACCCACACAACATCTTCAATCAATTCTTAAACTCTGCTTAGATATGAATTAGTGGCACACATCATTAACATACCTTAGTTGAGCTCAACAAAAACATAACTTCACAAAATAACTTGAAACAACTGTGCAATACTGGAAACAAGAAAGATCTTCATGCACTTCATACCTTAGATACTATGAGACATGTGGAGTGTCCACACAAACTCATACAATTGGAATTCACAACCTTATGTTAGTGCAAGTAATCAAACACTTGTTTAGATGAAGATTAAGCATCCAAAACCAACTATATCAATATATCACTTTGAAAATTGAACTTGTGGAGCACTAGATCACTTGAGACCTCACTATAGCATACATTAAACATCACTAAGTATGTCCTCAAAATCTCTTGGCCAAGATTTCACATTTGATGGAATGGAGAGCATTCCAACAAGCCTTTTGAACCCCTTTGCTCTACCTTAACACAGTCTGATACTTTGTCACTTGTAACTTTCATTGTAGAAGAAATATTGACATGAAAAATTGGATATATCACCTTCACATCTCCTTAAGCTTAACTTCTAAATTGCAAGACTAAATCTTGCTCTGTTGAAGGATGTAGACCAAAATATGTCTTTGCCTTAGAATATATACTATGAATACCTCAAACAAAATTTTTGCAACTTGTCGCTGAGTGCAGTACACCAAATTGACAAAATATTATTGTAGGCATCCTAAAATCACATCAAGACATTTGTACCCACCTCCACATCACACTAAGACATAAAACCTGACTACTAGACCTCCATATTGTTGTAATGTTGACTTGCAAAATTGGATATCTTTGCATACTAACAATATCTGGATTATATAAATCTTAAGCACACTTTTTAAATCAATGGAAATCAAGCTACAACAATCTCCTTCTTTGTCATTGATGGAAAAACCAACTGATGTGCGCAAACACTCCCCCTTTGATTCACATTTCTCTCCCTTTTTGATATCAAGGGAAAAGGGTAACAAAACTTTCTTTGTACTTATAAGCTCCTCCTTATTCTATACAACTTTTACTCCCTCTAGGACTTCATCTAGTTACTTCACCAAAATTATCCTTATATCTACAAAATTTCTTATTACACACATTTACACAATATCAGAAAAGAAAAAAAAATATTACATCAAAAACCAACCATAACTCAACTGGATGGAAGGATTTTCTTGTAAATTGTCTTGAGTTGGATCAAGTTTTTGTCCCATTATTTCATTGTTGCAGTCAAGGTCTGAACTTGAGATGTTAACTGCACATATGTGTCTTTTTCTTCTTTCAAAGAAGATGGTGCATGGTATTTTTGAATTACATCATTTGCTTCCACCAGAAGTCTAGTGAGTGGAGCCAACCTTAGGTTCATTACTTCTCTAATTATTTTTCATGGCCCTTAAATTGCTCCCTTTGATCTTGTATGTGTTTAATTTGGGAGTGAAGACTTTCCACTTGTGCCCTTATGGCACCATCATTATCCTGCATAGGATCATAAGTTGCAGCCACATTAGTGATCTGCACTTTAATAGTATGGATATGATCCTTTATGCTCTTTATTGTTGTAGGCCACTTCATATAGAAGACATACAATACTTTTGATTCCTCAAAGCACTTTTGAATATATTTGATGCATGATTGTAACTTGGCCAATGCACTGCCACACTTTTTAGAGGCATCTATCAATCTCTTTTCATTTAGCTTTTGTTCTACCTACTTCACCAAATGAGATGAATAAGTATCAAAGGACTCCATTAGTTGCTTCATCTGTTGTGTAGGGGAAAGAGATGTATCTCTTTTTGCTTCAAGAAATTTCTTTTCCAATACTCTCATTGCCTCTTCCAAAACCTCTACACTCTCCACTTGTTGTTGTAGCAACTCTTTCCTTGTTGTGGAGTGGAGTACATCTCCAAGATTTATCTTATGGGGATACATACCATACAAATTGACTTTTCCATCAAATGTAGGAACATGCAACAATTGTGGAGACACCATTGGTTGACTTTGCATTTCTTGTGCCAATAACTTCTTGATTGAGTCCACCGAAGAGGAATATGTTTTCCCTGATCTCCCTTATTCATCACCCTTCTCCTTCTCCTTTTCTTTCTTGGAGACATCCTAAGCTTGAAAGAGAATTTTGCAACAACAATTTATTAATTCATGGGGCTACTTAGAATGTGGTTGGATAGGTTTTATGATTTATGATGATACATGTACTTATTATGGATTTTATTTTGGAGGAAGAATAATATTATTGATAAAATTGATAAAATCCTAAGCATTGGACTTTATAAAAGACACGAGAAACATCCTTGAAGACTGGGTCAAGAAAAGCACATGCACCTTCCGTAGAAAGAGAAAATATTATATCATATGATATTGTAGAAAGTAGATAGATAAATCCATACTTGGACTCATCAAATGACATTGCAAATTACAAGGAGATTTTTTATTTATTTTTGAAGAATAAATAAGTCTAATTTGGAAGTGTTTTTTGCATGGCAAAAAATAAAGACTAAAAGCAAAATTAAAAGTGAAGTAATTTAATTAGAGTTTTGAGTAGTTACTTGTAGGGGATTTTATTTTTAAAATTGAAAAGCACATACAAACTAGGGTTTTTATTTTAATTTTATAAATATTAGTTTATTTATAGCATGTCTTAAATATAGACGAAAAATTAAATGCATATCAATTTGGGTCATACATGGTGGATTAATCTTAGAGATTGGTTTTTGTAAAGGTTTATGCCATATTCTATAAAAGGTAATTCATTTTGTACTTTGAAAAGGGGGATAAATTGTTGGTTTACATGGAGCTACAACAATAAGGATTTTCATAAATTTTCATTGTTTCTCTTTCCATAGTGAAATTATGTGGTGAAAATATATGAAAAATTCATTGCAAAAGGAATATTAACAAGGAAAATTGGATATAAAACCTTCACATCTCGATGAGCTTAACTTTTGAACCACAAGACTAAATCTTGCTTTGCTGAAGGATATAGACCAAAATACTATGTCTCTGCCTTGAATATATATTGTGAATGCCTCAGACAATTTTTTTGCAACTTATCACTAAGTGTGGTACACAAAACTCACAAAATATTATTGTAGGTATCCTAAAATCACATCAAGGCATGTGTACCCACCTCTGCATCATACTAAGACAACAAACTGACTACTAGCCCTCTATATTATTGCAATGCTAACTTGCACCATTGGATATCTCTGCACACTAACAATCTCCAGAGCATATACAATCTTAAGTACACTTTTGACATCAATGACAATCAAGATTATCAAGTTGCAACATTAATCTAGTTAAATAAAGTTTTATTATATTTTAAAATTAATTTATTCATGCATGTTATCATTCTAGCATAATTTTAAAGTTAGCATTCTCCTTCTTTCCCATTCTTTTGATATTTTTTATAAAATGTTTGTAATTAGGAAAAAAAACAAAAAATATTGAAAATTAGTTGTCTTATACTATTCCCAAAACTCATATTTTATCATATTCAAGATTATAGGTTCAAACCTAATTTCAAGGTTTTGAAATTTTTAGATTACTTTACCATCAATATCTAACCCTTAAAGTGTATATTTTTTTGCAAGTATGAAGGTTTTGTCATTGATGTCAACAAACTGGCATTTTCATTGATGTCAACCATGTGTTGAGGAAGTTTGTTGCATGATGAAGATGTTGAGGATACTGAGAAAATTGATAAAATAAGGAAATAGGGTGTTGTAGAGGTGTTTTGGTTTTGCTTCACATTTATTCTAGGTTGATATGCTTTTGTGGTTTGGATATGTTGGTTAGATTTGTTCATATTTTCTATATTTAGAATTTGGGCTTTTGGATCATTGGTTAGAGAAAGTTGTGTTCACCAATATGTGAACTAGTTTTGTAGTGTTGTACAAAGGTGTCTTGGAGAAATGTACTTTCTCCACATTTCTCCACATTTTCTTTTCAGGACTTGTGGTTCTGAGGAAGAGTTAATGGTGTTGTTCTCTTATTTTTTTCAAGAAGATTCGTGGTTGGGCATTTTAGAAGGTCTTTTGAGTTACAAATTATTGTAGTATTTGGTAGTGTTGTCAGGATAAATAGTATGATTATAATCTTCAGGTGAAATTTGTTGTGGAAGAAGTTGTTGGTTTTCAGGATGATCTTGGATTGTGTTCAAGAAATTTTTTTTGTCTAGAATTTGTGAAAAGATTTAAGAAAGCATGTACTTAACATTTACTGTGTTTTCATGGGTAACGATTGACCTAGTGTTTACACTACATTCAAAGATGTTTGAGTATTAATGAAGCCGTAGTGTGGCATGTGAGATTTAATTTGGGTCCTAGTTAAGTGTTGTTTTGGTCCACTTTCATTCCTATCCACCGCGGGAATGTTTAGTGCCAACCTAATTTGAAATTGCAAACTGTGAAGTGTGTATTTCCAACCTTGGAGAAATTTTTCAAGGTTGAGGATGGTATAAGTATGAGTCAAGATATTGAAGGTTGTCAAGATAGAAAAAATATAGAAATAATAAAATGTGTACGATGCAAGTGATGTGAATTTTTGAAGAGTAGAGTGCGAGATTGAGTAGAGTAGTGTGAACTACAAAGTGTTGGACTTTTGAATGCAGTGAGTTGAAGATGTCCGCAATTTTTCAAACAAGGTTGCCAAAGTGTTGGAGCATTTATGGTGGATTCCTTGTTGCATTCATAATTTTTTCTTTGTGTAACATTTATCTTCTATCTTCTTGTGTTCTTTCTATGGTTGTGAGCCCTAACTATGAGCCTTTTTGGACAGTGTGTCCTATTCTGGCAGTGAGCCCTTGTACCAGTTTTGAAATTATTTGTATTGTGAGCTAATCCTCAC
This sequence comes from Sequoia sempervirens, assembly GCA_007258455.2. NCBI lineage: Eukaryota > Viridiplantae > Streptophyta > Pinopsida > Cupressales > Cupressaceae > Sequoia > Sequoia sempervirens. The sequence continues at coordinate 316,149,857 of VDFB02105785.1, read as the reverse complement.
TGTGGTTTTTCCCTCGTTGGGTTTTCCAAGTAAATTTGATGTTATCTTATGTATGGTGTTGTTATTTTAGTTTTTGTTATATGTATTCCATGATTAATCACTTTAGCAGAATAAGGTCTTAATGAATGTTTGTGGATCTGATTACTGTTGAGGGTTTTAATTTTTTAATTTGCTACAACTAATTCACCCCCCCTCTCAGTTGTCTTGTTCATTCAACAATTGGTATCAAAGCAAGGTTCCTCAGAGAAGAGATTAACCAATTAAGGTAGATTTGGGATGGAGAAATAGATTGATTGCCCTAGATTTGATCAAATAGCCTATGCATTCTAGAAGACAAAGATGGAAGGATATTTAGAATCTCATGGATTTGAGATTGAAAAGGCAATAAAGAATCAATATGTTGAACCTCATAATGGTCTGAGCATAAGTAATGAGATCAAGGCACGTGAGGTAAATGCTAAGGAAAGATTTATTCTGATGAATAGTCTTTCAAATTCTAAATTGGTTAAAGTTATGAATCTTAAGATTGCTAAAGATGTTTGGGATAAGCTTGAAAGTATTTATGAAGGAGATGACAAGGTTAAAAAAGAAAAGTTGCAAAATCAAAAGGCACAATTTGAGACCATGTGAATGTTTGAAGATGAAACAATTTCAACCTACAAGAGAATTGATGAGTTGGAAAGTGCTATGAGAGGTTTTGGTGCGCAAGTCAAAGAACCTAGGGTGGTAAAGAAATTTCTTATAACTCTTCTTGATTCATACAGTGAAAATGTATCTGCTATTGAGGAAGTTGTAAATTTTAATACTTATTCTAGAGATCAGTTGATTGGTACACTAACTTCATTTGAAATGAGAAATTTTGGTTTAAAAAATGGTAAAAAAGTGGAAACTACTTTTAAGGCTAGAAAATAAAAAAAGATTGAAGATTTAGATGGAGAAGATCTAGATGATGTGGAAGCTAACTTTGTAAGAAGGATGAAAAATGGAATTGGTAAGTACAAAGGTCAACTACCTTTCAAATGCTTTAGTTGTGGAAAAGTAGGTCATTATGTTTCAAGATGTTTAAATAGAGCTATGAACAATAAGAATAAGGAGAATAAAGGAAAGATGATTAAAAGAAGTTACTATGTCAAAGAAGACGCTGGTATTTTTTATGATGAATCTGATTATGGAGATGATGAAAATGAATGCTTGTTCTTGGCTATAAAAGATGAATCTAGTTTTGCTAACTCTGAAAGTTGTATGAAGGAAAGTGTTCCAGATAAGAAGGATAAGGTTGAAGGTACTTTGGTTTCTACTTTTTATGCTAAACTAGATAAGAATTATTGGGTTCTTGATAGTGGCTACTCTAATCACATGACCAGAGATACAAGTAAGTTTTTTAAACTTGAAAAGTATGATGGAGGATTAGTTAAATTTGGAGCTAAGATTTGTGGAATAGGTTCAATCAATTTTGATGGCAAGCATAACACTGAAGATGTTAACTATGTTAAGGGTTTAAGGGATAATCTTTTGAGTGTTGGAAAAATGTGTAGCAAAGGGTATAATATTGTGTCTAAGGATGAAATATGTGGGATTGGAAAAGGGATTTGAACTGCGATTGTTGTTGGTAAGAGGACAGATGGAAATATCTATCAACTTAAGGGTGTTGATGGTCATTGCTTTATGTCTCAGATTAATGATCATTGGTTATGGCACCAAAGGATGTGTCACATGAATTTTGATAATTTGGTTAGAATTAGTTCAGTTCATGTAGTGAGAGATCTACCAAGAATTACGCCTATCAATTTTGTTTGCAAGAATTGTCACTTTGGAAAGCAAGTAAGGAGTAGTTTCAAAGGAAAGGAACAATATGCTACCAGACTACTAAAATTAATAAATGCAAATCTTTGTGGTCCTACAAGGGTGATAAGTCTTCAATATTATAGGTATTTCATGCTTTTGATTGATGATTACTCTAGAATGACATGTGTTACTTTTCTTAGAGAGAAATATTATGCACTAGATAGATTCAAAGCATTTAAAGCTATGGTTGAGAATGAAATGGATTTGAAAATCAAATGTTTGAGGTCTGATAGAGGTGTAGAATTCACCTCCAATGAGTTTAACATGTTTTGTGGAGTTCATGGAATAAAGAAGCACTTGTTTTCCCCTAGAACTCCTTAGCAAAATGGAGTGGTTGAGAGGAAAAACTAAACGGTTCAAGAAGTTGTTAGGAATATGATGAAAGAAGCAAATCTGTCGAAAGTCTACTGGAGAGAGGCAATTCATACTGATGTTTACATACTTAACAGAGTTCAAGCTAAAGCTAACAACATAAATACTCCCTATGAGTTGTGGTATGGAAGGATTCCTACTGTCAAGTACTTTAGAGTATTTGGAAGCAAATGCTATATCAAGAGAGATGAAGAAAACTTAGGAAAGTTTGATGCAAGGTTTGATGAAGGTATCTTCCTTGGATATTCTACTAAAAGTAAATATTATAGATGTTACAATGAAAGGCTGAGAAAGATTGTTGAAAGTGCAAATGTTAGGGTTGATGGAATTTTGCATAATTCAAAATATTTTGTTGTGGATGGATGTGTTAGATGAACCTGATTGTAGAGGAGGAGAAGAAGAAGAAGAAGAAGAAGAAGAAGAAGAAGAAGAAGAAGAAGAAGAAGAAGAAAAAGTTGAAGAAAAAGAAGTGCAAAATGAAGAGGAAGCTCCAGAGAACACCCCTAAAACCCCTAAGTATGTGCAAAAGAATCATTCCAAAGAAAAAATCATTGGAGACAAGAGGAAAGGAGTAGTAACAAGAAGCAGAGTTGCTAAAGCTAGGGTAAATATATGTTTACTTTCTAAAGTTGAACTTAAAATAGTGAGTGAGGCATGAAAAGATGAACATTGGATGAAGGCAGTGGAAGAACTTATGCAGATTGAGAAAAAATAGACTTGGGAATTGGTTCCTAGATCGACTAACAAGAACATAATTGGAACTAAGTGGGTATTCAAAAACAATTTGAATGAGAATGGAGAAGTGGTAAGAAATAAGGCAAGAATTGTGTGTAAGGGTTACTCACAAGTGAAAGGAATAGACTTTAAAGAGATATTTCCCCCTATGACTAGGATGGAAGCTATCAGAATGTTTTTGGCATTTGCAACACATAAAGACTTTAAATTTTATCAGATGGATGTGAAGTCTGCTTTTTTGAATGGTGAATTGGAAGGAGAGGTTCACATGGAACAACTAGAAGGATTTTAGTTGTCAAATCAACTAGATATGGTGTGTAAATTGAAGGAGGCATTATATGGATTGAAGCAAGCTCCCAGAGCTTGGTATGCAGGATTGGACAAATATTTGATACAAGGATTCAATAAAGGCACCGCAGATAGTAATCTTTACTTCAAATTTGAGGAAGAAAAAATATTGATAGTGGTTGTGTATGTGGATGATATTATCTTTGGTGGAAATGAAGCTACGTGTATGAAATATTATGAAGAAATGCATAAAGAGTTTGAGATGTCAATGTTTTGGGAGATGAATTTCTTCCTTGGGCTACAAATAAATCAAATAGATAAAGGAATTTTCATTTCACAGTTAAAGTATGTCAAAGAGATGTTGAATAAGTTTGGAATGGAAGACTCCAAACCGATATGCACTCCTATGGTGACTGGTTGTAAATTGAGCAAAGATGATGATTCACCTAAGGCTGATCAAAGAAAATATAGATCTATGATTGGTGGACTTCTATATCTAACTGCTACTAGAACATATATCATGCATGCAGTTTGTCTTGTGGCTGGATTTCAAGATGATCCTAAAGAGACACATGTTGTAGCTATGAAGAGGATATTCAGATATTTAAGAGGCACTCCAAATTATGGCTTGTGGTATCCTAAGGATACTGAGTTTACATTAAGTGCATATATATTGCAAATTGGGTTGGTTGTGTTGATGATAGGAAACGTAAAAGTGGTGGTACATTCTTTCTTGGATGTAGATTGGTGTCATGGTTAAGTAAGAAGCAAGATTCAATTTCCTTATCCATTGCAAAGTCTGAGTATATTGTAGTAGCATCTTGTTGTACACAAGTTTTATGGATGAGATAGACATTGAAGGATATCAGAGTAGTTTATGATGAGCCTATATCTATCTCTTGTGACAATACAAGTACAATTAATATTTCAAACAATCCAATGATGCACTCAAGGAAAAATAATATATCAATTAGGTATCACTTTTTAAGAGAGAAGGTTATGGAAAATGAGGTAAAGCTTGAATATGTACCTACAAAGGATCAAATTGCTGACATATTTACTAAGGCTCTTCCTAAGGATACTTTTGATTATCTTCAAGAGAAGTTGGGTGTTATTTCCCCTCCTTTGAACTAGATGCATATGGAGATGCATCAATCTAGTGGATCTATGGATTCATCTCTTTTCTGGACTGATGTTGGTGGCTACCTCTCAGGGGAGTAGGTAGTGTCATGTAGTGTCATTGTTGTAGTAAGGAATGTTGTCATTGTGTAGAGTTTCTAATTTGTTTGGGCATACTCCTAAGGGGGAGTATTTAGAGCAAGTATCTCGGTTCAGTGTCAAAGGAGGAGAAAAATGCAAAACATTTTATCCTTTTCCATTGATGTCAAAGGGGGAGAAAGTATCATGTGAAAATTTTTATCTACTTAGGGGGAGAAAAGAAAGAAAATCATAAGAAATTGTGTTCAAAATTGTTGTGTTGTCTTTGATTGTTTTTCACATCATGTGTTGCCACTAATGAAAAAGGGGAGATTATTGCAAGTATGAAGGTGTTTTCATTGATGTCAATAGGATGTCAATAGACTAGCATTTTCATTGATGTCAACCATGTGTTGAGGAAGATTGTTGCATGATGAAGATCTCGAGGATACTAAGAAAATTGATAAAATAAGGAAACAAGGTGTTGTAGAGGTGTTATAGTTTTGCTTCGCATTTCTTCTAGGTTGAAGATTTTATTTTGTGGTTTGGATATGTTAGTTAGAGTTGTTCAGAGTTTTTATATTCAAAATTTGGGCTTCTAGATCACTGGTTAGAGAAAGTTGTGTTCACCAATATGTGAACTAGTTTTGTAGTGTTGTACAAAGGTGTCTAGGAGAAATGTATTTGCTCCACATTTCTTTGTAATTTATTTTTAGGACTTGTGGTTCTAAAGAAGAGTTAATGGTGTTGTTCTCTTATTTGTGTCAAAAGGATTCATGGTTAGGCGTATCGAAAGGTCTTTTGAGTTATAGATTATTATAGTATCTAATAGTGTTGTCAGGATAAATAGTATGATTATAATCTTCAGGCAATTTTTTTGCGAAGGAAGTTGTTGGTTTTCAGGATGATCTTGGATCATGTTCAAGAGAATGTTATTGTTTGGAATTTGCAGATTGATTTAAGGAAGCGTGTGCACTTAATGTTTAATGTGTTTTCATGGGTAACAACCGACTTGGTGTTTACACTACATTTGAAGATATTCAAGTATTAATGAAGGTGTAGCATGGTGTGTGAGATTTAATTTGGGTCTCAGTTAAGTGTTTTTTTGGCCCACTTTCATTCCTATCCACAACAATAATGTTTGGTGTCGACCTAATTTGAAATTGCAAAGTGTAAAGCGTGCATTGTTGACCTTGGAGAAAATTTTCAAGGTTGAGGACAATATAAATATAAGTCAATTTGTTGAAGGTTGTCAAGATAGAAAAAAGATAGAAAGAATAAAAGGTGTGTGATGCAAGTGATGTGAATTTCTAAAGAGTAGAGTGCGAGATTGAGTAGAGCAGTGTGAACTTCAAAGTGTTGGACTTCTAAATGCAATGAGCTGAAGGTGCCCACAATATTTCAAACAAGGATGTGAAATTTTTGGAGCATTTGTTGTGTATTCCTTGTTGCATTGAGAAATTGTTCTCTATGTAACATTTCTCTTCTATCTTCTTGTGTTCTTTATGTGGTAGTGAGCCTTTTTGGATAGTTTTCCTATTTTGGTAGTGAGCCCTTGTACCGGTTTTGCAATTACTTATATTGTGAGCTAATCCTCACCATGGTTTTTCCCTCATTGGGTTTTCTACATAAATATGGTTTTCTCTTGTGTATGGTGTTGTTATTTCATTTTTTGTTATTTGCATTCCATGATTAATTACTTTAACATAATAATGTCTTAATGAATGTTTGTGGATCTTATTACTATTAAGGGTTTTAATGTTTTAATTTGCTACAATTGATTCACGCCCCCTCTCAGTTGTCTTGTTCATTCAACATATTCTAGAATAAAATATTATAAGTACCTTTGTGAGAACAACAAAACAATGAGAAATTGAGTGAATCAAAAATTCATGACCTAACAACCAAAACCTTGGGGAAATCATCTTATGTATAAGGATTTATTTTCCTTTCAAGAGGGATGTAAGTTAATTTGATTTTGTATCTATATTATGAGTGTATAAAAATACTTGTCAACAATCATCAAATCGAGTAGACATTTAAAATGGGTTTCAAACTTGGTCCATATGAGAAAGAAAAATGGTAATATTAGATTATGAGTAAATTTTAGAAATTCAAATATCAAGTCCCTCAAGGAAAATTATCTATTTCCTAATATGAACCATTTATTATAGTGGGTAATGGGATCTAAACTAATTTTCATGATGGAAAACTTCTTATATTATAATAAGGTTATGGTAAAAGAGTCAAATCAACCTAAAATAACCTTCACTGTGTTAGAACTGTTAAATTCTGATATTTTCACATGTTGATTTTACTTATTTGGCCTTACCGTGTGCATTTTCCACTCATATTTTTCCCTTTGGTCCCATTGAATCCATTGATTCATGCATATTTTACATCATGGTTCGGGTCGGTGTGACATTTTCTCTGTCTCCCCGACCCATTTTTGCTAACTTTTGTGTCTCAGGGTGGTCGGCATGACTTCTCACATGTCTCAGTGATCACATTAGTAGATGGAACCTTATCGGTATGTGTTTTGGCTATCGGGTTGAAGTTTCCCCGATCTTCTTTTGTCTTACTGACCGGTGCCTAAGTGCTCATTTCGGTGAGAGTTTAATTCTTCGGCGAGAGGTTATGGCGAGGAGGTATGTGTTATAGCGACTTTTCAAGTGGAGGATGGTGTATCGCTATAAGTATAGCTATCGGTGTAAGGTCATGGCGAGTGACCTTCGGTCTTGCCGACCTTACATGTTGATCTACTTTGATGTACATATCGTTGTAAGGTTGGCGGTGTCTTGGCGCGCATGTGGTCCCGGGGTGACTTTCGACATAATATGGAACTCTCTACATAACGTCTCCCCGAGTGTAATGAGCTACAGCGACATACATGTGGAGGTTGTACTTCGGAAGGAGTTTTCTCTTGTCTTGGTGATGCGAGGATGGTTAAGGCCTTTCAGTATGACTTGTGTACTCTCTATAAGGTCTTCCCAAAACTATTAAGCTACAACGACAGTGAGTGAGTGTGTGGGCCCGTTGGCGAGGAAGGTCATAAGTCACGACAACATATAAAGAATAAGGTGGGTTTTCAGCATAACATAATTAACTCTCTATGACACCTCACCGAAGGTGGAGGGCTATAGCGATGAACAGAAGAACAAAGGGTCACTTCTTGTTTTCGGCATAACGATAGCCTGGTCTCAACGACATGTGAATAAATGATCTTTGGGGTAGCCCGATGAATCTATATGAGGTCTCAACAACAGTGGCAGGCTATAACGAAACAAAGGAACACTATGGGGTTTCAATATGACAAACGGATTGCTACAACGACTGTGAATGAAATGTTTGAATTGCCTTCGGCATAAGTTGCGATGTGTCACGCCGACTCCCTCGTTGGTAAAAAATAGAAATTCATGCTGAGCCGACATGATTTTGAATTAGTAACTATTGTTGGCCGACTTGTTTGGAGCCCGATTTTCATGTTGAGCCGACATGATGTTTTATTTTGATATTTTCCTCATGTTGGTGTATAAGTAGGCATGTTGTAGTTGTTAATAGGGGAGGAGAGATCAGATTTTTCAATACAATGCAAGTAGATGCATTAGAATAAAATTATCAGACCAGAGGCTTTTGTTGCATGATTTTCACAATGGAGGTATTTATGAGATTTAGTTGATGTTGCTATATTTTTCTGGTGTCAGTTATCTGTGAATTAAATGAAAAATACTGCCAAGTTGTCTCCATGATTGATTTTTCTTGTTATTTAAGTTGACATAACAAGTTTATGTTCGATTTATCAATACACATTTGTTGTATTCGTGTGATTAATCAATTGGTTCTTTCAAGTAAAGATTAAATCCTTTTATTGATCACAGTAATCAGAGAGATTCATTTTGGATCATTAAAGTAGAACTTAGTAGTCATAATATTGCATGTTCATACAAGTTATGAATAAATCATATACCAGATAATTTGTATCTCATCCAAAGAGTGTTGTTCATCTTGATCTCATTTGACTCCGCCTACCCAACAAGGCACTAGTCTCTGCATTTCACTATTTGAATCCATTTTAGTTTCTTTATATCTATTAATTAAGCATTCTAGGATTTAGATTAGAAGGTAGCTATTAAGTTTGGTTTCATTTGTTCACTATTATCTGCCATTGTGGACAAAGCATTTCAGAAAGTTAATCTCAAGTTAAGTTTGCATTATTCAAGAGATGTACACCCGCTTTGGTCTTGCAGCACCAGAAGAGTAGAAGGTTCAATTGTTTCGAACCTTGTTCTGTTACCCTAAAATGTTGTGAAAGTTTGGCAATATTTCGTGGTTCAAACCTACGTTTTTGAGAGCTAACAAATTGGCGAATCTACTGGGGATAAAATCAGAATCAAAGCCTTATAGAGTCAGAATTCTTACACAGGCTCCGCTGGGAACCAGGAATATAAATCATTTTCTCACTTTCAGAAAAGTGAGTGGCGACTCTGACAGTATTTTTTACACAATTTCACCATGAATGGAAGAAGATCTCAGTTCAGGGGAGGTCATACTGGAGCTCCTATTGGTAGTAGCAAATGGACACATAAAAATGACAGAGCTGATAAGGGAAAAGGGATCAACGAGGACATGTGCATGACTGAGAAAAGGGCACATGATGAAACATACAATTGCTATGACACATGGAGAAATGATTCAAGTGCAGAACCTTGTACTCCTGAGGATCAACGAAATCCTTTTTCTTTTGATTCTCAGAAACAGGCTGAGTTTGAAGCTAGGAAACAAGCTGAGTTTGAAGCTGAACAAGAGGCTAAACGAATCAGAATTCAGGACCACGAGTTCTCAATTTCTGATGAAACAAAAGCACTGTTGGAACAGAAGGAGAAGAGAATAAGGGAGCTAGAAGCTAAATTACAGAAGACCCAACTTAATGATCAAACATCTAGTGTCCCAAAGTATGTCCCACCTCACAAGCAGGGCAGTCATGGCACAGGGCCTTCTGGTCCACCCGTGTCTCCTCACCATCAGGGCAGGAATCATTACTGGAAACCAAACCGTCCATCTCATATTCCCACACAGCACACAGGTATGTATCCACCGCTTGGTCAGAATTATATTCTACATCATAATATGCAGTACAATAATCACATGCCTCAGTATCAACATCCACCTATGCCTCCCCCTCACCAATACGTAGCGATGATTAGGCAGTTTGACTTGGCAGGTTTCAATCCATTTCCTTACCCTATGGATGGTAGCTGGAGAGGTATGATTCCCAAGTTTGTAGGGAACAATGTAATTACTGCTAAGGAACATCTAAGGAATTTCAATATGTCCATTCAAGACATAGGTATGCCATATGAAGATTTGCACATGAGGCTGTTTATGATGTCACTTATTGAAGATGCCAGGATTTGGTTTAACAGCTTGCCTGCATATTCAATTAATTCTCTCCAGGTATTCCAAGACAAATTCTTAGAACAATTTAGGAATCAAAGTGCTCCAAATGCAACTCTTCATGAATTGGTGAGGATTCAGAAAAATCATAATGATTCAATTTATGATTTCAACTGCAAATTTAACAAGTTGCATACTAAAGTCCCTCCTGAATCAAGGTTGTCAGACTCTGCTGCATTGAGTATTTATTTAAGTGCATTTGATCCCAAAACAGGGTACGAACTAAGAAATAGATTTCCCAGAGACTTGGCTAAAGCACAGAAAATTGCATTGACAATTGAAAATAACAGGAAGGTTGTTGGTGTAATTAATAAAAGGGGCAACTTGAGGCCTCCTCAACAAAATAATTATCAGTACAGACAAGAGAATACATACAGAAATGAAAACAGAAATGAAAGGCCAAGGCTGCATGATATGCCTTACAATACAAATTGGAAAGATGGGAGACCTATTGCATCCAGGCCAAAAGGCAAAGAGACCCCTGATCCGTTGAGCAAGAAGGGAATTTACATGGTGAGTAATAATTACTTTTGTGAAGTTTGCAATCAGCCACATTCTCCAGATTATTGCATTGTGGCTCAAAGGATGCAAGAAGAAGGATTGTTGAGGGAGAATAATGAAGAAGATCACACTGTATATTTGACCTCAAATGTTCTTCATTATGTTGAGGATAAAGATGCTTCTTTAGAGGATGAGGGCTATGAGTATGACGTTTCCAATCAGAAGTACAATGTCCATATGGCTGAACATCAAATCTTTTGTGATTTTGATGAGGATTACACAGAGCCGCATTCTGTTGAGGCGCATGTCCAGTGTAGTGTTAGAAGACTCACTAAAGATGAAATGGAAAAAATAACTGTCGCAGCAGTTGAAGAAGCACGAAGTAAATATTGGTTGAGAAACAAAAAAGTGAATGAGCCAGATGGTGTTCCTGGGGGAATTTTTGTAAAAGATCAAAAGACAACACAGGAAAGTGCAACAAAGCCAGGAAATGAGCAGCATGATGAAATTAAACAAAAATCAGTCCAGAATAAGGAAATGAAGGAATCAAATAAAGAAATACAGGCACCTGTGTAGTCTAGTAAAAAAGAGAAGGAAGAAAGCAAGAGAGAAGCGCCATAATTAAAGAAGACTGTCAAGGTGGAGGGCTCTTCTTTTTATTTCGCTCAGGCATTGTCCCAGGTAAAACTGTCTGTTCCACTTCTTGAATTGATGAAAATTAAGGAGTACAGAGATAGAGTTGTTAAATTGATTACAAATGGGAATGAAAAGAATATGAATTCTGAAGAAGTCAATAGGCAGGAAAAGATAAATAATTTAGGGATCTGTTTAGGTGATGTTTTAACAACCCCCCCACAAGTGGATCCTTTCTTTACCACATTGCTAATAAATAATAAGTTGCTGAGGAATTGTATGATAGATTCTGGTGTGGCTATAAACATTATGCCAGTAGGAGTAATGAAACAGCTTGGCATGTGGGTCGATACATGTGAAGGGAAGTGTTATGCTATGGATAATCGACATGTCCCTGTAGTTGGTATTATAAAAGATGTTGAGCTCAAATTGGCTACATATCCACAGGCAACATATAATATAGACATAACAGTTATTGATACTCCTCAATTCGAGATGCTTTTTTCAAGATAGTGGACTGCAGCTATAGGTGGGAATGTTCAATTTGATTTATCTTATGCTACTATACCAGTGAATGGTCAGGAGGTCAAGTTATACATAGAGCCAAGAATGAACCAACTTGTTGAAAGTGTGTCACAAGATCATATCAATTGTTTCTGTGATGTTGACCTGGGGAGTTTTAAGATTGAACCAGCTCAGCCAGAATTAATAAATAGTGACCCAATTGAGAAACAAGCTGCACTTGATTGCAACGGTGTCTGGAAGATGTATTTTGATGGAGCCTGCAACCAAGAAGGTAATGGAGCTGGGATTGTATTTATTTTTCCTGGAGGTATTACTTTTAAATACTCTTTCCTGTTAGCATTCAAATGTACAAACAATGTGGTAGAATATGAAGCTTTATTGACAGGTTTGAACATAGCTGTGAAACACAAGATTAAGTTGCTGGCTGTTTTGGGCGATTCTGAGTTGGTTGTTTCACAAGTTAAATCAAAATATGTAGCAAAGCACAAAAGATTAAAACAATATAGGAATGTTGTATGGGACACAATTGAATTATTTGATGCTTTTTCAATTGAGTGGATTGACAAGTCAAAAAACATAATGGCTGACTTTTTAGCAAATGTAGCACTGAAAAGAGATGATATCACACTGGCTGGTGTATCACAAATTGAGTTCAAGATGAGGCCTGCTGTTCCTGATAACATTTATAGCTGGAAAGTTTTTAATGATGATGCTGATCTTTTGAAATTTTTGCACTGTATAGATCAGTATGAGGCACAGGAAATTGACTTCAATGCTTTTTTTGAGGAAGTAGATGGCAATCAAACTGTGCTTGGCAAGGAGATCTTATAGCTCAAAAAAAAAAAAATTCCCAAAGGTCTGGTGGCATTGGAGAGGGTGTATGATGGAAATGATAGATCTCTAATGAAGCAAACACCAGTCAGAAAGGAGGATGTTGAAGAGATTAACTTGGGGACTGACATAGCACCAAGAAAGGTTTACATTGGAAAAAAGATCAACCCTGCAATTAGAAGAATGCTGATAGAATTGCTGAGAAAGTACAAACATGTTTTTGCTTGGTCATATGAAGATCTGAAAGCATACAGGGAAGATTTATTTCAGCATGAAATACCACTGAAGCCAGACGCCAAGCCTTTTAGGCAAAAGCAAAGACCAATAAATCCAATACTGGAGCCTAAGATGCAGGAGGAATTAACTAAGCTCAGGGAGGGAGGAATCATTAAACCAATTAGACATTCAACCTGGGTTTCAAATTTGGTTCCTGTGAGAAAAAAGAATGGTGATATCAGGCTGTGTGTGGACTTTAGAAATTTGAACATGGCATCTCTCAAGGATAATTATCCTTTGCCCAATATGGAAGCCATACTGCATAAAGTGATAGGATGTGAGTTATTGTCTATGATGGATGGATTTTCTGGATACAATCAGGTCAAAGTCAAGGAATCTGAACAATACAAGACATCATTCACTACTCCTTGGGGAACATATGTATACATAAGAATGCCATTTGGTCTCACTAATGTTGGAGCGACTTTCCAAAGAGCCATGGATGTTGCATTTGTTGATTTGATTAACATTATCATGGTGGTGTATCAAGATGACTTGACTGCTTACTCGAAGAAGGCTAAAGATCATGTGCAACATCTTGAAAAGGGATTTATTAAAGCTCTTGAATATGGTATTAGTTTAAATCCAAAGAAGTGTCATTTTGCAGTCACAGAAGGTAAGCTCTTGGGTCACATTGTTTCAAAAGAAGGAATTAGAATAGATCCTGAGAGGGTTGACGCTATTGATAAAATCCCTATTCCTAAAACTGTCAAGGCAATACAATCGTTCTTTTGTCAAATTAATTTTGTCAGAAGATTTGTTTCTAATTTTGCTGAGATTGTTAATCCCATATCTAAAATGTTGAAGAAAGGAAAAAAAATGGACTGGACTGTTGAAGCTTTGGATGCTTTTATGTCCATCAAGAGGGCTATCAAAGAGGCTCCTGTGCTTAAGTCTCCAGATTTTGCAAAGCCTTTTCAGATTTTTTCTTTTGCCTCAATGCATACTATTGCTGCTGTTATGTTACAAAAAAATGATGATGGTTATGAACAACCTGTGTCTTTCTTTAGTAAATCATTACAAGGGTCTGAATTGAAGTATGACATTATGGAAAAGCAAGTATTTGCATTGGTAAAAGCATTCAGACCATATCTTGTTGGAGCAAGAGTAATTGCTTATGTCCCTCATGCTGTTGTCAAAGATATTTTAACACAATCTGAAGTCACAGGGAAAAGGTGCAGATGGATCAACAAGATTCAAGAGTTCGACATGGAAATAAAAATCACTAAGCTGGTTAGAGGCCAAGGTTTGGCTAGACTGATGGCAGAAACCAATATTGAGGCAAATCAGATTTGCAATGTTGAAAAGGGGTCTACAATTGCAAGCATTGAGCACACTCCATGGTATACTGATGTTATGCATTATCTTAAATACATGATGTGTCTAGATGGGCTAAGTGACAACCAAAAGAGAACTCTGAAGTTACAAGCCTCAAGGTATGTTTTCATTGATGGAGATTTGTTTTGGAAAAACAGAGATGGTGTATTATTATTATGCCTGGATGAATCACAGGCCAAGCATGTTCTAAGTGAAATGCATGAAGGGATTTGTGGAGGTCACTTCTCAGCAAAGACAACTGCACACAAGATTCTCAGGGCTGGGTATTATTGGCCAAAGGTTTTTAATGATTCCTTTACACATGTGAGGAAGTGTGAAGCTTGTCAAAAGTTTTCTGGTAAATTGAAGTATCAGGGTGCTTTTCCACTTCGACCTTTGCAAGCCGATGCCTCTTTTCATCAATGGGGAATTGACTTTATTGGAGAGATACAAGAGAAATCAAGTGGAGGACATAGATGGATACTAGTTGCCACTGATTATTTTACAAAATGGGTGGAGGCAGTCCCAACCAAGCAGGCTACAAGTAAGGTAGTGATTAATTTCTTGATGGACAATATTATCACCAGATTTGGTACGCCAGTGAGAATAATTACAGATAATGGAATGTGCTTCAGATCAGATGAATTCAAAAGCTTTTGTGATAAGTTTGGCATTACTATTTCCTATGCAGCTCCTTATCATCCACAAGCTAATGGTCAGGCGGAATCCAGTAATAAAAGTCTTTTAAAGATTATAAAAAGGATGTTGGAAAATAACAAGAAAGCTTGGGATTCAAAGCTAAAATTGGCTATGTGGGCTAATAGGATCATTGTGAAGAAGGCAATTGGAAAATCACCATTTGAATTAGTATATGGAGCACAAGCCAGGATGCCTCTGTAGAACTTGTTACCAGTCTTTAAGTTCGTTTTACAAGAAGATTTGGAAGTTCCTGAGCCTATGGAGGACAAAATGGAACAACTTGCTGAGCTTGATGAAGTAAGAAGGGATGCCCAAAGTCAAAACTTGAAGTTACAGGCACAGATGAAATATCTATTTGATAAGAAGGAAAAGAACATAAAATTTGAAGAGAATGACTTGGTGTTAATATGGAATGCAAGGTGTCAGGATAAGGGAAAGCATGGTAAATTTGAAGCTCTCTGGCTGGGACCATTTGTTGTTGTCGGAAAAGGGGGTGAAGATTCATACTATCTGCAAAACATGGTTGGTGAAGATCAGGAATTGCCTATTCATGGGCAATTCTTGAAGCTTTTCTTCTCTTGAGCATCACAGAGGATTAAGGGTTGCCAGTGCATGGACAACTCTTGATGTTCCTCTTAAAAATTTTATTCCATGCACAGTAGCTTAGTTTTTCATTCGTTTCCACTTCACTCCCATTTTGCATCCATTTCGCATCCATATTAACCTCCATCATACACTTCTTTGCATTCATTTCCATTGCCATTCATTCCATTGCTGCTCATTGGTTCATTCTCTATCTGGTTTGCTCACCCAGAGATTTTGGATTCTTGCAATGATCTGACTATCATTCATCCCCAGACAGAGCCACTGTTAGAATTGTTAAATTCTGATATTTTCACATGTTGATTTTACTTATTTGGCCTTACCGTGTGCATTTTCCTCTCATATTTTTCCCTTTGGTCCCATTGAATCCATTGAGTCATGCATATTTTACATCATGGTTTGGGTCGGTGTGACATTTTCTTTGTCTCCCCGACCCGTTTTTGCTAACTTTTGTGTCTCAGGGTGGTCGGCATGACTTCTCACATGTCTCAGCGATCACATTAGCAGATGGAACCTTATCGGTATGTGTTTTGGCTATCGGGTTGAAGTTTCCCCGATCTTCTTTTGTCTTACCGACCGGTGCCTAAGTGCTCATTTCGATGAGAGTTTAATTCTTCGGTGAGAGGTTATGGTGAGGAGGTATGTGTTATAGCGACTTTTCAAGTGGAGGATGGTGTATCGCTATAAGTATAGCTATCGGTGTAAGGTCATGGCGAGTGACCTTCGGTCTCGCCGACCTTACATGTTGATCTACTTTGATGTACATATCGCTGTAAGGTTGGCGGTGTCTTGGTGTGCATGTGGTCCCGGGGTGACTTTTGACATAATATGGAACTCTCTACATAACGTCTCCCCGAGTGTAATGAGCTACAACGACATACATGTGGAGGTTGTACTTCGGCAGGAGTTTTCTCTTGTCTTGGCGATGCGAGGATGGTTAAGGCCTTTCAGTATGACTTGTGTACTCTCTATAAGGTCTTCTCGACACTATTAAGCTACAACGACAGTGAGTGAGTGCATGGGCCCGTCGGCGAGGAAGGTCATAAGTCATGGCGACATATAAAGAATAAGGTGGGTTTTCAGCAGAACATAATTAACTCTTTATGACACCTCACCGAAGGTGGAGGGCTATAGCGATGAACAAAAGAACAAAGGGTCACTTCTTGTTTTCAGCATAATGATAGCCTGGTCTCAGTGACATGTGAATAAATGATCTTCGGGGTAGCCCGATGAATCTATACGAGGTCTCAACGACAGTGGCAGGCTATAACGAAACAAAGGAACACTATGGGGTTTCGATATGACAAACGGATTGCTACGACGACTATGAATGAAACGTTTGAATTGCCTTCGGCATAAGTTGTGATGTGTCACGCCGACTCCCTCGCTGGTAAAAATAGAAATTCATGCTGGGCCGACATGATTTTGAATTAGCAACTGTTGTTGGCCGACTTGTTTGGAGCCCGATTTTCATGTTGAGCCGACATGATGTTTTATTTTGATATTTTCCTCATGCTGGTGTATAAGTAGGCATGTTGTAGTTGTTAATAGGGGAGGAGAGATCAGATTTTTCGATACAATGCAAGTAGATGCATTAGAATAAAATTATCAGACCAGAGGCTTTTGTTGCATGATTTTCACAATGGAGGTATTTATGAGATTTAGTTGATGTTGCTGCATTTTTCTGGTGTCAGTTATCTATGAATTAAATGAAAAATACTGCCAAGTTGTCTCCATGATTGATTTTTCTTGTTATTTAAGTTGACATAACAAGTTTATGTTCGATTTATCAATACACATTTGTTGTATTCGTGTGATTAATCAATTGGTTCTTTCAAGTAAAGATTAAATCCTTTTATTGATCACAGTAATCAGAGAGATTCATTTTGGATCATTAAAGTAGAACTTAGTAGTCACAATATTGCATGTTCATACAAGTTATGAATAAATCATATACCAGATAATTTGTATCTCATCCAAAGAGTGTTGTTCATCTTGATCTCATTTGACTCCGCCTACCCAACAAGGCACTAGTCTCTGCATTTCACTATTTGAATCCATTTTAGTTTCTTTATATCTATTAATTAAGCATTCTAGGATTTATATTAGAAGGTAGCTATTAAGTTTGGTTTCATTTGTTCACTATTATCTGCCATTGTGGACAAAGCATTTCAGAAAGTTAATCTCAAGTTAAGTCTGCATTGTTCAAGAGAGGTACACCTGCCTTGGTCTTGCAGCACCAGAAGAGTAGAAGGTTCAATTGTTTCGAACCTTGTTCTGTTACCCTAAAACATTGTGAAAGCTTGGAAATCTTTCATGGTTCAAACCTGCATTTTTGAGAGCTAACACACTACACCATGGAGAACATTTGTGTATGTTAAAATACCATTAAGGTTAAATAATTTTGGAGCTATATTCCAACAAGCCATGGATGTCGCCTTTGTAGGCCTCATAAAAAAGATCATGGTTGTATGCTAATATGACCTAACTATTTACTCCAAAGATTCAAATGATCATTATAAGCACTTGGAGTTAATCTTCTAGAGATGTTAGAACATGAGATATCTTTGAATCCCAAGAAACATATCTTTAGCATGAAAGAGAGTAAAATTACTGGGCACATTGTGTCTAAAGAAGGGATAAGGATTGATCCAAAATATGTTAAAGTTATTAATCTTATCTTGCAACCCAAAATTGTTAAGGTAATTTAATAATTCTTTGGGTAGATAAATTTTGTCAGGAGGTACCAGAAAAAAATGTTATCTCCTAGGTTTTGAAGAAAGGAGAACCATAAAGCTACGACAATGAATCACTTGATTCATTTTTTAGAAATAAAAAATGCACTAAAAATGACATTAGTGCTAGGCAACCCATATTCAACCTTTTCAATTATTTCCATTTACTTCATTCTATACTATTACTATTGTTTCATTACAATTGAAAAATAATGAATATGAGGAGCCAATAGTTTTCTTTAAAAAATATTTAAAAGATACTAAATTAATTTTTTTTATTACAAAAAAGCACACCTATGCTCTTGTTAAGGTGTAATTTTTTTTAGAAAATAGAGGCATGAAGAAAAAGGTGTAGAAGGATCAAAAATATCCAAGGGTATAAAATGGATATCAAAACAACCAATCTATTTAGAGATAACTGTGTATCCCAATTAATAGTTGATGAAAATTTAGAGCAACTAAAATACATTAGGTGAAATCTAACATATCTCTTACTCCATGTTCGTTGAAAGATTTTCCTTAGTAAGAACATTATATATTATTCACAAAATATAAGTTGTCCTCTAGAGTTGAATGAAAAACAAAGAAAAATGTTGAGGTGGGAAGCTTAGAGGCATGTGTTGCTCTAAGGGCAATCAATGTGAAAAAACCTTAATGGTGTACTCCTAAACTGTTTAGATGAGAAGCATTTTGCAAAGATTATTAATGAATGCCACCAAGATTTCAATGGTGAGAATTTCATGTCAACGACTATTGCTCATAAGGTTATGATAGTAGGATATTAGTGAACCACATTATTCAAAGATGTGGCTGAAGTTGCAAAATGGTGTCATGCTTGCTAGAGGTTTTTTGATAAACTAAAAATTATAGGTGTACTCCTCCTTACTATCATTTTAGTGGAGGCTCCATTCCAATAGTGGAGTATATATTTTATGGAAGGTGTAGTAAAAAAATATGGTAATGGATACAAATGGATATTGTTGGCCACTAACTATTTTACAAAAGGGGTGGAGACAATGCCTACAAGAAATGTAACATCAAAAATAGTGATTGATTTCCTATTAAATAATATTGACTAGGTTTGTTGTGCCATCTAGAATAGTTGTCGATAATGCAATTCATTTTAGGTCCCAAAATTTTGTTGATGCGTGTTAACAATATGGGATCTTGTTAACACATTCATCCCCTTATCATCCACAAGGAAATGGAGAAGTTGAGTACAATAATAATAACATCATGAATATAATAAAAAGACTTTGGATGCAAACAAGAATCAATGGGATTATAAATTATTATTTTTTGTTTGGGTAGACATAGTCACATGTAAGATAACTACTGGTAAGAGCCCCTTTGAATTAGTACATGGCATACATGGAAAACTACTAATCAACATTGAGTTACTAGTCTACACATTTTTTGTAGAAAATTGAAGGGAAGAAAGTGGACACCATTTACCAAAGAGTGTATGAGTTGATTGAGCTTGAAGAAATAAGAAGTGTTACTTGTGAGAAAAGCTTGTTAAGATAACATGAAACAAAGTACCTCTTTGATAAGAGGGTTATCAAGAGGGAGATTTAGATTGGGGATTTTGTCATAATGTGGAATTATAGGTCTAAAAAGAAGGGAAAGCAAGTAAAATTAAGTGTCTTGTGAGCTAGGTCCTACCAAGTTCTTGACAAAATGGTTAAGACACTTTTTATCTTAATAGTTTGGATGGATAATTCATGGTGAGAACCTGAAGCACTACTTATCTTGAGGGTGAGGTTGTATTAATCTCTATATATTATTTTCTTTTGCTACTACTTATTTTGGCTTGTATATATTTGTGTTGTGCATGCCCTCATACAACTATGCTTCTTATTTAATTATGATGAAGTGTGTATATCCTAATCTCCCTTTTTGTCTTTATTTTGATCTACTCTCAAAGTTCTAGATCCTCATTGTTCTTGTAAGAGATACACATCTCTAGTTAGAGCTAATGTTGGCACACTATTTTGTTGTGTCTATTTTCTTGATTCTTCTCATTTTTTTGTGTTTTTAATCTTAACCACTTGATAATGATAATTGATTTGAGAGAGTATAAGTGGGTCTTCATTTACCCAAATTTTTCTTAAGTCTATTTTTTGAGCTCCCTCATGTATTCATCATGCTTCAATATCTCTAAAAAGTCTAAGAAAAATCAAAGTACTAAAGCTATAAGGTCAATTACTTATCAAGTTATGTTTGTTGTTGGCTTATTGAGTTGTCAAGGTTAATCCTATTGGCATACACTTCCTACTAGTATCAACAACCCACTCAAACCCTTGTTAAATTTTTTTATGTTGATTTTTTGGGGTTATCATGATGTTAGATATGTTATGAATTTCATCCCAACTTTGAAACTCCAATCCTTGAAAAAGTGGAAATGTTTAAGTCTTGATGTTACAAAGTTCACATTATCGTAAAGTTTGCAAGTACACTAACCTTGTGACAATGCAACAAATGATTGAAAAGTGAAATTCCAATGAGGAAAAGAAATAAAAACTTGTAAGTTTTAGAATGCCACATAGTTCATGAGCTCATTAATTTGCAACATTGTGATAAGCTATCAAGGAGAGGAAAAAATGAAAGACTAAATAAATATTTACAACTATTCTTATGTGTCACATGGTTCATGAATTTATAAATTGTATGATGATAGAACACACAAATATACTGAGAGGGAGGTGAATTAGCATATGCCTCAATTTAATCCAATTCAAATTTATCATCAAAAATCATTACTACCTTAACCAAATAAAACATTCAAAGCACAAACACACTACCACAACACTAGATTTACGTGGAAAATCCAACAAGGGAAAATCCATGGTGAGAAAGTTGCTTGGAGCTATTGTCCAAATACATCCTCACAAATAAAAATAGATTTTACAGCAAGATTTAATGTCTTTAACCTAAGGAATTATATAACGCCCTGCTCAACATAAAACTTACAAAAAGAGGCTACAACCTTATAATACAACACCTGATGAATTAGATACACAATTGCCTCTACAACACCTCTATTGTCTTCGGCTAACTACCTTCAACACTTCGCTTACACTCATTTTCTTTCAGCTCACTACCTCCGGAAATCACACATGCACTTCTACCTATGTCTCACTGCCTCCAGCATTCACTTCCACACTTTTGTCGGCTCACTGCCTTCAACACTTCACTTATACTCTTTTGCTTTCGACTCACTACCTTCAACATACATCAAACACTTCTCTGCACATTCACACTCATTCCTCTACCTTTGGCACACTACTTTAAAAATTTACATTGAACACATAAAATATATAACACACTCTTGGCATCCATATGATCCTTCATTTATACCTTCCATAAGCTTCAAAAAAATTTCTCCTTGTCGACCAAACTGAAATGTATAAACATGAAACATGCAACAACCATAATGAGTCGACTCCAAAACATCTAGGAGAAAGGAAAATTCAATGTGGTTCAAGCCAAGAGATAAACATGACCTATTTTACATCTGCACACAATCCCATGCTGGTGCATGACACAAAAACTTGGTGTAAACAACTTAATATACCAACTTGACCCAACAAACACTTAAGCCTCCAAATATTAACTCCAAACCACAAGCAATATCAGAGAGACAAGATAACATCACGCGGATAACATCACAAGCATCAAATGATATTCAAAAACATTTCCTTGCTCTCCTTGCATAAATTCATGCAACATTATGTTGGCTCAAGGAAACAAACACAAAAATAGTATCTCTTGCAAACCCAAACAACACAGTCTTGAGATAGAACATTAAAAAATCTACGTGTGGTACAACTTAGAAATTGAAATTTGAAGGGAGAAGATAAATATAAATTTTAAACTCATCCTCCAAACCGCAAGATCATAACAACAACTACGGAGCATTTATTTGAACCTTCCATGATTGCAACGACACGGTCTTCACTCTTCTAACTCAAGAAACTTTTGTAGTGACTTCTATGTTTCGAAGATGAAAAACTATTAATTGGAGTTGCAAAATGGTATGAAACCCTCAAAACTATGAGTAAATATTGGGATTCTTTACTCTAAATCTTAAGTTTGTGTTTTTTTAATTTAATTTCTTATTGTTTTCTTGTTGTTGTTCTCTTTTAGCATTATTTATGTTGTCTAGTTTGGACTAGAGGCCAACTAGTGGACTATGTTTAAGCTATTTTAATTTCTATAGTGCTTTTGATGACCTTTTCTTAATGTATCAGACTAGGCACTTTCCTTGCTTGATAAAAAATAATTGGTTTTCTCCTCACAAAACCCACAAATATGCAATATTATTAATTTTGGTCCTAGCATATGATGTATTGGAAAAAAAATGGTATGTGAGATCATTTTTCCCCATTCCACATGATATCGCGCTATTTACACCTACCTTCATAATTAAACATTTTCATCTAATCTTTTCCATAACCAACACAAGTCATTTATTTAATATACATCACATTTCACCCTCTTATGTGGCACACTCTACTATAGGGGTTATGATGAAACTTTATTACGATGTATAAATTCAAATAAATCTAACTTAATGATTAAATAATTCCATGATGATATTTATGAATCACAAACAAGTGGTATGTTCCTCACCAAAAAAATATTAAGGAAATGATATTATTGGCCCACCATGGAACATGATGCTTTTGTATATGTCAAAAAATATATAGCATTCCAAAAGAATAGAGACTTTATTCATGGACTATCTCAAACTTTACAACCAATTAAAATTCCATGACCCTTTTCTATAGGGGGACTCAATCTCATTGGTAGGATAAATTCCTCTTCTTTTAATGGTCATAATCACCTTATGATAGAGAAATTACTTCACTAAGTGAGTTCAAAAAAATCCTCACTTCTATAATGGACCAAAAATATCCAAGTTCATTCTCCATCATATTATTTGTTGTTAAGGTACACCTACTACAATTATTACAAATAATGGAAAATCCTTGAAAATCGTGAAGTTTGTGCCCTTTATGAACAATTCCACATCAAATGAAAGTGGTCCACCCCTATTATGTGCAAGGTAATTACCAAGATGAGGCAACTGATATAACCTTCATCAAAATTCTAAAATAGTTTTTCAATGATTTGATTGTGATTAACATTTTTAACTTCATCTTGCTTTATGGACCTATTGCACTAGTATTTGCACACCTACTAGAGCCACACCATATTCACTTATCTTTGAAGTCAAAGATATCTTAAAAATTGAGATTAAACTACCCTCCTTCCATACTTATTGATAAGGTGGAAAAGTGAACCCTAAGGATTGTATCTTTAGGATTTCAAAGGTCTTTTCCATAATTGTGGTATGCTTCCTTATCATTAAATTCAAGATTGGGAAGGATATGAGATTGAATTGCAACCTAAAGGTGAGCCAATCAATCCTAGAATCTAAATTTAGGGGCTGAAATGAATTTTGTATGAAATCAATGATGCAATTGACTAATGATGAAAATGAAACTCTGATGTAAAAATAGTAAATCTAGAAAGAAAGGTAAATTTGACGTTCAAAAATAGATTGAGAAAAGTTTTGTGCACCTGTGGTATGAATCTGGAGTTGATTTTGGGGGACTAAGTCGCCCAGGGCGACTATTTCCTAGAAACTGAATCGAGAATATAATTTTATAGTCCTTTGGAGCTTGATCAAGGTCTTCTTTCTTCTGGGTGTCACAGTAAAATCTTCATCAGATGTTGAGATAATTGAGTTTCCATATCTTGTCAAGTTGTAGGGTTTGAATGGAAGAATGGATAAATGATGTTCAATCTTCCTCTAAATTTATTTAGATCTAAAACCTACACATTCAATGAGAGAGGAAGGGTTGTACCATATAGGAGCTTGCCTTATTCAAACCATGTGTTGGTGTTTCCACATCCACAATGACAAATTGATAAAAGAGAGCTTATCCTTTTGAGGGATAGAGGCTGATTGATAAATGAATGATGAATCAACAATGGAATACAACTCACCCCTCAAATCTAGTTCCTTGAAGGACTAAATTCAAGAACATCACCTCAAGGATTGATTGCAAATTGGCATGAATGCTTGGAATACCTACAAGGGTTAGTCCTCACAACGAAATGATAACATTAACATGAACAAACTCACATAAAACTTGACATGATGCTTTAATGTTGAAATGCTATAATAAATCTTCTCTTGAATGCTCTTGGCTTGATAACAATTGCTTGATAATACTATTGATAATAATTCTTGCTAGATATTGTTTGTTCTTCCTTATTAGATTTCAAACATGATGCAATGACTAATCTAATTTCCAGAAAATTGAATCCCAATAGCCAATATTTGACATTTGAAATTCAAATAATAAAATTCCAACTCGGACATATTAAAATTTAGAGGCAAAATAGGAGTTACCTAGGGTGACTTTGTCTTAGCCCTATTTTGTGAGGTATAAATTGTCAAGAGAAAAAGATTAAATGTTTGCTTTGGTTTTGCAAATGGGTCTTCTTGGTAAATGTCCAAATGGGCCATGAAATGCATAATTTAGGACATTAGATGTACAATTAGGTCCATGCACTTAGGAGGGAGAAAAATCTAGTGTGAAATTGTCAAGGGTGACAATTTTTATTTGTAAGATCTCTTTGATGATTAAGAGTATGAGTTGCACACCTTCGTGAAGTAGAACTCTTTGATGAAAAATATTTAATACTCTTAATCATTCAAAGGAATATTAGAATGTTGTATTGTAGCTACAATAAGTGCATCAAGACTAGAGAGTTTGAAGTTGGTGCTTTTTCCTTGAAAGTAGATCAAAATAACACAAATCAAAACTATGAAAAGAAAGGGAATTTCGAGCTAAATTGGTTGGTCCCTTAAATTATCATTATCAAATATGGACTAGGATCATAATAGTTTGGCTACATTTGATGGTTAAGATTTATAAAATCCCATAAATATTTTTCATCTAAAGCATTTCCATGCTTGAAGTTTCAGCAAAATGAAAAATATTAAAATAATACTAAAAAAATAGTAAAGAGAAAAATCACACTCTAGTGAAAACAATTTCTATGGTGCCTTAAAGAAGTACCACAATGGAAACCCACTTATCAGAATCATGTGTAGTGCCTCACATCCATTATTTGACTTTACCCGTTCCACTTGTCAACATAGCCACTACATCATTACCATCCATTCCATCTAGTGTCTTTGACATCATATGTCACCATCTTGTTGCATCCATCTACCTACATCTCATTTTCTCTTTATACAAGTCTTGAACAAGTATTTTGGCTCATGCTTTAGGTAATCATCTTGATAGTTTCTTATACAAACATTTACCATTATGAAATGTATTTCTTTTATTTCACATAAACCTTAAAATTCAAAATACACAATCATAAACACAAACTTTGAAAACATCAATGCACCTTAATTTTTTACAACAAACTTAGGGGAAAATCAAACATCACAAGCATAACTAATCCATTAAAGTATAATAGTTTTATTTTCATCTTGGTATAACTTTTTGTTCAAATTCACATTATTCATCTTATTGCCATTGGGATATATCATTCTCCCATTTGACATCACTATCACTATCATGACACTTGTCAACTTGGTTTTCCACTTGGACAAGAGGCTTGTATTTGTGTATTTTTTCTTACTTCTTATTTTTATTTCTTGAATTTTTCTTTCATGCATGTTTTAACCCATGATATATTCATTAGGATTTTCATGGTCCCATATATCATGATGTGTCTTGACAATGCATTTATTGGGGGTGCTTTGTTACCTTTTTCATTTTTTATATTTCTTCATGTGTCGATCCTTCACACCCAATATTTCATCATGGCTCCTCATACCATGGTACATAATTTCATGTGCTACAACAAAATTAAGTTACTCAACACAATAAAAACATCTTTACAAAATCACTATGTGTCTGTCAACCACATAATGATATGGAAAACCAAAAATAACATCCATCACCTTTTATTTATATTACATCATTTTATAATGATCATATATTTGACTAACATTCCATATCAATTTCCTTATGACTAAGATAATAATGCCAATCACAAGTTAGGAGTGACTACCATTCCATAATTTCATACACTTACATTGAATCATATATAGTCTTTCACATAATTATTAACTACTTTCATATATTTAAAAGATATACATCCATATTAAAAACATATATAATATCCATCACATCATAAGAACACGGACGGTGAATTGATAAAAAGTGAGTAATCGTATATATCTCCAATGTGTCCATGTCTACATATATACACCATTTTGAATTTGAATGAGGATCCATAGAATTTGATGTACATCTTCAAGTGTGACTACCACTAACATATCAAGAGGTGAAAGGCATTAGTTTTTAAATGCCATCTCTCTACCAGTACCATCATCATAACCCTAACCATCCTCACCTTGGGCATTTATGTGACATGGTATAAGCCATCTATCTCCAACAATCCCCATTGATAACCACTACACCATTGTATCAAGTCCATTGCAATTGATCACCTTCCTTGAGCTATCAAAATTTCCAGTTGCTCTTACAATTACCAAACACTTGATTCAATTGTTTTTGACCCTCCCACTCTTATTTATTCACCTCCCAACCTAATATTTCACCCCCTCTAACTTTTCACTTCTTTCCTCTCTATCTTCGTTTCAAATTTCCTTGTCTCTCTTCCTTTCAAGAGTACACTCATGTTCTTCCAACCTATATGCCCTATTAAGGGGACATCTCTATCCATTTTCTTACAACACTTGGGGAAATTTACCATCACTATCATCTTGCCATGACATCTGTATTTTTTCAAAACACCATTACTTTCTTTTAGTAACAACAAATCTTAGTTGCAACAATATTTCAAAGAGGGGAAATATATAGACACCTGAAATATACTACCATTCCTAATATTTCATCCAGTTCACTATGCTAATCAACTAAATTTGACAACACTACCATTATAACACCATTCTAAACAATTAAATAAACTAAATAATATTTATTATTTAATTAATATTTTTAATTTTCATCTCACAAATTAAAATAAATAAATTTAATTTCCATCTCACATTCAAAATGATGAAAAAAAAACTCATATTTCACCTCACCTTTTTAATTAAATGCAAACAAACTCATTTCTCTCGATTTTCCATAATTTTAAGCCTCTTTCATCCATTTAAAATATTTCAATCTCCACACTCCATTTTTGCAACAAAATATTTAATACCCTTTATATGATTGTAGCAAAAAAAAAATCATAATCATTTAAAGCAAATCGCAACTATACCATCCATCTAAAATAAACTAAATCTTAATCATCCATCATGACTCCTATATTCTAGGAAAACCTTCTCAATCAATCTCAATTGTAAATTCATTTACACCATTCATACCAAATTTTAGAAAACTATAAAATGAGTTACAAGCTTCTAAAAAAATATCTATCAACTTTGACAAGTACACGTTGCTTAAATTTTATAGAATTCTTTTGAGAAACTACATTGCATCCATTATTATGATTTGGGTTTTATCCCTACAATCAAAGTAATCTTAATTTAATTGTATCTACCTTGTTTGAAGCCCATTGAGCTCAACATGAGGTTTGCACATAGTTTGAATTAGGTAGTTTATTTCCTTTTATTTTTAAATTTAAATTTTGTTGCTTATATTTACAATGGCATCTTAAGTGTTGAATTATGATGTAATCATAATTACATTAGATGCTAATAATATGTGATTATTATGCTTCATAAAATGAACATATTATATTCATTGAGTGAAATGCCTTGATTTTTATGTATGAGAAGATGTTGATATATTGGTCTAACATATTGCTCTGACTATGATAAGATTTACCTCTATTTAGGTTGAATCTATGTCTATAGGTTATTTAAAATACCTTTATAAAGTTGCTAGATTGCTAGGTACATGTTATCCTAGGTCAACCCCCATAAAAGATCAAATATACAGTCAATGCAAAGGATTGGCATGCAACAAGCAATTGTGTAAATGTTCAAGGTAATGATGTTGAATTAAATGTTCTTTTTAATGTACCAAACGAAAATGTTCTTTTAACAATTGCTCCTTGAATGCTCAAATGATCTAACATAAGAAAATACATGAGAGGATATCTACTCATGAAATGAGTGCAACTGAATGCCTTAAAATACCAAGACAAAACAATAATTCGTGTAAATGTGTGTTTAGTCAATTGCTAATGACCAATGCTATGAGTATGAAAACCAAATTTGAATCTGAATTTTATAAATTTATGGGTCATATTTGTAGTTATAGAATTGATTTCGTATTTGTGAGAGTGAGAGTGACCTACGATAAGATAACAGTGAAGTCTATGTAGGGAATAACTGTCTAATTATGGGAGGATATAATAAATGTGGATTGTTGGAAAATTATATTGAAATAGTGTATAGTTGTAAAATTGCACCCCTTACTATTTCACATACATTCTTGTACCCGCTTTAGTGTCCACTCCCTTAGCATCTTGAGTAGGCTCATTTTAGCCCCTGCATCAACCTTTTTCCCTTCTCAGGATGCTCTAGAACCCCTTTTCAAGAACCACCATCGTGTATCCACTTTGCATCGGACCTTGCGCTTTTCCCGTTCTTGTTGTTTTGTAGTGTGATGTGTCCAAACACTAGTGCGCCGCGTAGACGTCTACGCATCACGCTAGTGTCCTATGACATTTCAATGCTCAAATAGTTGTCTCCATGCATGCTTGCCACTTGTCTTCACCTTTTGTTGGTGGCAACCGCCCAAGACTCCTTGTAATTGTTGAAGAAGCTTCTTTTCTCTCCTTAAAAGTAGTCTTTTCAATCCATTTGGTCTTCTAACTTCTTCTAGCTCCACTCTTCTGCTTTACTCTAGCCTCATTCCAACTTATAGCTTCCTCTTCCACCACCCTTTGTAGTACTCTCAAGCTTTCATAAGCTTATTACAACAACACTCTTGGCTCTTGTAGCTTTCTTTGCTCCCCCCTTGGCTTCATAAGCCTTGCATATCGACATTGTGCTTTGCACCTTTGAGCATCCTGTGATTCCATATCCCCTACCATTTGCATCCTTACTTTGTGATACGGGTTCTCCTCCTTGAGCGAGGATTGCTTTTATCACCTTGTTTGTGATACGGGTTCTCCTCCTCGAGCTGGGTTTTCTTTTATCACTCATACTTGGTGGTGTGTGTTCTACTCTTGAGCAGGTTTTGCTTTCACCACATGCTTTGTCCATTTCGGTTCATCTCTCTCTTTCTCTCTGGTTGTCCATGGAGGTGGGAACACCAAGACGGGGGTTTGACTAAGGAAAACCCCTATACAACCCCAACACTTTCTCTAGATATCTTACAAATGCAGGTTTTGAAGACATTCACTTGTTGGAGGATTCATCACTCGCATGGTTGTAAGCATTTCCTTTCTTCTTAGATTAACTTTATCAGTTCTACTTCACTTTATTGTAGTTCTATTGCATTATGTTGCTTTATCGCATTCTATAAGTTCTCAGCAATTGAAGTAGAAGTAGTCATTTAGCTATTTTATGAGACATTCTCATTCTCTAGTCTGTACAAGATGTCAGCGTGTTGCGTTGTCATCCATATTCTGTGTTGTTGTCCTTTGGCCGAGAGCTCGTCAATTTGTCCAAAAAATCTCTGTGATCTGCTCTTTCAAATTTTGAATCCCTCGATGTTGTTCCTGATGTAGTTTAGGGCAGTTTTCCCTGTGAGGCTCTTTGAATGAAGAGAACTCATGAGTAGCAAAGCCCCCTTCACTACATTTTGGTGAACCCGACATGAAGAGGGTATTTTTCAAAAAACTAGGAATTTATTTACCCCTACTTGGCATGGTCATAACTTATGACTTAGTGCTCAGAATTCAAAATTGTTTGCACTGTTGGAAAGGTCTCCTAGAGAATTGGTTCAGTCCCTAAAATACCGGTGCCTTCAATAGTCAAATTTTAGGGACCGACAAAAGTTTCGACCTCAAATTCTGCTTTGTAGACTTTTGAAAACACAAATTACTAGAACATAGAAAATACCAAAAAAATCATAATGAATTTAATATCTTCTTTTATTAGTTCAGTATCTAATTTTGTTCAAAATGTTAATAATGTTCCATTTCATGCATGTGACGGTGACTTGGCTTTACCCATGTCACTTGATATCTTTGATCCTTCTCACAAAAGTCCTTTGGCTTTGGAGGATATTTTGTCGCAAGAAGATGAAATCATTGATACCTTTCTTAACGTTACTCTACCTTATATTCATTCCAATGTACTCTCTTTTGGAGATGATGCAAATTTGTGAAAGATGAACCTACCCTTCATTCCAATGCACTCTCTTCTAGGGATGTTGCATTCGTGAATGATGAATCTCCTCTTCATTCTAATGCACTCTCTTCTAGAGATGATGCATTTGTGAATGATGTATCCACCATTCATTCCAATGCATTATCTTCTAGAGATATTGCATTGGTGAATGATGAACCTCCTATTCATTCCAATGCACTCTCTTGTAGAGACGTTGCATTCTTGAATGATGAATTTATTATCTATTCTAATGCACCTCTAGAGATGATGCATTAGCAAACGATGAACCTACTTCCACATCTGATTCTCCTTGGATCGATGTTGAGAATGTTTCTTCAAATAATTATTCCACATTTGATCCTATTTGGATCAATGTTGAGAATATGTCTTCAAATAATTGTTCTACTAGTTGTGATGATTCTATAAATGTAATCTATGTCTTTGCTGCCCCTCAAAGGCCTAAGAGACCTGCCATTTATGTAACTCTAGCTAATCCTTCTCCTAAGAGGGTTTGTTCTATTAATGGTGTTTCATTTGATAGTGATTCTCCTGATATTCCTAAGGCTCCCTCTTACAGAGCGGTAGCCCACACTTATGATAATAGAATGAATAAACAACCAAGTCTTCATTTAGCTCCTAAACCTATGACTAAAGCACCTAGTGATTATGATCTTGTCGAGCAACTCCGCGTTACTTCGGCTAAGATCTCACTAAAGGACTTGCTTTAGTCTGCTCTAGTCTATTAAGGTATGCTTCAGAAAGCCTTGCAAAAGATCCTATTTCCTTTTTCCACTAGGCCGACGAATGTTAATGCGTTGATGGCGTATATTCATGCGGATTTTCCAAATATTACATTATATTCACAGGAACTCCCACCTTCAGAAGTACAAAAGCAAGCGGATCCTCTAATGATCATAGTCAACATTAATAATATCAACATTAGATGTACTCTCATTGAAGTTGGTTCAATGCTTAATGCATGTAGCATTGATCTATTGCCTAAAATTAATATTGATTCATCTTCCCTTAATGCTTCTCCTGTTATCATTCGTGGGTTCGATAACGTCAGTCGACAAGCCTTAGGCATGATAGTCTTGCCTTTGAGGTTGGGACCCATTACCGTACCTACCCTTGTATATGTTGTGTCAAGAAAGTTACCATACAACCTTCTTCTTGGTAAATCGTGGATTCGCGCTATGGGTGCAGTCCCATCTACCTTGCATAAATCCATCAAGTTCATTTGTAATAATAAAGTAGTCACTGTCAAGGTTGACCCTGATGCTATGTGCTTATGTAAATTAGTAGTTGTCGATCAGGCTTCAGTTGTGCCTACTCTTATCCCTTCAGTGTCTTCCAATGTGTCGATGTTTACTCCAACAATACCTACTACAAAGGATACTCTTGAGATAAATGGCTCTAAGGAAGATCCTTCTAAAGTAAGAAATCTTAACTTTTCTCCTTCTTCTCAAGAAAATGCATGTCTTGGTGATGATTGGGGTTCCTTAGACTTTACATACTCCTTCAATAGGGAATATAAAGTTGATCCGATCCACTTAGACCCTCTAATGACATCATCCACACCCACTATCAAAGATAGTCATTCTTTTGTATCACGGGATAGTGTGAGCAATAATTGTAATGCTCTCTATGGAGATCCTCCTATGTTGTCTTCTATCTTCATGTCTTCTTCTTGTAGGAAGTCAAAATTTTCTCCACAAGAGAAAGGGTTGATTCCTGCTTCTCATTCTTTATCTAAGCAAGAGTGTATTTTGTTGCGGCTTCTAAAAGCTCGCTTAATTACTCTTCCTTCTCCTCCACGCAAGAAATCTCATGAATGTGATAAAGAAAAACATTCTTTCTGTGCATACCTTTGAGTGCTTGGCCATTCCACAAGTGAATGTAAAGCCTTGAAGGATAAAATACAAAAATTTCTTGATTCAAGTGTCATCAAACTCCCATTTGATTGATGCACCTACCTTTACTTTGCATGACAAGTGATATCGAGGCCTACCTCTATCTTGTGTGCTCTTAGTTTCTTGCACGGTTCTCCTCTCATGTATGTTGGGGGCAGTGATAACTTGTTTTGGAAATGTGTGTCCTTTTTAAGGACCCCCTCTCTTCTCAGTCTTTCAAACAAAGCTTCCCTTGAGTGGACCCCTTTTTTCTTTTGAAGGGTTCCCAAGGGACCTCTTTGAAATCCTTTCTCCTTCAAATAAACTCATTAGCGTCTAGCTTGGGGGCAACCTGACTAGACCTCGCCTTTCAAATAGCGTGTCCCTTAAGTGGACCCCTCTTCTTTTGAAGGGTTCTTGAGGGACCCCTTTGAAATCTTTCCAATCTTTCGATCGTCTACGTGACTGTCCACTTACTTGCCCACGTGACCGCTTTTGCTTTACAGGTGCACCATTGAAGCCGCTTTTTGACTTTGCAGAGTCCGTTTTCCTTGGGTTTCCTCCATGCGAGAGATCTTGGGTGATACCTCCCTGCAGGTCTACAGGCCTGTAGGGTGCTTCTTCTGAGCTTCCTCCATGAGAGAGATCTTGGGGGTTGCTCCCCTACAGGTCTGTGGGTTTGTAGGGCGCTTTCTTGGGTTTCCTTCATGCGAGAGATCTTGAAGGATACGTCCCCTACGGGTTTGCAGGTTTGTAGGGTGATTTCTCAGCTTCCTCCATGTGAGACATCTTGGAGGATGCTTCCTTGCAGGTCTGCAGGTCAATAAGGTTCTTTCTGGGTATCCTTCACATGAGAAATCCTGGAGGATGCTTCCTTGTAGGTCTGTGGGTCTGTAATGTGTTTTCTGGGTATCCTTCATGTGAGAGATCTTGGAGGACACCTTCCTTATAGGTCTGCGGGCCTGTGAGGTGCTTACATTCTTAAATTCTCTTCTCTTCTCAATTGTATATACCGGATCGAAGATTTGCATCTTCTTCATCCTGAGTATATGCCCTTCTTCTCTTCATTTTAGAATTCTTCTATGTAATTTGGGGACGACGCATAGTACTGAGACAACCTTCTGCATCGAGGTCTCTTTACTTTGCTAACTTGAATCCTTTAGCTTTTTATGTTCTAACATTGTTGTTTGGTGCAGGTTTTTCTTGTTTAACGCATTGGTTTTGCAGGTCTTCAGCCTAGGGGCATGCTTCCGTGGTTTGAAGAGTTATCTGCTTCCTCTACAGTATCCTTTTAGCATATGATGTTATTTTATTTTAGTAGATTTCCTTTAGCGTGCATATTAATGTAGATTCATATGCCTGCTAAAGTGGGGGAAAAATGTATAGTCATAAAATTGGACCACCCCTTGCAATTTCACATACATTCTTGTACTCGCTTTAGTGTCCACTCCCTTAGCATCTTGAGTAGGCTCATTTTAGCCCCTGCATCAACCTTTTTCCCTTCTCAAGATGCTCCAACACCCCTTTTCAACAACCACCCTCGTGTGTTTGCTTTGCATTGGACCTTGCGCTTTTCCCATTCTTGGTGTTTTGTAGCATGATGTGTCCAGACACTAGCGCACCACACAGACATTCACACCCTGCGCTAGCGTCCTATGACATTTCAATGCTCAAACAGTTGTCTATGTGCATGCTTGCCACTTGTCTTCACCTTTTGTCGGTGGTAACTGCTCGGGATGCCTTGTAACAGCTGAAGAAGCTTCTTTTCTCTCCTTAAAAGCAGTCTTTTTTATCCATTTGGTCTTCTAAGTTCTTCTAAATTATTTTGGCTCCACTCTTCTGCGTTACTCTAGCCTCATTCCAACTTATAGCTTCCTCTTCCACCACCCTTTGTAGTACTCTCAAGCTTTCATAAGCTCATTACAACAACACTCTCGACTCTTGTAGCTTTCTTTGCTCCCGACTTGGCTTCCTAAGCCTTGCATATCTACATTGTGCTTTGCACCTTTGAGCATCCTGGGATTCCATATACCCTACCATTTGCATCATTACTTCATGATACGAGTTCTCCTCCTTGAGCGAGGATTGCTTTTATCACCTCTTTTGTGATATAGATTCTCCTCCTCGAGTGGCGTTTGCTTTTATCACTCATACTTGGTGGTGCGGGTTCTACTCTTGAGCGGGTTTTGCTTTCACCGCATGCTTTGTCCATTTCAGTTCATCTCTCTCTTTCTCTCTGGCTGTCCGTGGAGGTGGGAACACCAAGACAGGGATTTGACTGAGGCAAACCCCTATACAACCCCAACACTTTCTCCAAATATCTTACAAACGTAGGTTTTGAAGACATTCACTTGTTGGAGGATTCATCACTCGCATGGTTGTAAGCATTTCCTTTCTTCTTCTTATCTTTATCAATTCTACTTCATTTTATTGTAGTTCTATTGCATTATGTTGCTTTATCACATTCTGTAAGTTCTCAGCAATCAGAGTAGAAGTAGTCATTTAGCTACTTTCTGAGACATTCTCATTCTCTGGTCTGTATGAGATGCCAGCGCGCCGCATTGTCATTCATATTTTGCGCTACTACCCTTTGGCTGAGAGCTCATTAGTTTGTCTAGAAAATCTCTGTGACCTACTCTATCAGATTTTGAAACCCTTGTTGTTGTTCTTGAGGTAGTTTAGGGCAATTCACCCCGTGAGGCTCTTTGAATGAAGAGAACTCATGAGTAGCGAATCCCCCTTCACTACAAATAGATAAAGATGCAATGTATGAAATGTGTATAAATAAAAATAAGAAAAAGCTAGAAGAACAAACCCAACTTCATATACCCATTTTCAATATATAATTAGTCGATAGGCTATTTAATGTGAAGTTTTAGCTTGAAACCTATCTCACACTAATATATAGTCTTCTTCCAATGGTATACAACTCCTTTCTTCTTGTAAACAAGTTTCTTCTGTTGGTATACAAATCCTTTCCACTTGTAAACAAGTTTCACTTCTATTTAAGAAATTTTTCACAACAAAAAAATCATGTGTTTATTATTTGTCCAATCTTGTGCATTGTGATTTTTTCTTGCCATAAGTTATAATAGGGAAGTCGTGGTTTGGTTGTTATATTGATATTTATAGCGTAGGTAGAAATGAGGTTCATGAGCATAATTATCGCTAACTAATTCACTTGTTTTTGTTCTATTTCACAAGTTTATTGGCGGAGTTGGAAGCAAACTTTATTTAACATTGAACTTTTTGATCTAAATTTTAGTTCATTAGCTGATAGTTGGCTAATAGTAGATACTTTGAATATTTTCTTTGTTCAAGTATAAACAGGGGCTGGTGCAACCGTTGTTCAATTTGTGTGGTGAATGAGGAATGGGGTCTTTCAAGGGATAGAAACACCTTGTAAGAGAGAATGTGGAGGTAAGTGTATTCATCTTGTTTCAATTTAATTGATAGTGGAAGTGGAATTTGATTTATTGAAACCCTATATGTGAATGTAGGTAAATCCATTAGGGGAGGGCCTGTGGGGATTGTGGCATATTGGAGTTGTGATTAAAATAAAGCATTTGTGTCGTTGAGTGGAATACAATGGTTTTGTGATGGATAAAGAGTGGCATGACAAGTACATAGAACATGTTCAAGTCACGAAAAGTGTCAAAGGTTTGGCCAGTAGAAGAGGGAGGAAGAGTAGGAGTTATAAGAATCAAATTAGACCCTTGCCCCCGCTTTCCAAGGAGTAGAGATGGACATATGGCCTTTGTGTCAATGTGTTTTATATGATGGGTGGTGGGAGGGCATTCTTTTGGATGTTCTGCAACTCTCTCAATACATATCGGTGCTATTTGCCTTTGAAGACAATTAATCATAGGATACATCTTTCAATGTTGGAGAGGGTTAAAGGGGTGTCACAAGAATTTGTTGAGAGGCTTATTTTAGAGGAGTAAAACATGCATTTGTTGCACATTAGTTGTAGTCTATAAGGAACATTTTCATTCGGTATTTTGAGTTAAGATATACAAAACTATGTTGTCATATTATAAATCGAATCTTGGTAACTGTTTTAATTCAATGGATATTTATTGAGAGTTGTATAATTTCTTTTGTCTTTTTATTTTCAGTTTGTTGCATTTTTTTTTATCTGAATGTACCTTCGCATAGTTGATCTCCTTTCTTGTTTTGTGTTGTTTTGGGTAAACAAAGAGCAAAGGACAAAAATCATAACTTGATCTATTTTTATTCCTTTTAATCTTCATCAATATAGAGTTGTGGATTGAAGAATTTTTTCTCTTCAAACTCAACACATAGAGCACAAAAATCTTAAATGAATGGATGCATTGCTTATTTTTTCTTTTCTCTGCTCTTTCAATGTTCCATGACATGATTATTTTTAATGAATAAAGCTCTCAAGGAAGCATCAAAGTCTCTTTTCACTTTCTCATTTCCATATTATTGTAGGCTTAGATAGTTTTTAATGTCATATATTGAGTGTGAGACCAACTTCTTTTATTCAATTTTTGATCATAAACACTTGCCACTCCATTAGGAAAACAACCACCTGTACTAGTGAATCCAAGGAGAACCCAAACTTCTAGCCACAAAAGTAAAATAACAATTACTTATTAATGATTTAGTTTTGAATGATAGATGACAATTATGCTCCACTGAACACCTCTGTCCAATAGTTATTCAAATATAATTATTTAATTTTGAGACATTATCTTAGATTAGCATGCCAATAGATATTTTTTTAAATTCTTGGCTTCTCTATTTATCTAATTCTACTTTCAAATTTAAAAGACATTCTATATAAATTACAATCGACATAACCATTACATCTCGATAACAATCTTGGTGTAAAATTGTTAGGTTGCTAATCAAAACAAACAAACTACTAGAAGTATGATGCACAATTCATAAAGAGAAATGATAGCCTGAAGACAAATCATCGATCTTAAGTCAAGATTGTATTTAAAAATTGCATACATAAAAAATACTATTCTATACATAAGATATTGTAAATTAAATTAATGTATTTTTTATACACATATAAAATTGTATTATATAACATATTAACTTATATATAATTTTCTATTGATGTAATTCTTACACCTCCTTCATAAACAAGCACAAGTTGTATGAAAAATTGTCTCCAAATAGACACAAAACTAATAAATATATAGAGAAAAAAAAAAAAAAACCTCCTCACCCAAGAGTTTCCACTCAACTCATTTCAATATACTCCACCCTCCACAAAAATTAACGTATAGAAAACTTCAAATAAAGCAATTAAATAAAAAATAACATTATTTAACCACTTTCGTGGATATTACTGAGTAGTTTGATTAGACAAGTCAAAATCGTCGTTTGTTATCCTATTTCCTTTGAATTAATGAGTTCAGGGTTCTGATACAAAGATTCTGCCACACAAATAATCGATTCTGAGCTATATTCTGGATACTCAATTGTGTCATTTGAATGGCTTCTAAATCTTCCAACTTTGAACCTTCTGCACCCCCATTTCCTCCAGGTGACCGGGGATTACAAGATCAGAATGAAAATGAGCCTTTAATTCACGGGCAAGGGCACGCCTATGCTTCATCCCCTTCCTCTTATCATCCAGTCGCCTATGGACATCCACCTCCACCTCCACCTCCACCTCCTCCTCCACCTCTGTTTTATCAGCAGTATATGGCACCATCTCCTCCTGCCTATGGAACCCCTGTGTGGCAGCAAGAAACCAGATCTGAATGGAGTACAGACCTCTGTAATTGTATGGCAGACATTCCCATCTGCCTGCTTGGCTGCCTTTGCCCCTGTTTTCTTTTCGGAAAAGTTGCAGAAAAACTGGACGATGGCCTCACTTCCTGCCTTGCTCCTGCTCTTGTTTGGTACATCGTCCAGCAATTTACTTCTTTAGGGTGCATTTATTCATGTGGTTATAGGAGTAAACTTCGTGCAAGATACAATCTTCCACAGAGGCCCTTGCCTGATTGCCTGGTACATTGGTTGTGCTGGCCTTGTGCATTCTGTCAGGAGTATAGAGAATTGCATATTCGGACTCGAGCAGAAGAAGCACGGCGTACCACATCTGTGACGGCTCCTCCGCAACAATACATGAGCTACTGAAAAAAAGGGCATACATAACGCAGCAGTATTATATTAGGTATTATTCAATTACTTTTCTAATAATAATCTATGGAAGATGTTAATAAAATATCTATAATGTTTTCAAGTCCATTAGATTGAAAATAATTTCCAGAAGACCTGTGTATATTTTGTTTATATCAACCACAAGCCGGGGCTCATTATTTATAGATTTCAGGTGGGGATATGTGGTGCTAACACAGCAGTTATGACACTATCGATTAAGTTAGTTTGAGTACACCTAAGTCTTAACATTGTTTTACTTATATTTCATATAATTGTATACTATTGATTGGATTTATATGAGAAGGATGTGTGCTATGTTACATGTCTATGTAAAGATGTCAATACTTTGTTTATACGTTGAGTGAGGATATTGTTTTGCTGCTGTTTATATATTGAATATGATCTTGGGAAATTGTTTATTCGGTTTATGAATGTTATTATTTTGATTTGTATATCATGTGTGCTTCACACTCTTTTGCATTATTATATATATTTGGGTATTGTGGTTTCATATGAGCATATACCTTTCGAATGTGATCTCATGCAATTTTTATTGAACTGATATATCTTGGATTACTTCTGCAATCTTTTCTTACGATCACATAGTGTACTCTAAAATATTTACAAACAAAATGTACACTATTTTTTCAGAAACCCTTTTTTGTATAAAAGATGTTCGTAAACACATAGAAATATTCTCTAAAATTATTTTTTGAAACAATTATTTTTTTATTTATGCATAAATCGAATACGTATGTACTGAATCTTTGCAATGGACATGAGGTAACTATATCACCAATGAGCAATGCTCAGTAATTCGACAGTGCAATATGAAATGATGTTAGAAATTGAAAACTTAGCATGCTCTTGATTATGGATGATCTATAGCATAAGAAGATGTTGTTATACTGAATGAATTTCTGGAATATCAATATTCTTGATTTGTTTGGGAAATTTGCTTTGTTTTCACTTGTGTTAACTCTATTTGATTTCCATTTGAGTTGATATATTGATTCTGATTATGTGTAAAATTGTTTTTAAATTTAATGAGATTTAGGTTTTACACAGCTCATAGTATGTAAACAAATACTTTGAATAAATCTGGATAAAAGAAGAAAATCAATATCCATTATCAAAACACACTTTGTAATCTATTATTAAACTGAAGATTATTCCATTATCAAAACACACTTTGTAATCTATTATTAAACTGAAGATTATTCCATTATCAAAACACACTTTGTAATCTATTATTAAACTGAAGATTATTCCATTATCAAAACACACTTTGTAATCTATTATCAAACTGA
Source organism: Sequoia sempervirens (assembly GCA_007258455.2). Taxonomy (NCBI): domain Eukaryota; kingdom Viridiplantae; phylum Streptophyta; class Pinopsida; order Cupressales; family Cupressaceae; genus Sequoia; species Sequoia sempervirens. The sequence goes on along the minus strand of VDFB02105785.1, from coordinate 316,110,133 downwards.
AGATTATTATTGTTTTTACTTGACATATTATTAACATTGAATTTTAAAAAGTTATCCCCTTTTTTACATCGTTTGTGAGAATAATAATTTTTTTGCAATCTTGTCAAGGAGTCAACTGGTTGTCTATTGTTGTAGTGAAGGAATATAAGTCAAGGCCTCTTTTCGGGATTTGAAATTTCCTTGGCACAGATTTTGCCAAAGGTTTGTGTACAGTGAACATGTCTTCTTTGTAATAAAGCCTAGCACAGTGAAGACAGCATTATGACTATGGCAACCTTGGTGTCTCTTTCATGCGGTTTACCAAGGCAATTATTCACTAGCTCATTTAATTTATAGGGTGTGACCAATCTTTACCTATGTTCCACAGCATTTTCAGGGATGGGGATGGGCGATGTCAGGGGACGCGTTTTGGGGATGGTAGTCCGAGGGCCATTTTTTGGGACAACAGGAAGATTGGCTATATATATGAATATTTCAAAATATACTAATATATATTGAGATATTCAAGTTTCTACAAATACACTTCATTTATATAATTTATATCTGTAGTATAAGGTATAACAGTAGATTTTTACATCTCCAACTTAAAATTATTAAAACTGGTCCAATGGGTTGAGTTTAATTGGTTAAAGCATTGTGTTCTCATTGCGGAGATCTAAGTTCAAGACCCAAGTTCAAATCCCAAAGGGACATCTAATATGGAATTCTATGGAATTCTAAGTTGTGACTCTTGGTCTTCCACAAATAATTTCTAGTGTGGTTACTCAAAAAAACTGATATTAATCTCATGATTATACTTGCGAGAACTTGCATTAATCTCATATTAATTCTTATATAAATAAAATATTTATAAATGATTAGCAATATAAAAAAAATTATTATCAAAACTGACCTGGTCTGCACTAACTAATGCAGTTTTCATGTAGGCAACTAGTTACTTGTATGGGTAAGAGGAAATCCTTTTTCATCTGTTTTTTACACGTTGCTTAGAAAAGGTTCACAGAACTGTTAGAAAACGTACAGCTGGTATTTCTGTGAATCTGGATTTGGGTGTAATCCAACCCTAATAAGAATTTATGTCACACAAGTCAGATTGAAAGCAAATAACTATCTGATACATCGAAGACATTTATACAAAAAGATGAATGAACTAAGCACAATCTTATTCATCAACAATGAACTCTTAACCTTCTAGTTCTATTTTATAGAGGATACATAAAGAGATGAGAATGATGAGTCAGTCTTTTGAAATAAAAAGATTTTCAAGAAACAATTTTATGAAAATCAGAAATTTTTTGTCATATCCTAAAATATCTAATAATATACATAACGTTTGATCCATTTATCAAATTTTAGCAAACTTTTTTATTATTTTGTATAGAAATTCTCAACAAATTCAAGTTTTTTTAATTCATTTTTAAGAAAATTTGTAAAATTAGTATGCTTTATAAATGTATAATCCTAGCTCCTTTATAATTGCACCAAAAATAAAGTGCCAAAATCTTTTTCGGGGAGACGGTTGAATTGCGGTGTCCTTAAGCTTTGGGGTCTCTTTTCTATTATTTGCATGTGAAATAACATTGTGATTCCTTGCAACCCTACTTGATGGAACAAACTATCACTCTTGGCTAGTGTATATGGAGTCCTTTTTCAATCAAAAAGTCTTTATCCCTATCTTTTGGAACAAGTTCCACCACCAACTAGTTCAGTAAGCACACTAAGTGGCTCAATAAGTGTGACATTGTTTGTGGTCACCTTTATTTGTCACTTTCCATGGGCTTTCTGCATCACATTGAGGACATCGAGTGCCTTGGTATTGCTTGGTGGACTCGTTTACAGTTATTTGATGACATTGTGCTTGATATTTTCATGGATGACACACTATTTGATGATACTAATGATCTTGTTGATGAGGAACCACACATAACTTCATCAAAGATGTCAGCTGGTGATGCACTTGGCATTGCATCAATTGACACTGGTTTGTAGGATCTTCCCCTCATCAGATAGCCACCTTTTTGGGATTCCTACTTTTGTGACAGTGGTCGTCTGTTTGTAGGATCTCATTTTAATGATCGCACTCACTCTTTGGAGGATATTATTGTAGGTAAACAAGTGCGGATAAACAAATTGCAGAAACCAAATTAAAGATACAAGACTAAAAACAGTAAAAACACAAGACACGAGAATTTATGTGGTTCACTGTAAAGGCTACGTCCACGGAAAGCAGGGGAAACTCTGTTTTTTTATTAATACTGTTCTTATAGTACACACTACAACAGTATATCCAATAATCTTTATTACTTGTTGCAATCTAGAAACCCAACTGATCGCTGCCCCAGCAAATGTAAAGACATAACTGATAGTTGATCTTCGTTTGTCCAAATCACCAGCCATATCAGAATCATTGAAACCTTGCAGCTGTGCATCTTTCCCACCAAAGCATAAAGCATAATCTGAAGTGCTCTTGTAATGAGCCTGCTCAAATCTGGTTGCAAAATGTTGATTGAAGGCTCAATGAATTTCGTCAAACACTTAAAATGAAACCTTCAACTTGCTGGTCCGTGGTTACAGTCTGATGTTTGCTTGATAAAAGTGACTTTAAAGTGTTTCAATTGCCTGTAATTCAATGCTCAATGCTTGCACTATAGACTAAATGCATAAATGACTAATTATGATCATTTAAAATACATTTATGATTTTTTCTTCCTCTAGAAACATGCACCTACAGCTTATTGGCATTTTGCCAAACACTTTGTAGGCATTCAATTAAGCTGATACAATTGATGCATGAACAGTCATATATAGTTTCCCAAATGCAATCTCTCATTTGAATTCAACATGAACAGACCAAGATTCTTGGCATATAATGGTGTTACAAAATAAAGCCAAGTCTGAAATGCAAGATAGCTACCTACAGCAGCTCTGTACTCTATAGTAAGTCTGAAGATTGCAATGATGAATACAATTTTGAAGAAATGTCTACTTACAGCAGCACTATGACTATTGAAAATTATCTACCTCTTTGTTTGATCGATCTACAATACTAATCAAAGATATTACAATGACAATTCACTATCAAACTGAAACTACATGATGGCTGATAAGAACCTGGAGAACGCATGGTTGCTTGCTTGGAAGACTAGTTCGATTCTCACCATATGCAATGATTATGCCTTCAAGGAGACAGCGCCTAGCTGTCTTATCCACTGACAAGCTTCCAAACTTTATTTCAGATTTATTCCGTCTTCCTTGCTGAAAATCGCCCCCAGCTGGTCGCCCCTGCTTTCTCAGATCTGACCTCTGTTAATAAATTTATGAAGCCACCAATAACCTTCCTGTTCTGGTCTGAATATTAAAATCAAATAATCTGCAGCTCTTTGATCTCTTCTCAACCATCAAAATTCATCTCCATCATCCAAGGGAAGTGTGCCTTGATGTAGCAAACAAATACCATACCAAAAGACTCTTGCTTGAATTAAACCGAACTCCTCTAATGGCCGTCCCGGTTGCAGATGTTTGAATTACCAGACTTTCCCTATGCAATCTGCCCTTTTTTGACAGCTGACAATGCCCAACAAGCTGGTTCTCTATCACCAAATTTGGCCAAAGTACTGTAGCACGGGGTACTATTCACGGAACTGTAGCGCGGTACTGTAGCTACTACTGTAGCGCGACACTGTAGCAAATCGCGGCACTGTAGCGTTACTGTAGCAGCCAGCAAAATAAAAATATTCCACAATAAATCTTTAATGCCAGCCAACTCCAAAATTGTATGTCTTCAAAATTGGCCTTAGGCCACAAATTTCTGCCCTAATGAAGTGACTGAAGTATCACTTCCAAGCTGCAATAATTCAAGTGATATTGCACACCCTCAAAATTGCTATCAATGGGAGTTTTCGTTCCCAAAGACACTGATTATCTGCAGACCACTTGGCTCCACAAATACTCAAGAAGAATCACCAATCATCAATTCATCAAATCTGGATGCCTGAGAATGAAGCCCAAGACGTCTATTTATTCTTTTTCTCCACTTCCTCTAGAAACTTCTAGAACATTGTTTTATTTTATTTATTAAGTGACTTTATAAAATATTTTATAATTCAAGTCACTTTATTAAATTAATTAAATATAAAGTTACCTTTTAATATTTATTTATTTGATAACTTTATAAATAAATAACTTAATACCACTTATTTATTTAATTAAAATAATTAATTAGTCATCCTCATAAAATATTCATTATTTTGGACAACTTAATTAATTAAGTTAATTAAATCGAATTACCTCCAAAACGGGGACATTACAGCTCTTCAAATACCGTAGGATCCACTTGACTGCTTGCCAATGAGTTTTACCCAAATTATTCATAAATCTGCTCACTACTCCCACTCCATGGGCAACATCAGGATGAGTGCATACCATGGCATACATGAGACTCCCAATAGTAGATGAGTATGGGATACCTTTCATTTCTTGTTATTCTTGTGTCTTAGGACACATTGCGGAAAATAAACGAAAGTGATCAGCAAGTGGAGTGCTTACAGCCTTAGCACTTTTCATATTAAACCTGTCCAAAACTTTGTCAATATATTTCTCTGCAGACAAATCCGATTTCTCTCTTCCGTCTATCCCGGATTATGCTCATACCAAGAATCCTCTTCATTGCCCCTAAATCTTTCATTGCAAACTTGTGAGCCAATTGTTGATTCAAATCAGGAACAACACTCATGCTAGTGCCGGTTACTAGCATATCATCAACATAGAGCAGCAATAAGACAAACTCACCATTGTTCAACACCTTGTAATAGACACACAGATCAGATTCAAATTGTGTGAAGTGATGCTCAACCATGAAGGAATCAAATTTTAGGTACCATTGTCGTGGGGCTTGTTTGAGCCCATACAAACTTCTCAATTTGCAATACAAATCCTCTTGCCCTTGTTTCTCAAAACCTTCAGGCTACTGCATATATAATTCCTCATCTATATTGCTATGGAGAAATGCAGTCTTGACATCAAGTTGTTCAAGTTCAAAATCATATATCGCTGCAAGGCCCAAAACCACTCGAATAGTAGTCATCTTCACAACCGGTGAGAAGATCTCATTGAAGTCAGTCCCCTTTTGCTGATCATAATCCTTCACTACCAATCAAGCATGAAAACGTTTCTTGCCTCCCTCTTCCTCTTTCAGTCGGTACACCCATCGATTCTTCAAGGCTATTCGATTGGGTGGAAGCTTCACCAAGTCCCAAGTGTGATTTTCCATCAACGAATCCATTTCCTTCTTCATCACATCCATCCACTTCTCCTAATTGATATCTTTGCAAGCTTCTTTGAAAGTAGCTGGCTCTGCCTGATCAAAGATTAATAATTGTAGTCTTTTAACTTTGTCGAAGGTCAACGTTCCTTGGTGGACCTTCTCAGTTGAGGAGCTTGGCTCTGTGTGTTTGATTTGCAACTTTGTCCCTCCTGATAAATTTCTAGCATTATTATTATTTGCATTACCAAATTTGCCAATATTACCAATGTTTCTAGTGTTAACAACATCACCAATATTATTATTTTGCTTATTAACACTCCTCTGTATACCCCCCGTCGACTGTGGCAGTGAACTGATATTATTTCTTACTGCTTATAAGTGACCATCATTTGACTGCGTGGGATTTTGAGAAGGCGGCGACGAGGCATGAAATGGCTGCATGTAGTTTTCATTGTGCAAATGAAAATTTTGAGGAAAAATGTCATAATCAAAAACTTGTGTGGGAGCGCCATAGTCAAAACAGGAATGATGACTTAATTCCTTGTTGTCCCTAGTTGCGGCCTGGCTTTTGGGCGGCTCCCTTGTTGCCTGCGAAGGACCATTTATTGGCTGTGTATGGTGATGGAAAAACTGCTGCGTGGAGGTTTGAAAAGGCAGCAGTGGATTAGAAAGTGGCTGCGTCGAGTTTTCAAAAACTTGAATAAGAGCTTCGCTTGCCAATTGATGGTTTGAACTTTGACCAAAATTTGAAACTTATGTGGGAGCTTGTTGAAGTGGCAGCCCCTGCGTGGGATTTCCATCAGTATTGCCAGGTGTGGGATGAATCTCTTCCCCAGCTTGTGCCAAATTTGGTACCGATTGTTGCTGTTGAGGCATAGTTGGTGCCATTTTTGGATGTGAAAACTGCAACTCACTGTGATTTTTAATGTCTGAGAAAGGCACAAATTCCTTGGCTGATGACTTATGTTCTTCCAAACCAAGAAAAGAATTTTCATTAAATATGACGTCCCTGCTGTGAACAAGTTGCTTGCCAACTGGATCCCACAACCAGAAACCATACTGCTCTTCTCCATAACCAACAAAAATGCACCGTTTTGATTTTGGATCCAATTTTGTTCTCTTTTCTTTGGGAATGTAAGCAGAACCTTCGCAACCAAAAACTTGTAGGTGATTCTAGGAAATTCGTTTTCCCAACCACAAAATCCAATTGAGAGGAAGGTCCTTGATTAATCAAGTATACTGCTATGTTAATCACCTCCGCCCAAAATTCCTTGCCCAAACCTACATTAGAGAGCATACACTAAGCTCTCTCCAAAATTGTTTGCTTCATCCTCTTGGCTGCACCATTTTCTTGAGGAGTGAATGGAACAATTTTGATATGTTGGATGTCATTATCTGCACAAAAGTTGTCAAACTCCAAGGAGCAAAACTCCCCATCATTATCCGTTTTTAAACATTTGATTTTATTGCCGGTTTGATTTTCAACAATAGCTTTGAAAACTTTAAATTTGCTAAATACTTCTGATTTTCTATTTAGCATATAAACCCAAACTTTGCGGGTGCAATCATCAAGAAAAGTAACAAAATAATTTGCCCCTCCAATAGAGGTTACCTCCGTATGACCAAACACATCCAAGTTCCAAAGGACTTGACTTCATGTCATGTCTGGTCTTCAAGAAGCTAATTCGCCTTTGTTTGCCATAGATGCAATGCTCACACAACTCCAAATCAGCAGATTTCAAACCTGGAAGTTGATCCCTTTTGAGCATGATTTCAAGTCCCCTTTTGCTCATATGTCCGAGCCTCTTGTGCCAAAGTACTGACCCGCTGTCCATAACAGCCATTGCAGCTCCCACTTCATCGTGACTTTCTAGCACATATAGGGTACCCAATTTGTGGCCTCTTGCAACCACCAAGGCTCCTTTGGTCACCTTCCAAGCATTTGAAGAAAATGCGATGCTACATCCTTGAGCATCAAGCTGTCCTGCGAAAAATCAGATTTCTTTTAAGCTTGGGAACATGTCTCACATCCCGCAATAGCCATTTATTTCCATTCTTTAATGTCAAGATCATGTCACCTTTGCCAACAATATCACAAGGTATGTTATTGCCAAGATAAACTCTACCAAATTTGCCTTCTTGATAGTTATTGAAGGCTTCCCAGCATGGAGTTGCCTGAAAAGAGGCACCAGAGTCCAATACCCACAAACCAGCTGTAGTTCCGCTTTTTGACAAGACCAAGGCACCTTCATCTTGTTCATATGTGGTGTTTACTTTGCTGTCCTTTGGTTGATTTTGCACCTTTTTGTATGACCAACAATTCTTCTTGGTGTGACCTTCTTTTCCACAAAACCAACAACCTCCATTTCTTCCCCTTGACTTGGATCTTCTTGCAGATTTTGATCTCCTTAGATTATTATTTCTTCCTCTTTCTTGATGTCTCCCTCTATTGCCAAAAATCAAGGCATCATCCAATGAGGTTCCTTTATTTTTCCTCATATCTTTGTTGAGGAGAGTGCCAACATAATTGAATTTGAGTGTATTTTTGCCGGACACTAAATTGCTGATTGCCATCACCACACCTTCCCAGCTATCTGGTAGAGAGCACAACAATAAGATAGCTTTGATTTTGTCCTCCAAATTTATATTCATGGAGATCAATTGGCTGATAATTGTATTGAATTCGTTGAGGTGATAGGACACATTGCCTCCATCCTTCATTTTCAGATTATACAATTTCTTCATGAGGAAAACTTTATTTAAAGTGGAAACCCTCTCATACATATCACACAGTTTGTCCCACAATTCTTTTGATGTCTTCTTAGCTGAAACATTGAATAGAACGTTGCTGGATAAAGAGAGGATAATGGTTGCTTTCACCTTCCTATCCAATTTCTCCCACTCTTTATCAGTGACTGAATTTGGTTTCTTGGCTATTCCTTCCAGCACGAGTGAGAGGTCTCCTTTAATCAGCAATGATTCCATATGCATCTTCCACAATCCAAAATTCTGCTTTGAGAATTTTTCAATTCTCAATTTATCTGCATCTTCCATTTTTCCGGAAATCGTTTTGCAAATTCCTAATCAGCTTCTTCACTGAGCTCTGATACCAATTGTAGATGAACAAGTGTGGATAAACAAATTGCAGAAATGGAATTAAAGATACAAGACTAAAAACAGTAAGAACACAAGACACCAAAATTTATATGGTTCACTGTAAAGGCTATATCCATGGAAAGTAGGGGAAACTCTGTTTTTATTAATGCTGTTCTTATAGTACACACTACAGCAGTATTTCCAATAATCTTTATTACATTATCCATATGAATCTTGAGGTCTCCGAAAGAAACCCAAGTGGCAAATATTGGCCGGAGAAAGGAATGGGAAGTGAAGCAGTCTGCCTGTTGGGCTTCACATCCCAACAATTATACTTCTGTTTAATGAGAGTTCCCACAGGGGTGTGTGTGGAACTATTTCATTAACTTCCTATATGATTTACCTTGTCTTGTGGATCCTCTTCTTTAAGTGGATACATTGAGGGTAACTATTTCAGATCCTCCTGTTGTGGTGTGTTCTTTTTTTTTGGATGATCCATCCACTCTAAGTGGTTTTACTTCGATGACATATTTTTATAGATTGTGTTCACGATATTTGGCCACTACATTTAGAGAATCTTGAACTAGTTCCATACACCTCCCACGTATTCTCTTTTGATGCAAGAAGACTTTCAAGTAACTCACTACTTTAGCTATATTATCTTCTCCTAAGGGAAGGAATTTTGTTCAATGTAAGTGGAGCTTCTTCACCATCCAATATTGTTGATCTTCATCTACTTTAAGTGTTGTTCTTTTAGTCTCTCTCTCGCTCTCTTCTTGAAGGCGTTTCCTTTCTCATCTCTTTTGGGGGGTGGCAGACTTGTCTGTAGGGGGATATACACCCTGTTAAGCCGTGCTTAAGGGGGATGCTGGCATAAAGGATTCATTATCACACCCTAGTTTATATTCATCATCTTGTTTGGTTGAATATTATATAGATTATGACTAGATATTTAAGATATTATAGGATATGCTAACTTTTTCATGATTTTCAAAAGATTGCTTTTGTGGGTTTCTTTCTATTTGAGAAGTCCAAGTTATCATTCTCATTTTCTCGTGCGTTCTCTATAAAATGAAACTTTGTATTTTACAAGTGATCATTGTTGGTAGATAAAATCGTGCTCCCTAAGTTTTTATTCTTCTTATCCACAAATCTTTGTTTTGTTACACTAGATAATTATTTGTTTTAAATGTGAACTGTTCCTAGACTAAATAAATTTCACTTATGTCATAAATTTTATTATTCTAAAATACATGGGCCTTTTGGGAATATGACCTGATCCAACTATGATAGAAAATGCTAAAAAGAAGTTTGAACTAACATTGTTGGTCATGTTTTGTAAGTAGCGCATCTTTCCTTTCAGAACACTCGAAAATGGTAGATAGCAGTATCTATACCAATTTTATTTCTTGAGCTAGCATTCTTCGTCATTGTTCATTGTTTTTTTGTGGCTTGAAAAGGTATACATTTCCCTGTTGTATCTAATTAAGTGGAATTCGCAGTTGACAACAAATTTCAGCTTTTGAGTTTTGGGCAAGAGTCGCAAGACTTTGTGAAGTTGAACATATATTCCATATTTGAAAAAAGTATTTAAAAAAAAACACATTGTTGGCATAGTTTTACCTTAGAGCTTATTATTTAACAAAGAAAAAACTTGGGATAATGCTGATTTGCACTGTTTTTTAAATCACTTCTCTGTGTTAGGGATTTCTATATTTTCATTTGCATTCAATGTATCTTTATAATGATAACAATTGTTTGAGTTTCTTATTCATCCATGGCCTAAATTATTTTCTACTCTTCTATATTTTATAAGGTCAGTTGAATTTATAGTGGATTTATACTCTTCCATGCACATTATCCTATTGGATTTATAATGTATTTTTATTTTATTTTTTTCTCCTATTGTGATCTTAGTTTATTGTAGGGTGAACAATTGATCAAACATTTTTTTGCCAAGAACGTTCTTAGATAGCTATGCTTTAGCCTTGTATTTTTTGTTTTATTGTAGAAGACACAAGAAAATATACACCGTGCTTCTTAGTTTAGTCAGGCATAAAAAGATGCTGATGCCTATTTTATACTATGTTTAATCATTAACTTATATCCTGTGGTGGTTCTGTTGGACCTCTTGCAGACTTTTATCTCTGCGCGTCATTTTTTGACAATACTTTACCCTTGTGATTAATTCTAGACGTTCATACCAATGTCACAATCAAGGTTGTCATTGAGGCTTTCAATGAAGTGATTTTGACTAGTACTCTGGTGCATGGAGTTAGGTATCTCATTGTCATCTAAACAGCCTTTGCATGCATTTGGCTTTCATTTTCAGTTTAGGTCTACTTTTCATTTGTTCCAATATTTATGAAGGTTCAGATGGGCTTGTTCTAGACGGTTATGAATTTGGCTTGCTTTTCGAGTTACAAGCTCTGAATAGCAAGATATGGGTAACGGGCAAATTCAGATAATTCTTGTTAATCTGAGTAATCATCCTTTGGCTTCAAATTGAGGACATATATGTCACCAGATACATGTGGCTCCACTATATTTAAAAGATGATATGTTGTTTTTTTGCCAAACGTTTTTGGGCCAAAAAGTAGGACTGATCCCAGAATAAATAAATAATATTATACTATGAGGCCATGATCATATTCAGGTGTTTCTAAATATACCAAGAAACTATCAACTGCCTAAAGAGCAGCCTGCCATCGTTCGTAGATTTCCAAATCAAACGATTTTCAAATTCAAATGCAAGAATACTGCTGGAAAAACAAAGATCGACTTAAAACAAATATATTCTAAATTTGTAGCTGAGAAGCATGATATGTACATGCGGCAATATGTCTTCATAATTTATGCTTAATCATCGCACAAGTCTTTCAGATGACAAAATCTTGTAGTCTTCATGTAGCCAATGCAGGTTTGTACTGCTGCCATAAGGAAGAAATAAGTGCCAGTAATATGTAATATCCTTTCAAAAGACAACAAACTGTGATTGAAACAACAGTCAAAACAAACCAAAGACAAGGTTCAGAAAGGACGAAAATCGTCAATTATTTCCTTGAGCAGTGTTGCCATTCTTGTTTTCATGAACCTTTATTATGTTTGATACAGCATTCTCAGGAATTGGAGTGGAAATATATGTGAGTTCATCAGACAAATTCATGTCCAAACGACTCTGCATCCTTTGAACTATCCCCAGCCATCTCTTTTCACAACAATAGAATGTGTCAGAGGTAAAATCTAGATGAGGAATGAGGAAAATGCATGCAAACAAACTTGCACTCTAGATTAAACCCAAACACCTCCAATGGAGCAAAGAAGGCAAGCAATACAACAAATATTCAAAGAAACTCAAGCATTATATCTCCTTGATGCTTGGATGAACTCTTGGATGTGGATGGAAGGTTAATAGGTTGAGATGTTGGTTGCTCTTGGACAGATTCCCAATTTGATAACATTTACATATGATCATCGTAGCACTTCCATATATGAAAAGTGTCTTCAAAATAAAGGTTTTTATAGATTTTTAGAAAGAATTCTGAATGGTTGAGATTAGATCTTGGATTGAATGGCTAGGATGAATCTGCATGTGAGGAAGGAATGAGATGGATGCAAGTGGAGGGATTAGATGAAATGTTTGCATGTGGAGATGAGATACAAACAAGTGGAGGCTTAGGGTGAGTGCAAGTGGATGGAGGAGATCGATTCATGTGATAGATGGTCGGGATTACTTTACTTGAATGAACGGTCAAGATATAAAAAGTTGATTTTTGGCCTATTGTGGTGAGGTGGAAATTAGTTTTTATTTATTTTTAAATGAGATGAAAAAGGGGAATGTGCATTAATCTAATTAATTAGATAGATATTTATATAATTAACGAGTGATGGAAGAAGGTTAGTCTAATTAGTCAAAAAAATATGATTTGTTTAATTAATTAGTGAAGGGAAATAAGTTTGATTAATTTAATTAAGTATTAGAAGAAAAATGACTTAATTAATAAAGGAACGAGATTAATGATTAAAGTCAGAGATATGGAGATGTTAGATTAAAATGCAAAAGCAAATTTTAAGTGTCTACAAAATGCTTTCAACAATACCATAAATTCTTGTTAAGCATGAAGGTAATGCTTGCACTAGCAAAAAATGAAGCGTTATGCTTGCACTAGCAAAAAATGAAGTGTAATTCTTGTACTAACAAGAAGTGAAGTGTCAACCATTGCTCTAGAAGCCTTATAAATTTATAATCATTTGTTTGAGCCTGGTGGTGCTTGGTTCAATCATAAAGTTAATTTTTGCTATACTAATTTTTCTTCTCCTATGATTCCAATCTCCTTTCGTACCTAGAACAACTTATTAAATCATTCTATGCATTGGAGTTTCTAAACAGTCTTTGGATAGCATCATGAAGGGCACCCTATAGCCTCTCAGTAGATTGGATCTGAGGCTATCTTGGTTCACATCCTCCAACACCTCTACCCAACTTGTGGGCTGCAATTCTAAAATGCCTTCATCTAGCCACATTTTTTGTCAACCATCTTTCTGGTCCTTTTCATTGTAGGACCACGACCATTGCTCTCCAAGTCCTTACCCCTATTCCCATCTCCTTGCATGGTAGCTCTTCATCTGGTACATCCGTGAATGACATAGTGCAGAGGAGGTATTCGAGATGTGGTATAATAGTTGCAGAGGAGGTATTGAGTTCTTTATATAAGAGGGTAAATAGAAACAAAATACCAAAATTTCACATCCTACAAATATCTTTCAAATGGAGTGCAAGATTATGAACAATAACCCAATTAAGTTAAACTTGAAACATGGGAGAATCAAGGGGAAATTCCAAGGGAAAAAAGATCGACTAAGAAGATGCCCTCAAAGCCATCTTTTCTTTCCAAACCAGATTTTTCCTCCAATCAAATTTTGAGTTGAGGTTGGAATAAATTCAAATTGAGTCCCTACAAGCTTTTCAAGATAAAAGGAGAGGTAATCCCCAAATGTTTCCTCTAGATTCAACTTCCTACAATGAGAACAAAAGATTGATTTTTAGTAGGCAGAAAAACCACCATGAAAAGAAAGTCCAGTTAAATCGAGATCTATATAACTTCTACCTTGACTCACTAGGGGAAGGGGCCCAGTTACGACCCATGTTCCAATAATTGTTCACTCTTTGCTCATTTTATGGCCCCCCCCGCACCCCCCCCGTTCCCCCCCCTGCAGTTGACCAATGTATGTAATCAACTACACATACAATTGCATTTACAATATAAGACAAGTTGCTCCCAAATACCCACTTTTAGAATTTATAATACTTTTATGTCTACAAATACCCCCACTTGTAAAGGGTGCCAAACTCATTACATATTATATTCACAAATACATATGCACAATTATTGGTGCTTCATTTGTCATTATGAGAAGCTCCTATCAAATTTATGGGCTATCAAATGCACAACCTCCCACACTTCCTCTCACATGTACATGTATTAACTCCATTCGTTGTAGGCACGTACACAAATAGTTAATGGTGTAAGGCTCCTCTAATAAACATCAAATCCAAATATAATGCAGAATTCAATCATTTCAACATAAAAATCCTACGTAAATGGCAACTACAAATTTAAATGATTGGATCATCCCCAAACAAATTCAAATTTGAAACACAACAACCAAAATCGATGCATTCAATTGTCATATTTGAATTATTTTATAAGAGGGAAAGTAGTCAGCGTCAATCTCACTTATTCTAGTTTGCTAATATCCTCTGCATACTATAGAGCATTAACAAACATCCTCTGCACATTCCTCAAATATCAATGCATCTTTAGGTTGGTATAGTCTTTGAAAGTTCTTTTCATAGAAGTGTGCGTTTAATAGTTATATTCTTTAATAGTTATATTCATGAAGTGTCTATTTAAATATTATAAATAAATGAGGGTCTTTTTTTTCTTTATTCCTTAAAAAACCCCATTTACAAATTCAAGAAATTGTCTTTATTTACTCTTTTTCGCTTAATTCATAGAAGCCTCCTTTATTTTCATGAATCATGTATATAATTCTCGGTTAATTCATAGAAGCCTCATTTATATTCATAAAATTGTGTATATATTTCTCGATTATTTCATAGAAGCCTCCTTTATATTCATGAAATTGTGTATATATTTTTGACATTTCACTTACAACTGAAGTGTACACATCACCTTGCATTTTCATATATATATATATATATATAGAAAATTGTGTGTGTCTATATTCTTTAACATTATTCATTTAAAAATCACTATTTACTTTCATGGCACTGTATGTGTTTGTGTATTTTCAAGTGTCAACCAAACAGGATAAGCTTAAAATATATGTATGTATATATACATTTATGTGTTTATATGTTTCTTGTATGCACATAATATAAATACACACACACACACACACACATTTTAAACTTATTGTGTTTGGTTGGCACTTGAAAATACACAAACACATACAATGTCATGAAAGTAAATAGTGGTTTTTAAATGAATAATGTTAAAAGAAAATAGACACACACACACACACACACATATATATATATATATATCTAAAAATACAAGGTAATGTTTACACTTCAATTGTAAGTGAAATGTCAGAAATATATACACAATTTCTTGAATTTGTAAATGGGGTTTTTGAAGGAATAAAGAAAAAAAGACCCTCATTTATTTTTAACATTTAAATAAACACTTCATGAATATAACTATTAAACACACACTTCTATGAAAAGAACTTTCAAAGACTATCCCAACCTGAAGATGCATGGATATTTGAGGAATGGGCAGAGGATGTTTGTTGATGCTCTGTATGCAGAGGATATTAACAAACTAGAATAAGTGAGATTGATGCTGACTACTTTCCCTCTTGTAAAATAATTCAAATCTGACAATTGAATGCATCGATTTTGGTTGTTGTGTTTCAAATTTGAATTTGTTTGGGATCCAATCATTTGAATTTGTAGTTGCCATTTACGTAGGATTTTTATGTTGAAATGATTGAATTCTACATTTATTTGGATTTGATGTTTATTAGAGGAGCCTTACACCATTAACTATTTGTGCACATGCCTACAACGAATGGAGTTAACACATGTACATGTGAGAGGAAGTGTGGGAGGTTGTGCATTTGAGAGCCCATAAATTTGATAGGAGCTTCTCACAATTGAAAATGAAGCACCAATAACTATGCATATGTATTTGTGAATATAATATGTAATGAGTCTGACACCCTTTGCAAGTGGGGTTATTTGTAGACATAAAAGTATTATAAATTGTAAAAGTGGGTATTTGTGAGCAACTTGTCTTATATTGTAAATGCAATTGTATCTGTAGCTGACTACATACATTGGTCAACTACACATTGACATGTGAACATGTATTGGTGCTTTCGCAATATGTTATTAGACTTTTTAAAGTTTTTTAGTGGATCAAATGCAAGAGTTATTTGGGGGGGGAGTAAAATGAGCAAAGATTGAACAATTATTAGAACACGGGTAGTAACTGGGCCCCTTCCCCTAATGAGGATCGGGGTTGAAGTTATATAGATCTCGATTTAATTGGGCTTTTTTCTCATGGTGGTTGTTTTGCCTGTTTATCAACCTTTTGTTCTCATTGTAGGAAGTTGAATCTAGAGGAAACATTTGGGGATTACCTCTCCTTTCATCTTGAAAAACTTACAGGGACTCGATTTGAATTTATTCCAACATCAACTCAGAATTTTACAGGAGGAAAAATTTGATTTGGAAAGAAAAGATAGCTTTGAGGGCATCTTCTTAGTCATCTTTTTCCCCTTGGAATTTCCTCTTCATTCTCCTATGTTTCAAGTTTATCTTAATTGGGTTGTTCATAATCTTGCACTCTATTTGAAAGATATATGTAGGACGAGAATTTTTGGTATTTTGTTTCCATCTACCCTCTTATATAAAGAACTCAATACCTCCTCTACAACTGTTATACCACATCTCGAATACCTCCTCTGCATTGTGTCATTCACGAATGGACCAGGTGGAGAGCTACCAAGCGAGGAGATGGGAATAGGGGTAAGGACTTAGAGAGGAATGGTCGTGGTCCTACAATGAAAAGTACCAGAAAGAAGGTTGACAAAAAATGTTTCCAGATGAAGGCATTTTAGAATTGCAGCCCAAAGGATGTGAACCAAGATAGCCTCAGACCCAATTTGCTGAGAGGCTATAGGGTGCCCTTCATGATGCTATCCAAAGACTGTTTAGAAACTCTAATGCATAGATTGATTTAATAAATTATTCTGGGTAGGAAGGGAGATTGGAATCACGGGAGAAGACAAAATTAACATGCTAAAATTAACTTTATGATTTATCCAAGCACCACCAAGCTCAAACAAATGATTATAAATTTATAAGGTTTCTAGAGCAATGTTTGACGCTTCATTTCTTGCTAGTACAAGAATGACACTTTAATTTTTGTTAGTGCAAGCATAACACTTCATTTTTTGCTAGTGCAGGCATTACCTTCATGCTTAACAAGAATTTATGGTATTGTTGAAAGCATTTTGTGGACACTTAAAATCTGCTTTTGCATTTTAATCTAACATCTCCATATCTCTAACTTTCATCATTAATCCTATTACTTTATTAATTAAATCATTTTTCTTCTAATACTCAATTAAATTAATCAAACTTATTTCCCTTCACTAATTAATTAAACAAATCATATGTTTTTGACTAATTAGACTAACCTTCTTCCATCACTAGTTAATTAAATAAATATCTATCTAATTAATTAGATTAATGTATACATATAAATATATATACATACATACATACACACATACACATATATAACTATATAGTCATGAAACTGTGTATGTATCTTTGAAGTTTGGATTGGCAGCTGAACACAACAACATACCTACATTTCCATATACCCCTTGGAACTTTATATATCAGATTTGAAGATTTTCTAAAGCCATTCCATCAAGTGGCACATTTTGCCAAGATAGTGTCCTCTGTCCATTCCAAGCCCTAATTAGCAAGATAGTTTGCCACACAATTAGATTTTGTGATCCACATGTCAGATTTTTGTGACCTTTGGTTGGAAACCCTAACTTTTGATCTCACCTTTTCTTTTATATATATATATATGTCCATTGTGTATGTATCTTTGAAGTTGGGATTGCCAACTAAACACAACAACATACATCTTCATTTTTTATCTTCATCTTACTTGTGTATAAATTGCTCTCCTTTTGTTGTCCATAAGAACACAATACCATGCATTTTCTATAAATTGTGTTAGTATTTGTCTACTTTCCATTGCACATTCACTAGAGCAACATACATATATAGAATGAACTTTGTAACTTTCATTCTTTACTTATTAGCTTACATTTTCATTATACTTATAGATATTCACAAAAATATATATATACATATATCTATACACATATGTATATATATATCTATTTGTGTACTTTTTGTCTTTGTAGTCATGAAACTTTGTATGTATTCTCAAGTTTGAATTAGCAAACATAACACAACACCATACTTGTGTTTAATATACTCTCATTTTGTTGTCCATACGAACACAATACCATACATTTTTTGTAAACTATGTTAGATTTTGTCTACTTTTTTTTACACATACAACATATCAACATATATATATATATATATAGGACAAACTTTCTAACTTTTATTTGTAACCTATATTCAAAAGTATAATTCACACACCTTCTACAATCCAAAACCCCCATTTGACTTCATTAAACTATCTACTTAGGGGATAATTTTACAGTTTTTTGACCGATTTCATCATTTATCATCATGCATCATTGTTTGTCAGATGATGTCTCCACCATGACATATGTAAGTTGGATAATCTTGATGGTTTCAAGTAATGTCAACCTATCATTTCTCCTTTCATTTTGCACACAATGGTACTCATGAATCTATTTTTGCCTAGATCTCCTATTTTTCTCACATCATTGTGCAAACCATCTAGGGTTTGATTATCATGACCACATTGACTTTATAGAGTGATATACTCAAACAGGTTGTACAATCATATAGTTTATTATTTAAAACTTTTGTTTCCATTCTGTCTAGGGATCTGTTAATCTATATGTATATATGCTTTTCTGACCCTTTTTTTTGTTTCTATTATTTTCAAATATATTGATGCTTTTCTGACCTTGTCTATTTTTGTTTATGTTATTTTCAAACATATTGATGCTTTTTTGACAAGTATAACATGTTATACTTTTGGGTTTTATATGTATAACATAAGCCAACATTACTATTGTTTGCTCCACATATAGGTTCACTAAAAATCAGGGCACGAGGGAAGAAGGGAAAAAGATCAAGTGGAAGGTGCACAATTAGAGTGAGTCGTGGAGTGATGTTCAATATTCCACAATCTACTGAGGAAGAGTAAAAAATCCCCATCCACAAAGATGTTATTTCCGAAAATGCAGAGCATAGAACTGAAGATTCAAGTTTCGAACCAACTGTTAGAATACTCAATTAGGTTTGGAACCACTTGTTCACATTCGTCAGTCAGCTAGCATGCACTTGAGGTCCCCAAATTTCTCGACAACTCATTGGTCTATGTCTGACATGCAAAGTGTAGTATCATATGTCAAAGATAAGCATGTGTCCATTAGGGGCGCAACAATCAAGTGGGTAATCCCGCCTAGTAGTTTGAGGGCATGGCTTAATGGATTTATGACCACCAAAAGGAAGGGGCCATAGACCATCCTATTTGAAAAAGAAGAAGCTGAAGTTGTCCAATGGTGCAAGGACATGTTTGATATTGACCATGGCCTTCAAATATCTAATTGAAATCTACTATGGCCCAAGTGATTAAATCAAGGCTTAACACATTCACAAATGATATTCTAGGGAGGTCATGGTGGGTTGGTTTTTGACAAAGGCATCCTAATTTGACAATTAGAATTGCAGAAGGGGTGCACACAGATAGAGCAATTATGCTATGACCCTTCATAGTGTCATCCTTTTATGACAACTTGGAGAAGTTGTATAACAAACACCACTATGGGTCAAGCAGAATATGGAACTGTGATGAAACAAGTGTGCAGGCTGACAAAAATTGTGGCATACAAGTTATTGAAGGATGGGGTCAAGATGTGTACCACACTTAATCTCAAAAAGAAGAGAGTTGATCAGTGTTCTAGTTTGCATTAATGCAGTAGGATATAGTATACTTGGTGTTTGCTTGTCTAAGTCCAAAAGATATGAAAAACTATATTGCTAACTGTGAGCTAGGGGTATGCATGGCAACCCAAGAGCATGCATGGATGACTAAAGAATTATTTGTCAATTGGCTCAAACACTTTGTTGCATCAATCCCTGGCGAGATTTCGCCAACAAACAAATCACTTCTTGTCTTTGGTGGTCATGACAACCACGTGGCCTTCAAGACAATAGAAGAAGCAAGGCGTATATCCATAAACTTGCTCACACTATCTGCACATACTAGCCACAAGTTGTAGCCCCTAGATGTTAGTGTATTTTATCCCTTAAAGAATTACTTCAAACAACAAAGGATTGTATGGATGTCTAGCAACCCCCAAATTGAAATTGGAAGGGAAGAGTTGGCAACTCTTGCTAGTAAGGCATTTGCATAGGCATTGACTCCATGCAATATTATAAGTGGATTTTGAAGAACAAGAATTTGGCCATTGAATCAAATTGCACTTGACAAGGATATGAGGCCAAGTGAAGCCTTCATAGTTCAAGATAAAACAACCATTGTTGGAGCAGAAAATGATGCCATGACAGTCAAGGATGATGCACAATTTATTGTAGCGAGAACCTTCTTGAGGCTAGCTGGTTTTAACGAGGATCAGATTGATGAGTTCATGCAACCATTCAATGTAGGAAATGCCTCAAATGCAACAAACAACTTAGAAGGACATTGTTGGAATCAAGGAACACTGAGAGGGGGGGTGAATCAGTGTTTCACAGAATTTAACTTTATTAACTTGATTTTTAGACCACTTATAACATTGAACCACAAGAAAGATGCAAGAACACAAAACAATCAACCACAACACCATAACACAAGGATTTTTTATGTGGAAACCCTATTAGGGGAAAAACCATGGTGGAGGTCAATCCACAATATGAGTATACTCAAAATAAGTGTTTACAAATGGGGAATGCACATGCATTCAGACACACTGCCTAGAGCTCACAACTCAAATAGAAAAAGGCTAACTACCCAAAGGAAGACTCACTGTCTTACAGTTGCATTTACATAAACAAATGGAGTGGATGAACTATGAGATAGCATCTGCTAATGCCTAATTATAGTTCTGGTTAAGCACATCAATCACATTCTTCACATTCTGTTTGATTTTGCTATTGAACTTCTGTCTGCTTTAATTTGAATTACCAATCTTTGTTTTGCTCAAGTGAAACTGCACACAATCGATCTATATTCCTTCTAACTCTCGCATCAAATTGCATCACACACCAAAATGATATGAATGATCGATTATATATATCCATAACTAGAGATTACATCAACTGCATGTTGGCTTTAACAAAATATGAAATGTGTACAAACTGTCGGTCCAATCCACAAACAATTATCAATGCAAACAAGAAAATGTCGGCCAAAACATAGTGAGGACCCAAAACAACATGTCTCGAACACGAAACACCTTAAACAATTATGCCTCAAAGATCCACAACACGCTATACTCACTTAGTCGACCTTTCTCCACTATTAGACTGAAAATCAATAAACCATATCTTCTAACTTGCACACCAATCAATACGAGGCCCTATGATTCAAAGATACGATAGTTCATACATCAAAAGACCTTCCTTGAGATCCACAACACAAAATGATAACAAGAATTTACATGAGTCAATGTACACAACTCTATTAGATGCCCTGTTTTAGCTTTGACAGTTAACACATATCTTCAATTTGACTTCTAGTATAAGCAAATACTGAGATGCAAATAAGATAACTGACTAGGGTTTCCATCAATGCCAACACCAAATGACTTGTGCAGTGTCTCTTGCCAACAATCTCCCCCTTTGGAATTGATGGCAACACTTAGTGAAAAATGACTGTCGGAATCAATACCAACATGAACACATTGCAATCCTCAAAACTTCAGAAAGATTTTTAATTACAACTCCCACTGAGATGAATATGACATTTTTCACTGTCCCACACTCCCCCTTTGACATCAATGGCAAAGACGGGAATTTGCATACCAAAAATCATACAAAATTTCTATGAACAAACTGTATATGTACAAACATGCTTTTCTAACTTACATGGACTTGAATATGTTTGCAAAATTGTTCTTCAACAGGCTTAAACTAGTGTCCCAACCCTTTTTGAGACTCTCCAAAATAGTCATGTGACCACAAAACAGGTAGGTTTGCATCTCTGCTAACTCAAGATTTGTCAGATCACTGACAACCATAGCATCTTGTGCTTCCTTCAATGCACTAAGCATTGCCTCCATTTTAGAACCAATTAGTCCTCTGAGCTCACATACCCTTTCAACAATTCTGTCTTTTTCATGCTTCAAACTTTTAATTTTGTCAAGTAGGGATATGACTTGACCTTCTTGCTTACCCACAAAAACGGTTAGAGGATCAAAGGCTTGAGAAATATTTGCTAACTGTTTCTCATATTCCTTAATTTTCTTCTTAGTGACCTCAATGAATTTTGACAAGGATAAGCATGACTTGTAGATATTTCCACCCTCAGATAATGCACCTTGAATGTTCTTTTCATAGGTAGCTAACAAGGCTTTATCATTAGCAATCATACTCTTCAATCTACTGAACTTGTTTGCATCAAATTCTTTCTGGACCTTATCCACAACTGACTTTTCAAGAGACTCAAAGTGAGTACTTACAGAGTTGATAAGTTTCTTCAGCTGACCGAAGGGAGAATTGGATGATCCTTGACATGTGTGGGCATGATCTTCTCCAAGATACCAGATGCAAGACTTAGCAAGTCATTGTCCTCAATGTGAGATTTCAATAGCTCCTCCCTTGCCTTGGCCTGAGCAAATGATGCTACCTTCATCTTTTGAATAGGAGATAGAGTGGAGATAGAGTGGCCAAGTTGATAGGACCTTTAACCAATGTAGGGTCAAACACCTCCTGTTGTTCTTCTAAAAACTTCTTTACTACCTTTGCAGTGTCTCTTGCTTCCATAGCAACCTCCTTTTCCTCAGCCTTCTTTTCTTCAATCATAGATTCTTGCTTGGCTTTGGGAATCTCTATTTCGTCAACTGACATATCTTTAGGGGCTTCAGTCTCCATGGGAATTTCAGTATCTTGCATATCTAAAGGATTCTGAGTGTCCTCAATTGTGTCTTCTTTTACTTCTTCAATATTAGCTCGAACATCTTGAACTTCTGGACCAGATGGAACATCTTCATCATGAGTTTCTTTAGAGACAATGCTATATCTATTCTTCAACATAACTACCTTAAGAATTTTCTCAGTATATTTTGCTACTTAGTCTGCCCAATCATAAGCTCATTCACCCTTTATTTGCTCTTTAAATCCTTTTTAGCATCATTGAGGATTTTCTTCATTTCTTCTATTGACATTGCCGGACATAGATTGACAAGTATGCGTTCTCTCATTTGTTTGTCTTTAGCTCTTGCATTTACTGACATTCATTTGTTCTCTCATTCGTTCGTCTTTAGGTAACTCTAACATTATTTCAATGAGAGTCATATTGAAAATATTCAAATATTTTATTGTGGCTTTTTCAAGAGTTCTTTGACCGACACTATCAAAAATGTCATACCATTCAAAAAGTGGTTTGAGATTACCATCCTCAATTAAACCTTTTTCCACTTCCTTTACAGTCATACATGATCTATCAGTTTTCACCTTTTTCTTTGCTTTCTCTTCACTGGAGGGCTTGTCCTTAGAGACTTTGATGCCTTGGTTCCCTTATGCTTGATTTCTCTTACTTCATCTAATTCAGTTTCTTCATCATCTTCAACAACAACATAGACTCTTGTGCTTTTATCCTTCTTCCTCTTTCCTTCTCTTCCGGATGTCTTGACTTGAGCTTTTACTGGGCTTGATTTCTTTGTAGGATCGGATGAGGGTGCAAAGCTCCTTGTAGATTTAGATTTGGCAAAGGATGTTGTCGGACCAGTTGAATCAGTTCTAATAGGCTCCCCTTCTTCAACTTGTTCTCTTTTCTTCCTCGCTTCCCTCATTGCTTCAACTGATATACCAATGCTTTCTACAAAAGCTTCAACTTCCTTTCTCACCTTCCAAACTATCATAGGCTTCTCCAGTTGTGTATGCACTTCCATAGTCTTCTCTTCAAAGGTACCAAACCTTTCTTCTGTCGGATCCCGAGGTTTTACTCAACAAGTGTTGGGCATACAACTCCAAAATGTGTTCTTCAACCTCATATCCCATAGGCATTATCCAAATTGTTCTAGGTTTTGCTTCTTCCATTAAACATTGATCATGAAGCAAATAGTGTCCTTATATTTTTCCACAATAGATTTAGGAATACTTTCCCTAGCTTGCATTTCACTCTGAAAGCTTTTGAAGTAACCCCAGATAGCAATTTTCCTTGCTTTGCTATCACCAATTCTATATAAGATGTCTCTGATTTGAACAACTACCAGTCTATCACCTTCCCATTGCACTTTAGCAACTCCTGGAACTTCATTCATGAAGTAGAAGAATAGACATAGCAATGGATTGCCATACTTGAAAGAGTTCTTCTTGTCCTTCTTGATTTTACCAAGATTTTCAATTAGCTGGCTCTGGAGTAACTCACATAAGTCATATTCTGCATTTTCCTTGACCATTTGATAAGCTACATAGATTGCAATACAAGATACAAAGTTATCTCGACTGGAGTGATAGATTTTATATCCAATAACCATAGAAGCAAATCTTACATCTAATTCAATGATGTCATTAATTGTCATTGCTTTATTGTCGAAGGTGGAACCGGTTGCCTCAGTGACTGTTTGGTTCTTCACAGATTTCAATGTGGGCAACCCACCAAATGAATTCAGACCAGTAACAATGCTTATAGCTTCTCTTGTGATCTTGAAGGGCTGATTTAACCACATGAACTCAACATGTACTCGACTTAGTATGTACTGAACCCATTCATTTTCGTCGAACACGGGAAACTTCACAATTTGTGTGAACTTCTTCTCCTCCAAAGTCTTAAATTCTGGCCTTACATAAAGATCTTCTCCCACAATGTGATTTGTGTATAGATTTAACAACTGGGAGCTACCTAATTCCTCAACATTCGCATGAATATATGCCCTAATATCTTCAATGTGCAAAACACCATACGAAACGGAAGAAAATGCACTTAATGGTTTTGTCTCAATGGATTTGAACGGGTGCCATTTGAATTTTGGGCGGGGTCTATCCTTAATATCAACTACTAATGGAGCAACCATTTCCAGAAATTTCAAGTTCACAAGTTTTGCAGATAAATACCTTTCGCCATATTAGGGTTTGTTCGCCGAATCACCTTTAGACTTATATCTCGCCAAAATTCGCTACAGAGCTCTCCAAACTTCTTCTTGAAATGCAATGTGACGAATGAGGAATAGAAGTAACCTTTTATTATTCACACACCTAACTTTTTTTCGCAATAAATGCTTTTGCCCTAGGTCTTCCAGATACCCTGTTTTCATAGTCTATGAAAGAAAATTATTCTGTAGACCTTCAATTTTGCATAAATTTCCTCCACAAGTGTTCCAAAAAAATTTGTAGATCACTAATGCAATCATTGCAATTTGCCACATTCCGGTACCAACTACTAGCAGGGGGGTAAAATATTTTCTTGAGAGCTCCCCCTAGGCCAGAGGCCTTAAACTAATTCTCAGAGGAATTTACAGCACCAAATTCTGGTGTGGATTCATTTCCTGCTTCAAAAACACTCTTCCTCACCAATGTCTTCTTGATTTGATTCTTGATCTCATCCGCAGTAACTTTTCCTTTTCCCTTATCATCCTTTTGCATATTTTCACTTTGTTTACCGGGCCCTTCTTGCTTCTACAAAAAATTTCAATGTGATCGGATTTGTTACAATTACAGCACATGACATTTCTTTGTCCAGACCAGTTATTCCATTGATTTTCTCTTGATCTGCACTGGTTAGCAGTATGGCCAAATCTATTGTAGGCATAACATTTGACATTTCTATTGAAAAATTTGTTTGTCATTTATGCATTCAGTTGACTAATGACCATACATATCACAATTGAAACACTGACCGAAGAATGATGGACCACTTGGATTCATTCTACTTCTACATTGAACAACCATATGACCAAATTTATTGCAAACAAAACAATATCCATTGAACTTTTGAGCATTGGGTTGTCTTATCAAATACTTTCTAGCTTTGTTCGTCTGATTTCCTTGCCTAAATTTCCTTTGACTAGATCCCGAGCTTTCTCCTTTCTCATATCCAAGACCTTGCTTGTCATTTCCAATCTTCTGACTTTGAATCAGTTCATCAAGCTTACCTGAGCTAATCTTGAACTTCTCCTTGTATTCATTTGCAGTAGCAAGTTCATCCCTGAGAATAACAATTTGTCTTTCAAGCTCTTCTTCATTGTTTCTGGATTGTTGCAATTCAAGCTCCAACTGATTGAATCCATCATTAATTTTGTTGCATTCTTCAGATTTTTCTTTCAAGGGATGAGTAAGATTCTCTTCATTCTTCTTTCTCTCTTCAATCTCCTTGGTCATCCTCATCACAATAGATTCCATCTCATGCTTTAGGACAACATTATCTCTGGTGAGCTTTTCACATTCTTCTATCTTTTCCTTCAAGGCTTGACTTAGGTGTTCATCTTCCATGCTTTTACTTTCTTTTTGCTTGAGTTGATCACAGAGATCCTTTCTCTTTTCCTTGGACTTATTGATTTGATCTTTCAATGATTGAATGAATTTCTCATCATTCATGAGGCTTGCTTGCAATTCCCGGACTTCAGATTTGGACTGATCAAGATCATCTAATGCCACCAAAAGTTGTTGATGGAGACTACTGGAATCCATTGAATCACCTTCTCGGATCTTCCCCAAGCTTTTAAACTTCTTCCAAGGAATTAGACTCTGATACCAATTGTTGGAATCAAGGAACACTGAGGGGGAGCGGGGGGGGAGGGGGGGTGAATCAGTGTTTCGCAAAATTTAACTTTATTAACTTGATCTTTAAACCACTTATAACATTGAACCAAAAGAAATATGCAAGAACACAAAACAATCAACCACAACACCATAACACAAGGATTTTTTACGTGGAAACCCTGTTAGGGGAAAAACCATGGTGGAGGTAAATCCACAATATGAGTATACTCAAAATAAGTGTTTACAAATGGGGAATGCACATGCATTCAAGCACACTGCCTAGAGCTCACTACTCAAATAGAAAAAGGCTTACTGGCCAAAGGAAGACCCACTATCTTACAGTCACATTTACATAAACTACTTGAGTGGATGAACTATGAGATAGCATCTGCTAATGCCTGATTATAGTTCTGATTAAGCACATTTGTCGCATTCTTCACATTCTGCCTGATTTTGCTCTTGAACCTCTATCTGCTTTAATTCGAATCACCAATCTTTGTTATGCTCAAGTGAAACTGTGCACAATCGATCTATATTCCTCTAACTCTCGCATCAAATTACATCACACACCAAAATGATATGAATAATCGATTATATATATCTGCAACTAGAGATTACATCAACTAAATGTCGACTTTAACAAAATATGAAATGTGTACAAACTGTCGGCCCAATCCATAAACAATTATCAATGCGAACAAGACAATGTCGGCCAAAACATAGTGAGGACCCAAAACATGTCTCAAACATGAAACACCTTAAACAATTATGCCTCAAATATCCACAACATGCTATACTCGCTTAATCGGACTTTGTGCACTGTTAGTCTGAAAATCAATAAACTGGATCTTCTAACTTGCACACCAATCAATACGAGGCCCTATGATTCAAAGATACGATAGTTCATACATCAAAAGACCTTCCCTGAGATCCACAACACAAAATAATAACAGGAATCTACATATGAGTCAATGTACACAACTTTGTCGGATGCCCTGTTTTAGCTTTGATAGTTAACACATCTTCAATCTGACTTCCGGTATAAGCAAATACTGAGATGCAGATAGGATAACTGACTAGGGTTTCCATCAATGACAAAACCAAATGACTTGTGTAGTGTCTCTTGCCAACAGACATTGCACATATAATCATGATGTTGAATTGCAGGACAATGAAATCACTGCTATTCAAACAACCTGCAATGAGGTTGCAAACAATGGAGAAGGTCTGAGTCTTCCATCACATACAAGCCAATCAAGGTGGTTGAAAGATGACAACTTTAAACCTAGGGGTGCACTTTAATTTTCAAGCAAGTAGATGAAAGTCTCTCCATGCCATCACCACTACATAATGATCCAACAAAGGTCATCCACTACTTCACAAATGCATCAAATTAGGATGTGAATGATGGATTAGAATGTGAAGATGCAAATGATACAAGTGACCAAGATGTCGACTTTGTGGCATGCACACAAGTTGATGACCAACAAACACAAACCACAAATAGTAAATTTCTCTAACTTCCAATGAAAAGGGTGCATCAATCATCACAGAGAGGTTGATCTAGGGCGCTATGTCTAAGTAGGAAATCACAAGTTTTAACTTCATAGGCCTACATTGATTTGCTAAATGAAAAAGAGACAGAAAAAGAAATAAAGAATTGCAAGAAAGGAAAAGGGAGTAGATGAGAGAAGAGAAGGTAGAATGAGAAGCAAACTAGGTAGAGAAGAAGACTTTAAGATTGCAGAGACTAGCAAGAGAACAACAAATAGCAGAGGAGAAGTGCAGGCTCTAATGAGAAAGAGAAATTGGAAGAGAGCAGGCAAAAATTGCTCGAGAATTGAAGGCTACTCAAAAGCAAGTGAATATATCACAAAGAAACAGACGTAAGAGTACAACAATGTCTCTTCTTCCACTGCAACATCTTATTTCAATGGACATGTTCAACATTTTGTCTCCAACTTTTGTAGCTCTTAGCAACCTACAAGTTGGGTCTTCCCCTCTAGTTGGAAATGAGTTAGTTTATACCTAACATGAAGGGCATACTCCTTTTCCTCGGTTTATGGATATCTAATTAAGATGGTTCACGCTATGTAATTTTTGGTGAATGTGGGATTGTTTAGGTTATTTGTTAAGAAAACTATAAGACTTAGTCGTGCCCTATTTTTTGATACACGACTTTTTTGAAGTGTGTTTGTTTGACTATACAATATACGTATTTGACAAATTTTAATATATTTTTTAAGTTTGTTTCTATCATGCCAACTTTGTGCAATTGATTTTTAATATTATTACATGCAACCATGGTGGTGAAGAGGTAGTACATGGAATACTTTGTGGTTTACATCTTACATATATACAAATACATATGCAATCATATATCCACACACACGCACATGTGTGCATGTACACACACACATATGTATGTATGCATATGTTTCTATGTATATGTATGTATATGAATGTGTATGTATGCATATGTATGTGTTTTTCTATATATGTGTATATGTATTTGTATATACGTATGTATATGGGTGTGGATGTGTATATATATATAACATATGTATGTGTATTTGAAAATCTAAATGTAAATGCAATGAGTGGATGCTTTCCTATTGATTTACATGCAACATATCCATAAAGAAATCTATATATGAGTCCTTTCAAATGTTATTTGTACTGACATCTAGCTTCAAGCAGAGTGCTTCAAAGCATTCAAAAGATACAAGAATTAAATGACTTGATGCACCTTAATCATTAGCAATATCAACTCACAATAAATTTTGTTCACTTCTTATTAGAACTTATAAATTTGCTAAGTAACTTAATCATTATCATTTAGCATTTAATAATTTTTCCACCCGAACTATGTTTTATATTCGCATACAATTTTAATTCACCATTGAAGTTATTTTATTGATTTGAATACAAGTTTAATCACTAAAGTTATTTTACTAATTTGAATATAAGTTTAATTTGTCAACAAAAATATTGATTGGTTTGAATACAAGTATAATTCACCAACAAAAATATTTTATTGGTTTGAATACAAGTTTAATTCATCAATAGAAATATTTTATTGGTTTAAATACAAGTTTAATTCACCAATGAAAAAAAAAATTGGTTTGTATATATGTTTAATTTTAAAATATTTTCTATAAATTAGTGATTAAAAAAGATTCGCCAATAGAATTAATCTTTTTTCCCCAAAAAAAATATTTGATAATAGAATTAATATTTTTTTCGGAAATAATACAAGATTCACCAGGTTTTTATATCTTTTCCCAAAATGACAAATATTTTGTTTACATATCTTGAAAGTATCTTCCTTAGTAGACATAATCTTACTTTGTCCAAATATCTCAATGTCCATATTTCCCTGCAAGGCATCAAATCCTAAGGAAATTGTGAAAGTATTTTTTGTAGTAGCTTGATCATATACTAGATAAGATTTAAATCCCTTTCTAATATCCTATCAATGTCATCTTCCTCGTAAAAGAGAAAATCAAAGAAAAATATTGAAGGAAACATTTTGTAAATATATGAATCCTAATCAAACCAAATATAAGTTACACCTTCACATCCACATTTAGATCCAATGTTATTTCCCACAAAGTGGGCCATAACAAGGATGTAAGTGGTAGAACTCTTATGTAGAGAATGATGTAGGATGTAGACATTTAGAACACCAACACTCACATCTAGACTTTAATTTTCTAAAATCACAAAAGAATTTGGAAAAGTTCTCCCACTTAAACATTGATGATGCTCACCTACCTTGCTATAGAATTCATTAGAACATGATCTATCATTAATTTTGGAGTATAAACTAAAATTTATCAATTAATTACATATTTTGTGATCATTTACAAATGAATTATGAGTTTCATAACTTAAACCATCAACAAAGTTAAAGGATCAATAAATTTTATGGCTATTTCTAAAGCATGGTGAAGCAAGGACAAGTAAGAAAGAAGATGGTGGCTAAAAAAATGATCTAAAAAATGATTTCCAAGTTGTTGCAATTATCGTAATCTCAAATCAAACAAATAACTAAAAACATCTCTTGATTTGCTAAATTTAAAGAGATCAAAATAGTATTTTGAAGTTTGAGTCATCCTATAAATTTAATAATTTCACAGGAAAACCCGAATATTGAAAAAAATAATTAAAAAACTAGATACAATGTCCTAAATGACACCCTACTTATGAATGAAAATGACATATAAAATGGGTTTCATTTAATCCTTAGCAATTTAAATATCCTATTTTTGGATTGAATCTTCACAAAGCTCTAATTTGGAAACGTGCATATTTTCTTATTGGTTGTGGAGATTCAAAAAGGAATATATCTTGTATCCACTCTAGATATTTTTTTTCCAAAAAGGTTGGAAGATTGATGAACTTAAGGAAATGCCAAAAATAATAAGTTGCAAAATCACCATGTGGAACATGATGCTAGAACAAGACATTTTGAACGTAATAATTCTTAAATCACATTGAAATGATTTGCAGTGGATGAAAAATGAAACTAATTTCTACATCCACATCTACTAAGAATTCTTACCTCATAAATCTCGAAATAGGATACCCAAAACTCAACAATACATTAGAAAGAGAAGACCTTATATCTGAATCCACTCATCAGTTTTAAAAATTAAGCATGAGAAATTTCTAGAAAAAGATACTAGATTAGACATTTTGTCCCATATTCATATCCATATATGATAATAGTCTTCTCAACCTCTCAAAACTGCTAAACATAAAAGTATTATGGAATATCGCTATCCAATTGGATAAGGAAAAAAATCAACATGTATCTTGTACCTACTTACATATCAACTTCCCATAAGTCCAACCCTTGAATATGGAACCTTTTAGGCATTTTGTAGAACCCTAAATATATTGACACAAAAATTTAATTAGATAGTATGTTTAGGTTGGAGTCATCCTATAAATTTTGAATCTTATTGTAAAATTATTATTGAACAATAATTTCAAAAAGGATAAAATTTTAAGTTGCTCAAACAAATCTTAAAATTAAAAAATTAAACATAAAATTATGACAAAGTAATTGATGAAAACCCTAAATTTGAGATAAACCATTAAAAACTAAATACAATTCCCTAAATGACACCCTAATTATGAATGAAAATGACATATAAAATGGGTTTCGTTTAATCCTTAGCAATTTAAATATCTCATTTTGGATCAAATCTTCATAAAGCTCTATTTGGAAACGTGCATCTTTTCCTATTGGGTGTCGAGATTCGAAAAAGAATATATCTTGTATCTACTTCAAATATTTTTCTTCCAAAAAGGTTGGAAGATTGATGAACTTAAGAAAATTTCAAAAAGAATAAGTTGCAAAATCACCATGTGGAACATGATGCTAGAACAAGACATTTTGAACATAATAATTCTTACATCACATTGAAATGATTTGCAGTGGATGAAAAATGAAACTAATTTCTACATCCACATCAACTAAGAATCCTTACCTCATAAATCTCGAAATAGGATACCCAAAACTCAACAATACATTAGAAAAGAGAAGACCTTATATCCGAATCCACTCATCATTTTTAAAAATTAAGCATGAGAAATTTATAGAAAAAGATACTAGATGTAGACATTTTGTCCCATATTCATATCCATATATCCAAGATCAATTCAACACGGGAACATATATCTTATAGTGACATAGGTCATGCCAACATGAATGAATTTAAGCAAAGGATAGCTAGTCTAGATAGAAATATTAGAGCTACCAAGATGATGAAGAATGGAATAGGTAAATTTATTTGTTTCCCTGCTTCCTTACAATTTTTAGAACTAATCATGGAATGTGAAAAATATTATGATTAGGCAAGGAGATAGGTAGTTTATGAAGGAAAATTCTTGGTAGATATCTGTATAAACATCGTCACTAAAAATTTTTGCATTCCGTTTTATGAGAATGTTGGAATAATAAAGTAAAGGATTGTTGGTGTAATTAAAAGTGTTGTACCTTGCCCTAGGTCATTATTACACCTTAATTAAGTTTACTTAGGGACCACATATGAGTTAGTTGGAAAATTTCCACTTTTGGTGGACTTATTATGTCATTACTTTATCACTTCCACCTTTTGTGGTGATTATTACATTATCATTTTTCCACTTTAGGTGGAGTGATAGCTTTACATAGTTGTCTCATGTCATAAGATTATGACACTTGTCATAATCTTATGCCCTTCTATGTTCTCACCTTGACTATATAACCAAGGGGTCTCCTATGTACTTTTGCATAGCACATTGTATTCTATTTGCATCATTGGCAAAATACAGTTTATTCTTGTCATCTTGTTTCTATCTCTCTTATGCTTGTGCTTTCTATTAGGCCTCTAGATCTTGGGTGGCTACCTTCATAGCCAATTCTTACAAGGATGTTGAATATAATGTTAAAGAGATTTGACAAGATTATAGAAAGAAGATAATTTCAAAATGGATGGAGAACCTATGTACTAAAGTTTTAAATTTTTTTGAAACATTGCTAAGAGCAACTTGCAATAAGAAATTAGGGGTTTGGTTACCTTGTTGAGTAGAGTAATGGGCCTACCTACTACCTCTAGATTTTTCCTATGGATATATTCTTGCATTACTACTATTTTCAATGGATAATTCATGATTGACTAGGCATATCTTAGAAGTGACAACCTACATGAGCAATTGACTAAGGTAGGAGAACGAAGAAGGTTCTATACGACTTCTTACCTAGTTTATTCATTGGCTAGAGGAGCCACGTTCCTAGGACCAAAAATCATAGGTGAAATGGGTATGAACCAAGGGAAAGTTCTTATGTATGATCATTACCTACAATTGGAATACAAGCAATCTATGATCTATGTAAGACCCTGCCTCACATGTGACTAATACAACCTTAAATTGTTATATATTTCTCTTAAATAGATGGTTAGATATATTGCATGTGATAAATAAGTTGATTATTTGACAGTAACCTTGTAGTTATATTTACCTTATGTTATATCGTCATTATTTTACGATGAAAATGTGGGTGCATGTGAATTATTGAATATGACTTGAAATTATAAGACAAATTTGAAATAAGATAATTGTTGTCGTATTACATTGGATGAGTAATTAGCTATGTAAATGATTTGTGAATAAAGTAATGAGAATTCGATTTACAACTAATATGGTTTATTGTTATGGTCTAATTGTGCTTAATTGTGTTGTGCAAGAAAGTAAGTTAGTCGAGGTGGAGTTAACATTAAAGGTCAAGTGAGTATTGTGGTTGTGTTTTAGTTATTTCGAATATCTAGATAGAACCTTAGAATCTAGGAAATATTTTTGAAGACTAAGACCTATATAGAATGGTGTTTTATGTGGGATTTAGGTGTGAGGTGTGTTGTGGAGATAATTAAGTGTTATTAATATGTGGTTAAATGTGAGAGTAGAAAATTAGGGTTGAAGATTCTTAGTTAAGTTAAAATTCGAATTTATTCTTTTATCAGCTTTTAAGAAGTCTTAATAAAATTTATTTGATGTAATTTCACCTTTTCTAGTACCCTAAGACAAGTACCTATGGGTTGGGGGTCTATTTATGACCATATCTTGAGCCATATCCAAAATATGACCCTCATTTATTGCCCATTTAAGGGAGTGACGGACTTGGAAGACCTTGGGGCAAGGGAAGAGTGTTTTGACTCTCAAAATTTTTATGAGATGAGACAAATGAGGTGGAGTGGTCAAGTACTTCATCTTCATTCATGAAGACTTTTGGGATGGAGTGGAGTACACTCATTTCCCATCTCCCCAAACTTGCTCACACATGTGTGAGCACTTGTGGGAGATTGTGCTTAAGGATTGAATGAGAGAGTGACAAGTGTCATTCCCTCATTCAAAAAGATTCAAGTTGAATCCCCTTTATATTTTGTTGAGAAAGAAAATAGGGTTGTTACCCACTTCTCCTTTTGGGAGAACCTTGTGTTTATGGAGGGGAAAAAAAGAAGAGAAAGAAGGATGGTGAGAAGAAAGGAGCTCTCACCTATGATGGAGGTGTTCATCTCACCTATGATAGAGGTGTTCAAGAGCATGGTTGTAGAGATAAGTCATTCTTTTCCTCATTGTAATCAAGATTAGTTTATTTAGAAGTTTTATTATTTTGTTCCTGTTTGAAAAGGTGAATTTAAATTTGTGAGTATGTGATTGAGAGTATGTTTGGTGAAATAGCTAGATAGAAAAAAAATTGTGAATAAGTTATTTAGTTTAGTTTCAATACCAAGATCATTTGGTAGTTATCTTCTTGCTTGGGGGAATGACTAGAGCCCTATGAGTCTTCATGATGCCATTTATAGCAGGGTGGAGAGCAAACCCTATTTAATTGTGTGTTATTCATGGTATTCTTTAAATATTGTTGTAGTATAGAAGGCTAGTATTCTGTTGTAAATAGAGGAAAGGGTTACTTTATGAACTTGTACCAAAAGAGTTGTTGAAACAAAAATAGGATTTCATTTGTTGATTGTGTTTTATTTAACATGTATCTCATGAAAGAAAGAGACTTCCTTTAAATTACAATGAAGGGTAAAATTATTGTTTACTTTATTTTATTTTAATAAAGAAATAAATTTCGTGGGAGGTTGGGTGCGCTCCCCCTCCTTTCTTTCTTCACCTCACTTCAACATTGATGTGCTAGGAGGGCCAGTAGGGAGATGAGGTGGCGGAAAGGAAAGGGTCAAGGGGGACGCAGAAGATGGTGACTAGGATGGTAGTCACGTGATGGAGACGATAATTACCTCTCTAGAGCTCAAGGATGTCGTAGGCATCATTCCCTGTTGGTTGTTCATTATGGTTTTAAAGTGGCACATTTGGAAGGCAGACATTTGTAAGGATGGCGGGGGGCTAGTACTTGGCGAAAATCGAACGACAGTGTTTAAGTAAGCAGTTTATCTATTTTATTTCATGCATTTGTGTTGTTTTCATCGGTTAGTGGCGTGTTTAGTGGAGGAATCTAGTGGCGGACTATATTTGTATGGTGGTGGCGCTCATGGCGAAGCGCTCTTGCTTTGTCATCGAAGTCTCTGTCGATGGCGTGGCGAAGTTTGGAATAGACACACCAATTTCGTTAAACTCCTCGGCCAAACAAGCCTCCTTCAGAGAAATAAAAGATCAACGGTTGAAGCGAATTCTTACCAACAAAGACCCGCTAGTCCTGGGGGCAACGAAAATGATCTTGGGCGCTGGTCATTTGGAGAATAAGGAGTTCAGGAGAGACAATCTTCACATATCTTCTCGATTTTTGGCATCCCTTTTGGACAATGGCGAATCCAAGGACGAAGCCAAATTGCTGCTGGTGAAGATGTTCCGTAAGGATCTGGTGGGTGGTGTAGACGAGGTGTTGTGTTTTGTTGTGGAAGGCAGAGGAGTTCCAAGGCCGAGTGATTTCGCAGCTAGTCGAGGAACGGATGAGGCCGTAAAACTATTCCCGTTTCTTCTTGACTTGAGCGGTCCGACGTTGAGCAAACATAGGTTGGTGGCGGCGGTGGCCATCGAATTCCTGAAGAAATTCTTCGGCCTGATGGCCGAGGGTGGTGTGGAGTGGGTAAATGCATTTGAAGAATTTGCTGTCATAAATAATTTTCTATGATTATCTGTATGTAGTCGATGATTCTGGTAAATCTTAGAGTTTATGTCTATGGTATAATGGCGCTCTCCAATTTTGGGGTTTGTAGTTTCAGTCTCTTATGGCCATTTTGCGAATTTTGGGTGTTTGGGACTTATCTCTACATGGGCGGGGTCAAACTTTTTTAGGATTTTGGTGGCCGGGTTGGTTTTACTGGTAATTAATGGTAGAAGAATTACCTGCGTTTGTAGACGATTGTACTTTTTTATATATAAATATAAATCAAACTTGCGTATCAAAAAAAAGAAAAGAAATAAATTTCTTATTATGACAAATAAATAGAAAGAAAATAAACTTTGGTAGTTGTAATAAAGCTCAAAAAAATCACAGCTAGAAGATTTCCTTTAAATTTTATTTAAAAGAAAAAAAAATACTCAAAAGTTTTAAATGAATTAATGCACATCCTCTTTATTTAAGGAATAAAGCAAATCTTTATGCTTTTATCATAAAATTGATTAAAATATATATATATTTTTTCTTTCCATATAGAAAGATTGTGATCTTTGTATGTATCAAATATCTATTGAGTTAAATGTATGTTTTATAAACATTATATAATATATATTTTATGAATATAATACATATTCCAAAATATATATGCATAGTTGTATATATAAAATATATTAATGACTTTATTTTATAAATAATAAATATACAACATATATTTCATATAAAAAAATAAAATAATATAAAAATAAATACATTTAAAAACATAAAATTTTAATCCAAAAAAAATAATTAATTAAAATAAATAGAAATGGGGCAGCGGCAGGCGTTTAAACCCAACCGCCGACCCATGCTGGGGAAGCCATGCCAGCCAGCAAAGAGTGCCCCCAAATTAGATTCAATGATTTTATTTTTAAATAATAAAAAAAAACCTTCAAATGTGCAGTCTGAAATCTGCACTCTCACCGGGGTTTATGTGTGATCTGAAACCTGTAACTTTATTATCTTTATTGCTGATAAATAAATTTATGTTTACAAACAGCAAATAAGTGACTCTGTGAATATATAAGAATATTGATAGTTAGCATCTGTAAATGAATAAAAGCTATGAAAAATATGGAATATATTTACACAATAAACAGGAAAATAAAACATATGAAGACAAGAAAACATGTAGGAAATATACTGGCCCTGCTTCTGTGTTTTTTTTTTTTGTACATTCCACTTATAAAATAATAATGCTATCATGTATTCGTTCTGCCTGTGTAAAAATAATGCTGCAAGTTATTATTTTATTTATTTTTGGTTCTAAACTAAATAATGCAGCCGCGAAAGGAGGGTTAGATCTGTAGTTTTAAATCCATTTCACACAGCACAACATGATATAAAAAAACTATGCAACCTATGAATTGTGCAGGGAGTATATAAAAGAAATAAATGCATATTAAATATAGTATAACCATATACATACCCCTGCAAGAAACAATAAACAAAACAAAGAGAGAGAGAACATTGATTTCATCAGGCGGTGATATTTTGCAGTCTCAGATCTGCACAGCAAAAATAGACAATGATATCATAACTGTATAAGAGGAAAAAAAAAAAACTAGCTATTGCACTTTAGGTGTGCAATGATGTACGCCGAATAATTGTGTGTATATATTTGTTTTTTTTAGATATATTGGTTCAAATAGAAAAGTATGTATATAACTTACAGAAGCAAGAAATGAAAAAAATTAAATGGAAATAGTACACAAATGAAATGGAACTTGAAATAATGGAATGGTTAATTGCAATTATAAGAATATATGCAATTTAATACAAAGGTAAAGATATATTTTATATTTTGTGTAATCCCGTCACACGGTTCAATTAGTAAAAATAGATCTATTTAGTATTTGGAAAACAACTAATATAAAACTATTTATTTAACCTAGTAAAGCAACACATGAAATAAATAAAATGAAAATGAATATTTTCCTTACACCAATATGTGTTTTAATATTGGTTGAAATCAAACAACATGTATATAACTTATAATAAGAACACATGGAAAAACTAAAATGGAAATAGTATGCATACGGAAGGGAACTTCACTTGATATGATATAAAAATGTAAAAATAAGATATTATATACAATTTTGAAAGTCCATTGTTTTCATGGAATGTTTAATTACAATTATAAGAATGTATGCAATTGATTAGAATGGTATAGATATATTTTATATTTTGTTGCATTTTGTTACACAACAACTTTGAACTCCAATGTATCTGTAATAAAGAGTAGATCTTTTTAGAATTTGAATAACAACTAATATAAGAGAGAATGTTGATTGGTGAACATTCAATACAAATTATTAGTTACCTTTGGTAGAGTTGCTTGTAGGTTTTAGACAATGAGAACATAGTGTAAGTGATCCATGACTGGTGCCTGCACAAGAGTAAAAAGAGAGAGATATAATTTACAACAAATAAAGTATGTAACTATTGGTAGTGAAGTCAATAAGAAAGCTACATACCTTTAGTAGTTGAACTGTACTTTAAGTGTTTTAGGAGTAGGTATTCGACATTGCTTTCAAACGAGTATGTGTTTGTGTGTGGATGTGTTAGTTGCATGGGGCTAGATTAGACAATTAATATTAAGTGCTAAATAATGGAATGAAATAAACTTAGAACTTAATTTTTTTCCTTAAAGAAATTAAGAATTATCTAATTATGAAATATTTGAATACAAATTTAAAAAATAAAGCAATGCAAATGAAAAGACAATGTTACCATCAAATTTACAAAAAACACTACAAATGGACATAGAATGTTCCTATCCAATTTTCAAATGAATATTTATTTGACTTTTATGTGATAAGTGATATTTTGGAGAAACGACAGCTCGTTTAATGCTACCATTAAACGATAGTTGAAACTGGTTTCCTGATTACTTGGAAGATGTCACATGCATGAATATTAGAGGGTGTAAGAGTGCAGACTATAATGAATTGTCTGTAAAAGAATGGCCTTAATTTCGCCTGTGGCATGATTCCGACCTCATCCCATATGATGTCAGGGCCTTGCACTCAGCAAGACTTGATCTCTGGTGGGCTCATTAAGAACCATTCAACCTCACCAATAGATGAAAGACCCATTGACAATGAGAACAATTTTGAAGGAGGCCCCAAAGACTATTCCTCTTTCTGAAGATCCATGTTGAGTGAAGCATATGAAGAGGAAAACTATACAAGATATATTAAGAAGTTAAAGATTTTGAACCCAAATATTTGATGGCAAACAACAATATGTGTTTCACCTGTTGCCTCTACAAGAATTGTTGAAAAGAAAAACATCAAGTCATCGTTGATGGCTACCAACCCCTCTATTCTTCTATGCGGGCTTAGGGGGGTGGCTCCATATAAATATCCAGCCCTGTGTCTGACGAGTAAGGTGAGTTGCTTTGCAAGAGAGAATTAATTACATTATTAGCCTCCAAATCAAAAATCGCTTCATTGCTTCGCTATTTTTTTCTCTTTATCGTCAATCCAAGATTTCCTGGATCAGTTTGTGTGGCTTCCCTGGAAACAGGAGCACTTATATTGGTGAGGAAATATCCCAACTTGCACGATGGCTAGATTTGTGAGGAAATACCCCCAACCTGCCACCTGGCATGTTGTCTTTGCCCTTATTTGGAAACCGGCTGCAAGTTGGCAACGATCTGCATCACATAAATCTTGTCAAGATAGCCAAAAGGTATAAAGACATTTTCATGTTGAGATTGGACTGGAAAAATTTGGTGGTGGTGTCATGTCCTAAGCTTGTAAAATAAGTTATTCATACGTAGGGCGTCAAATTCAACTATAGAAAGAAAAAAATGGTGTTTGATATATTCATAGTAAGGGAAAGACATGGTGTTCACTATCTATGGTTAGCATAGGTGAAAGATTAGAAGGATTGCGACTCTTTTCTTTTTAACTCAGATAGTTATCGAACACTATAGAGTAAGGCGGAAGGACGAAACACTATCATGGTGTTGACTATCTTAAAGAGATTCAGAGAGTCATTGAAGACATCTGCGCCAATAAAGTCGTCTTAGAGAGTAATAACGACCACAACTCATGCCTTATTATGTTCTGTATATGATGATCGTAGGTTTGAATCTTAGGAGGACCCGTTGTTCCTTCAGACCACTACTTTTAATGCGAAGAGAAGTCGGTTGGCACAGTGTTTTGAGTACAACTATGGGGACTTCATTCCCATATTAAGGCCATTCTCGAGAGGATATTTGAACAAATGCAGGGACCTTCAGTGAAGAATCCCACCCTTTTCACATCAAAGCATCTATCAAGGTCTTCAAACCTTACTTTTACTTCAAAAATACCTCTTGTTCTCACATTTGGAAACAAATTGTCACCGAGATGAAAGGTGTAAAAAGAGAAGACATCTTGTTTTAGTCCCATTTCGAGTATGGAAATTTCAACAATAAAACACAAAAAAATAAAAATGATTCAACTGTGTATAGATTCCAAAACATTAAACTCACTGAAACCATGGCAAGTGACTTACTAAAGATTTTGCACAAGTTGTGTCATGCTATCAACAATCCCAATGTGAAAAAATGGTTACATCCTCATGGCTTTCACATTTTGAGTGTGAAACGATTTCCATATTCATCTGTTCTATTCCTGCGTGGTTACATATTGAAGATGGTGATGTTTAAAGTCGGTCACAAATAACTGTATGCTTATAAAGAATAGAGGAGACCGTAAACAGTGGTAAATGCATTCACCAGCCACACTAAGATGGATTAACAACAAAAGAAAAAATATCCAACTATCATATTTTGGCGATCAAATTAATGACAAATTCAATTAATAAATGAATGGAGAGGACAGCTGACAGGACATTTTTTATCGAGTCATCGGCTGATATTTTTTGGACATATCTTACAGCATAAGTTTCGGTGTTGGTTGCAGTGTAAACGAATACTATTGACCAGACTGTAATCACCAGAAAAAACGAGTGGAAAACGAACGATTGCAAATGTTTCAATCATCTCCAGACTTATTTATGTCGTTGATTGAACATTTTAGCTTTGTCTTGTTCATAGTGGATATCATAAATAACTGTATAAGAGAAAAAAATAAAAATAACATAAATAACATAAATGAGAAATAGTAGATTCAACTAACTTCAATATTAAAAGAAGGAAAATTTATGTTACCCGAATCAGGGGGATAATCCGCCATGCTTCTTCCGTCTATTTCCTCCATATTGTTGTAGCTAGGGTTCCAAGTTGCACAACAAAAAGTAAAGCTTTAATGGCAAGGGCCATGGCGGCATAACAATCTTGGTTAGGAAAGAATGTGAAAGAAGCATAAAGATAGAAAAGAAAGACCCAAATAATCAATACATATGGGTGAAGATAACAGATGGGGAATCTTTGATTTGGATGGCAACTTGTTATTTTTCCCCTTATGGCTCTAAAGTGTACAAGAAAAGGAATCTAGATAGAGAAGACCCTTATGAAGCTCTAAAAATTGACATAGCAAAATATTGTGATACCGACAAGATTATCCTTCTTGGAGACTTCAATGCGAGGATGGCATTTAATAACCAAGCTCTTTGTTTTGGTAAGGAAGAGGGGCAAAATAGCAATCCTTTGTGGTTAGAGGAAGAAGAAAATCAAAGTTGGCAAAGAGTATCTTAG
Organism: Sequoia sempervirens; assembly: GCA_007258455.2. NCBI lineage: Eukaryota > Viridiplantae > Streptophyta > Pinopsida > Cupressales > Cupressaceae > Sequoia > Sequoia sempervirens. Next base: position 316,068,300 of record VDFB02105785.1, on the reverse strand, counting down.
GATTCAAAAGGTGGCATTTCGTCTTTTGGTGTAAATATGTTGGGGTTTTGTTGCCTTCACAACTTAATCATCTGTAATGGCATAAGCACTTTGTCAAGCTTTGGGGCTTTCACATGTCATACCCATAATGGGCGGAGCGTGGTAGACTATGTCATTGGTTCACAAAGCATTATACCAAGGGTAAAAGAGTTGGAAATAGGGAGTTGTCCTATAGAATTAAAATTTGATCATAGCCCTATTTATATAAAGCTTAGTATGAAAGACAATGTCCAACAAAAATCCTGTACGCAGCCATTCAAAGGGGGCAACCTTCAAGACAAAATTCTTATAACAGACGAGAATTAGAACATATCTAAAAAAATGTTGGAAAAATAGTTAAAGGAAATAAAAAATGTTGGCAGCCCTACTAGAAATCAAAGCATTATAAACAGCGACAAACTGATGACAATCATGCACAAGGCTCTCATAGATTGCAAGAGGGATAAGGGTAGAAGAGGCTCCAAAAATAGCTTTCCAGCAAACCCATGCTATGACGAAGAGTGTGAGGTGGCTAAAAGGAGGCTGAAAATACTTGGCTGCGAACAAGCAAACAAAAAGTTGTATGAAAAATTAGTAAGATCAAAAAGAGAGGAATACATGATAGTAAGAAGGAGGGAGCTAATCTCTCTTGGAAAGCATAATCCAAAGGATTTTTGGAGAGAATTGCAGCAAGCTAGAGATACTACAAAAAATAGTATCACGGACATTCAATGGCTAGAATACGCAAAAATGTTGTATGAAAGAGACCAAGAAAAAATCCACCCTCCGATAATTAATTCTAAGGATAAGCTTTTCTCCACAAAGGATATCAAGGGTGGTATTAAAGCTTTGGTGGTGGGAAAGGCTCAAGATATTGATGGATTACAAGTTGAATAATTGAAATGGGGATTAGAGCTCTTGGCACCACATATCAAAAAGATTTTCAATAGGGTCATTCAACATGGTTTCCCAACAAACTAGACCATGAGTGTTGTTATCCCTCTCCACAAGAGTGGGGATGTCAACAACCCATCAAACTATCGCACCATAATGATTAATCCTCTTTTTGGGAAGCTCTTTGGGAGCATGGTGGAGCGAAGAATCAGTCGTTGGGCCGAGAAAGAGGGTAAGAGGGCGAAAGGGCAAGCGGGTTTCAGACCAAAACATTCTCCTATTGACCACTGCATTACCCTCAGGCACATGGTTGAAAAAGTTTGGGATAAACAAGGTGGTGAGGTTTTCTATTGTTTCGTTTACTTCAAAAAGGCTTTTGATACAGTTCCTAGAAATAAACTTTGGGACAGAATGGAACAACTTGGGATTCCAGAAAAATATAGGGCTGTTGTCCACAGGCTTTATGAGCAAGTGGGGGCCAAAATCAGAACAAAGGCAAGTCTCTCTAAGTACTTTGGGAGTGACATTGGTGTCAAGCAGGGCTGCCCTTTGTCCCCTACTTGATTCGGGCTATACGTAGACAAGTTAGAAGAGTGGTTGGACAAACGGGGAGGAGATGGTGTTCTTTTGGCCACTTATGTGATCAAGTTGTTGTTGTATGCGGATGATCTTACTTTAATGGAAAATTCCAAAAATAGTCTTCAAGAGCACCTAAAAGCTTTGGAACTTTTATGTCAAGATGTGGCGATGTAGGTCAACATCAACAAGACCAAGGTCATGATATTTACGTTGAAAAGAGCCAAGAAACAAATAAATTTTGAATTTGAGGGGAACACTTTGCAGGTGGTGAATGAGTACAAATATTTGGGGCTAGATTTTTGCAACAATCTCAATTGGGAGGCGTGTAGGACGAAAAGAATTCAAGGGGGTTGGAAAGCTCTTTACATGCTCCAAAATAGATGTAGGTCAGCTGAGTTATGGGATTGGAGAACAAAAAAGAAGCTTTTTGGGCTGCTTGTTACCCCGGTGGTTTTATATGGCTATGAAGTTTGGGGCAGTAGCACGTCAGCTGTAAAATGGAAACAAATAGAAAGACTTCAAAAGCACTTAATCACAAGTAATTTCAAAATAAAAAATTTGGTCCCTTATGAGATTGTTTTAGCTGAAGCTGGGGCCTTTCCAATGGAAATGGTAGCGTTAATTCGCTTATTAGGCTATTTGCAAAGAATAAAGAATATGGAAGAACACCGTTGGCCCAAAACTGTGGTGGAAGAAGAATTAACTAGAAGGAAGAATGCATGGATGAAACAAAATGTCAAGTGGATGGGAACATGGGGGATCAACATGCAAGAGTGTCCAAGCACAAAAGTTGAGATGAAAAGGTATGTAAAAGATAAAGTCAAAAACACCATGTGGTTGAAGCAACTTGGCCAGAAGAGTGAGCACTATGTTTTGCATTTTAATCCTACTTGTGATTATGAACAAATTTTTTACATAGGGGTAGATATAAAATGGAAGGCTAAAATGCTGATAGCTCAGTTGAGAACTAGCTCACATCATTTGAGATGCGAAACGGGAAGATGAAAAATACCCAAAGAGGGGTGGTAAGATAGAATTTGTTGTTTCTGCTCTTCGGGTTTAGTGGAGACAAAGTGGCACTATGTTATGGAGTGCAAAGCATATGAGGACATCCGATATTGTTACTCAGATTTGTTAAAAGTCAAATAGTTAGTGGCTTTGTTTGAAGAGGAAAAGATTGATAAAACTGCAAGTTACCTGACCAAAATTCACAGCAGAAGAAACAAAATCAACAAAGAGATTGAAAACAATAGTAGGTAGTTTGGTGCAGCGGTTTTGTTGTGTTGGCAAAGGCAGTTCTTCGGTTTTATCTCTTGGGTCCCATAGATTGGCTGGTCTCGTGGACATAATTAAAATCATTCATTCATTCATTAAAGAAACATAAAGATAGCATTGAAGACAAAGATTGAGGGAGACGCATCATTTGGAGTGGTTAGGGTTCCTTGTTTGGGGCGCCTGTATTAATGGACTTGAAGCTTGAATAAAATAGGACATAATTACCTCACCCTATTTCAAGTTAATTATGATTGCAATAAAGTTATGATTGCAAGAAAGTTATGATTGCAAGTTAATAAATTTAGCCGACTTGGTATATGTGGTAGTTCGGCAATAATTTTATTTCAATAATTATTGACGGATGCGTAAGTACCAATATTATTGAAAGTTATTTGTACACATTACAATATGTGGAAAATTATGTTAATGTATTATTGGGTTAATAAAATTACTATACTAGCACTTGCACCGAAAGGAGGTGCAATGGGTATGTCGATTGTATTTTATATAAAATATGTTTGAGAGGACGTTTATAATTGAATTTTTTAAGTAGTAAATCAACTAAACATGATGGAAAAAATACTTTCAACAATAGAAGTTACACATTATGACATGACTCAAAATATTTGAAGATATTTTCTACTTGTGTTTGTGACAAGGTAGATGTTGGAAAGTAGATACATAGGTCTCAAGTGGGGCAATTTTTGATGTAACTACACTCAATGTATGAGTCCAAGTGGAAGTCTTGAGGTGAATTTAATAGAATTAATATCATAGATTAATGAATCCAAGCTCATAGAATTCACTTGGTAAATCCTATAAGCGATATAAGTGTATCAAGAGAATGTCTTGGGGTGAATTTGAGTGTATCTTAAACAGAAGGGGCCACATGGAGAAGAAATATCCTAGACCATAAAATCTACTCATATGGGGATGAATTTGTTTAACCAGGTGGATCACCTTGTCAACCTAGCTGCAATCCTACATGGGTGATAGATGTATGTCTAGGGTGAATTCCATTGTACGTTCAAGAAATGAGGCCAAATAAATTTGACCACAGCCTCAATGGATGAAAGCCACGTTCAAGAAATGAGGCCAGATAAATTTGACCACAACCTCAATAGATGAGAGCCAGGAGATCTCTTGGTGTGAGTATCATAAAATAAATATCGTAGGTTTGTATCCAATTCCACAAAGATCGTGTCAGAAACTATACGAAAGCATAGAGCACCCTAACTACATCCTGAATAGATGAGGCCTCATGGATTTGATCACACCCTCAAAGATAAGGTCAGGTGGACTTGATCGTACAACTTACAAAATAATTATAAGTTTAGTATAGTTAATACTCACAATCCATCTTTAGTATATCCTATCATGTTCATGAAGAAGAGTCGAGTCCTACGCATACTCACATTACATCCCAACATGAAAAAAAATATGACATATAATGCCCTTATGACATTTGCATACTGTTGATAGGTGGCATTCTCCTTGTATAGGTAGAGTGCCAGAGTGTATATAAATAATGACAATGGCATATTAGAAAAGTTCCCATGCTTCATTGCTTTATCTGAAATTCAAGACCAGAAATGTCAAACAACTTTTGCCAATTATACCAGCAATAGCAAAATGATGTAATGCAGTGTCTAGAAAGAGAATATGTTTTAGAATATTTTTGAATGGCAAGCTTGACTACTATAATGCAATTTCTGAAAAGAGAATATGTTTTAGAATATATTTGAAATAGCAACCTTGAATGAGTAAAAGCCATTGCAATGAGAAGTACACAAATCAAAGTTGAATACATATTCAACTTTCCTCAACTCATGCTCTTTGCCACGAGTAATAATTGAACTCCTTTCAACCTAACTTGATAGACGGTTGAGAGGCATATAAGTAGAAAGGTTGATGAATTCTGGAATTGTTGTTGCATTAGCAAAGTGAATATAGTCTAGAGGCTGCCTAGCTCCAATTCAGTGACTCTAATTTCCTCATAACCTAGGTTGTTTATTGAGAAATATGTTTTCCATCAAATCAAAGAAATTGTTAATTTCTTGAGGCATTGTCTAATGTTTATCTCAAAATTGAGAATAGGGCTCCTAAAATGTGGAATGTTAAATTTCCTTGCCTTAACTTGGGCATATCTCCTCGGTGTAACAACTCTGCAAAGGAAGTTGCAGCTGATAATGCAAATGGATGGCAGAGCAGATAGGAGTTGGTTGATACTTTAAAAGAACCTTAGAATGTATGGGGGGAAATAATCACCCATTGTTGGGTGTAGGTACAACTACATGTGCATGAAATCATTTGTCATTGCCAAGCTATATAGATTTTGTGCTTCTTAGACTTCAACATTCAGTAATTGTTAACGCTCGTCCTTGATGTATTATGGCATTTTTTTAATTTTCAAAATGGCTAATTTGTAAAGCATAGTTTTCGTCTCCTTAGATTTCACACCCTTTGAGTAAGGTCCAAGCATTCATACTGGCCCTGGTTCTAATCAATAACATATATAATACCAATTTCCAAAAAAGAGGCTTCTAATGTATCATAGTTTGAAATATGAAAGTTGATGCTTTCTAGTATGGTTCTTATTAAGTTTCTTCGCTATACCATAGTGCAAGTTTTGTTCAGGTTAATTGTTAAAAGGTAAGAGTAAGGACACCATGGTGTTTATATATATCAGAATTCTAGTTGTGGTTTGAATTAAACAATCAAATATGAATTTTCTGAAGCCTGGCAGAAAAAAAATGCCAACTAATACTTGCATATTCATGGTACGAACGTTCATGTATTAGTTGTTTCCCAAATTGTTAGGAAGAACATCCCATAAAAAGAACCACATAACATAATCTATTTCAATGCATACTTGAAAATCTTACCTCCAAATATTTTTTTGGATATATGTAGGAAATGCTTTGCAAACAACAAAAGCTTCCATATACAATTCAAAAGTATTCCGCTCACCATAATTTCAAAATAAACATAAACTCAGATTTGACAAATCTTACATCCATCCCCAATTCAATTGAGCTTTAACTAATTAAGGGAAGGATGGGCTTTCATTATGCCAAGAAACTCGGAGTTATTAATACAACAGTTGTATTGGAGGCAAAGAAACAATGTAGCAATTTTTTCACATTATATTTTTTTCTATAATCTTTTAATTGAAGAAATGACACTCGGAACAGTTTATTATGAAAATTTAATTCTATTAAATTCATGAGATTCATTGAGTAGTAGGTGCGCACAGATTTTAAGAATAGAGAAGGCTCAAATATTTAGATTTTTACATTGCCTTTCACGTCAAAGCAGTGGAAATAGAACACGTGCCATATTATATACAAGACATGTAATAGTAATATGCACAGGCTGGGATAATGCTGGAAAATATTGGAGGATCTGATTCTATAGTTGTCAATTGATTTTGTTTCAAAATCTCCAAGGCCTTTTCAGTGAGCTAATTTCCAACGCTCGTCTGTAGCCATATAAACAGTGCAAAGCTGAGCCATATCTTTGCCATTCTCCCTTATACTTACAGTCTACGCAACAGACATATCCAGGTAAATTGTTTGATAATGGTTTGTAAGTTCATTGTTTTGATCTTCTACAAATATTAATTATCTCCAGGGGTGTTTTTCTTTGTACGATTCTGCAATCATTGCAGTCCAAGAAGAGAAAGCATTTTGTCGGAAAGCAGTTCGCGTGCCTTGTCTATGTTAATTTAGGCTTGGTAAGAGCATTTTGGCATTTGTTTGAATCAATTGAAGATGATCGTTGGAATCAATTTTCTATACACAGGAGTATGTTGTTGTTCTTGTTTGTTACGGGAAGAATTAGGATTAGGTAAAGAAAGACTCTGATGCATTTCTTGGTGAATCTGGCATTAGCAAATGGGTTTCTGTCAAGCCATGTTTCTCATTCAAGCATGTTATCGAACTCAGGGCTTTCTTTATGCTTCCACATTTGACCTACATGTCTATCAGAACAATCCCCACTTCAACATTCTTGTTTTAGCAGAAAGCGAAAACAAGCTAAGATTGAGCTGCAGCGGGACGTTTCAGTTTTTGGCACAAGATCTGGGAAGTTATACATTCATTTAATTTCTCTGCGTCTAGTGTCTTGTTTCCTCAATGGACACACAAATTTTTTTGTAAAAAATAATTCATAGTTTCATGCCACATTCACTCAGTCTGGATCATTTTTTTGGATTTGAATTGTAAGATTGAAATAGGCAATGGTTTTAAACAGAGAATTTACCAGTCAATATGGAGAAGATTACGAGTTCCCGACAAATCGAGATCGACGAGATTTCCCGGTGGCAGCGATATTTTCTGGCGTGATAATTCAGGCGTGAGACTTTTCCGGTGGGCAAGCCCACAATAAAGAGCCTATCGGCTAATAACTAGCACTTGCAGTCGGGGGAGCTGCAAGGAATACGCCGATAGTATTATATAATTGGCTGAGTGTTATTGGCCCTGTCTTTGGACATATTATTGAAACCAACTGCAGTATTATATATGCTATTTTCCTGTGAGCTGTATATATAATCATGCTTCCAAATTGAAAGTGGTAATCAACGTGAAAACAAGAATGGAACTGCAATTGGAGCATTTATTTCAAAAACAGCAAAGAGCTAGGTTTTTGTAGAACATTGCAGTTGCCTGTACAGAATGTTTTTTTTATTAAACAAATTAGAAATATCTGTACACAATGATCCTTTGTACACATTATATTTCTGGGCAATAGCAAACTGAGGATAGAAGGTTGCATCTCTGTACACAATGATTGTAGACGCGTTTTTCTCAGCAAACATTTACATGGCAGCAAGGAAGCTTCGTATAAGCAGATGCCACTTTATCCCCTGTACCATACAAATAGCCGTCTGCATTAGGATTCATTTGAGGCCATACACTTAATACAACTTACAGTTAAGTAAATAATTCACAAAATTGTGTAAGATATTGTGATCATTATAAACTAATCAAGATACATGAAAATATCTTCATAAGAATCTGAAATGATGGCTGTTGACACACTAACTCTTTAGGAGTTCTTACAAATTCCCTTCAATTGAATAAAGTGAAGTTCCTAATACTTTTAGCATATATTACCTTACTTGATAGACTACATGACAATAAGAACATTCGATTTTACAATGCCAATTTCCACCTATAGAAGATATTGAATCCTAGCTCTTCACTGCTCATTCTCAGAGTCAAATTCTCCGAAATGACTTGCATGACTAGAAGGAATCTTTTGGACACATTTTCGATTGCAATGAGTGACCATAGTTGAACTTCCTCTGCTCATCCACTGTCATACACAAAACCTTTCGCCATTGTTTCAAATCTTGAATTGATAATATCTAGCATCAACTGTCACTGCTCAATGAGTCTTAAAGGCTATTACTTAATCAAATCAAGGAATACATTTTTTTTTTAAATATCTAAGCTCTAAACCTGTTGAATTTTACAGGGATCATCACAAATAAGAAAAGTAATAGTTTATGGAATTAGATTCCAGTAAGTGATGCTTATTTGGGTCGAGTTGTTCTTGTCACCGTGTTCTACTGGTTGTTACTTCCCTTTCCATTTCAGTTGCATTTTATATCCTTATCTAAAGGACTTTTTGTTTGTGCCTCTGATTGCTTTCTTCTCCTACCTTGTGGGCTATCGCTAATTAGAAAATAACCAGCAGTTGTCTACTTGGGACCTTAAAAATGTTCAAATGTGGTTTAAAGCAGATACAATGAAAAAACAGAATGCATAGATCATATTTTAGTTTCTCGGCAAGAATATAAAATTTCAAAGGGTGTACCTCAAGGTCCATAATTGCCATGTATTTCTGTAAAGGAGCTGCATATTGAGGAATATTATTCATGATCTTCTTTGCCTGTAAAAAGAGACAATGAGTACAGTAACCAATCTGATTTTTAGTATAAATAAAGACAAATCACATGGAGGAGATAACAATTTTCATAAATGCTGTAACATTGATTCAAAAAATGCAACTGATCTTCTCTTGAATTTCACTATTCACTTGTATTTGTTTCCAAGGTTTGCTGGGATACAATAACAACTCAAAACATCTGAATAAACAATCAAAGGATTTACTTCTCCTACTTCCATAGTTAATCAAATTCATTTAGAGAACAGAAAAATAGAGCTGTTTAAAGTACAAAGGAGATTACTTGAAGATCTTGTGACACGTAAACTGGTGGTAAAAGACCCCGCAGGTAGTGAGTCTCTCTCTCTTTCTCAGGAAACACCAATCCTTTGTTATAGGTGGGATCTCGCAGTAATGAACATCCATTGCTTCCATGAAAAAATAACCAACAAGACGAATGGTGTCCAATGTTTGTAGGTTTTGATCCTCTTCCATTCTTTGTTGGAAGTCCTTAAATATCTTCACCACTATCCACCTTATGTCTGTCAAAGTGCCTCGGTGGCTTCTTTTATCTCAAACATGTTAAGGAAAATCAAGCTTTCTTACAGCCACCAGCTCTGCTAATGTTCCTGGGTATAGGGGATTTTGTTATCACTGACCAATACCACAGTCAATATGGCTAGTCATGCTTACAAATAGTAGTTCCCACAATCTGTGCAATGGAGCTCTCTTTTCCCGCCAAGAGCTCCACCACTCTTCTGCTCTGCGGTACTGCGTAGTGCAAAGCATCAACATATTTGACGGATTTAAGAGAATCTATCATCCACCCGGGCAAGGCCGAGTTGTGATCATCTACATTGGGATGCAGCAGAACTCCAAAGGAAGAGTTGCGAAAAACTAGAGGCCCCTCTTCAAAACCCCCATTCTTTATCAAATTACCTGCAACATACCACATTAACCAGAAAAGATTTCAGGAATTAAGTTCTTTTCCACAAGTACTTTGAATCAAACACTATCATCATCTATCATTATCAGTAACAGGAAAACAGATCCATCAAATACATTTACTGATGGCAGATAATTATTTAGGATATTTCTGGAATTAAGTTTGTTTTTCCCAAATACTTTGAATCAAACACTATCATCATCTATCATTATCAGTAAACAGGAAAATAGATCCATCATCAGTAACCGAAAAGCTTGCCTATGTAATGTCCCCTTCCAGTTGACATCGACAAATTAGCAGGATTAGCCTATTAACGGCTCTCGTAGGCTAATGAGGCATGGTGAGAGAGTCATTTTGCAGTCACTTGGTGATTATTTGGCTCAGTTTTTAATTGGGAAAGGGTTTTCCATTATATTTAATTATTATTTCTATTTACGGAAACCTTATTTTATAATTTTATGTTGAGATGCACTTTTTAATAATATAACATTTTAATAATTCATAAAGTGCAAAAAGATTATAATATACTGGAATCTTCTAGAAGGTCAAAAAATAATATTATTTTATTAAGGCCGACCTCTAGAGGAAAAGAATAAATAGACCTTGAGGTCTCACCATTTGGGCATCCAGATTTGATGAATTGTTGGTTGGTGAATCTTCTTGAGTATTTGTGGAGCCAAGTGGTCTGCAGATAACCAGTGTCTTTGGGAACGAAAACTCCCATTGATAGCAATCTTGAGGGTGTGCAATATCACCCGAATTATTGCAGCTTGGAGGTGATACTTCAGTCACTTCATTAGGGCAGAAATTTGTGGCCTAAGGCCAATTTTGAAGACATACAATTTTGGAGGTGGCTGGCATTAAAGATTTATTGTGGAATATTCTTATTTTGCTGGCTGCTACAGTAACGCTACAGTGCCGCGATTTGCTACAGTGCCGAGCTACATTAGTCGCTACAGTACCGCGCTACAGTTCCGTGAATAGTACCCCGTGCTACAATACTTAGGCCAAAATTGGTGATAGGAAACCAGCTTGTTGGGCATTGTCAGCTGTCATAAAAGGGCAGATTGCATAGGGAAAGTCTGAATATTCAACATTAGAAAATTACAGTCATAGTGGAGGCTTGGAAACTGCTTAGATTATTTATTTCTTCATACCAGATCTGAAACAGGGGCGACCTCCTCAGAAAATCGTGTGGGCTGCATATGGTCCTCCACTTCCAGAATTTTCATTGCTTTATCATTGGTGCACAAGGGCAACTCCAAATCAGGTTCCTTTTTGTTTATTCCATGCTTATTGTATGCCATTTATTTGCAAGATAAGGGGTACGGCTGTAGGTGACAGTCAGTTTCAGACTTTAGCATAATTTCAAATGTATAAGCCAAGAGTCTTGGCTGATGGTCATTAGATTTGTAGTGAAGTTTTTCATAAATAATGGAGTTATAAGTAGTTGCTTTCCCATAGATACTTTGCAAATAGACTTGTAACTGAAATGATGCATGGCAAATGATTGCTGTAGTTAGTCTCTACATACCTAGTTTCATATATTTACATGAGAAAATCCAAAAAAGAATTGCATTTACATTCATGTTCAGATTATTGGCATTATAGAAGAGTTAAATCTGCATTAGCATCCCTTTCAATCAAAGCATCATAAACTGAAACCCTACAACAGCAAGTCACAAGGTTGCACTAGAACTGTTTGACAAAATTACAATCAGCCAATTAGGGCAAATTCTGGACAGTTTTGAGCTAGGCTCATTACAGTGGTATCAGAGCGGTTTCCTGCCATCCTTTGGGTCAGAAATCGTCTTCATTTATGCAACAAAGTGACAGAACCAAGAGATATACAGCAAGAGAAGAAAGGAAGCAAACACAAGACACATTATCAACAGCTGAGGCAGCAAGGGACAAAGAGATGAGTGGTCCTGTGGAGGAAAGAAGAGAGGGAAGTCCTCCTAGAAATGAAAGAGATGGTGATAGAGAGGTACTTGACACTTTGAGGGGTCTAAGGGATGGTCAACAGCAGGTATCTGGGGTACTTGAGCGGCTTGAAAACACTCTACAGCAGTTGGTCTTACCTAGAAGACAGCCCCAAGATCATGATGATGATAGGAGCATAGCTGGTTCAAGGAGAGTACAAAGAGCATCTTCTCGCACTGCAGACAGACCTACAAGACCCACTTTCTTGAGGGAAGAACGTGCAGTAGAAGAGAATGTTGAAGATGTTGAGGAGCCTACCTTTGCTGATCCATATATGGCTACTCATGATGAATGGCAACTATTGACACCACAAGCACGAGAGCTTATGCATTTTGATCGTTTTGTACAAACGAGGATGGACTATTACAGGTCTCGACAGGAGAGAAGGCCTCGGAATCAGAATAAGGACCTTAAGCAAGCTACTAATAAGCTCACATTGACCATGTTTGATGGCAGTGGCAAGATTACTGCACAATCATGGATTCATAAGTTGGATACCTTATTGGCTCTTCGACCTATGACAGAAGAAGAAGCCATCAAGTTTGCCACTTTGCACTTGGAAGGAGCAGCACACGAATGGTGGTATCATGGATTGGTAACATTACAGCATAATCAGATTACATCCTATCAGGAGTTTGTGGAAAAACTTGTGGAACGTTTTGATAGGAAAGATCCAGAATCATACTTCAGGGACTTGGCCCAACTCAAGCAAGCCGGAAGTTTGGAGAGCTACATTGGAGATTTCCAGAAATTATCGGCGATGGTTCCTAACATCTCAGAGAGACGGTTGGTGGTGCTATTCATTGAAGGATTAATGGAGCCTATGAGAGGATGGATAAAAGCCTTTGATCCTCCTACCCTTCAGGAGGCTATGAGGAAGGCTAGGAGTATGGAACTCTGTACACCACAGAATAGGTTTGTATCAAAGGGATCTTCTTCGTATCGAGATAACAAATCTTTCTCTAAGAAGAAGGACAAACCAGATTTCAAGGGAAAATCAGCAACACCTTTGGATCGTGACACACTCAATGAATTAAGAAAGAAGAAGTTGTGTTTCTATTGTAAGGGGCCTTATGATGCAAATCATGATTGTCCCTTAAGACCAAAGGGAAAGGCTAATAGAGTAATGTGGGCATACTATGAAGACTCTGAATCAGAAAAATCAGACCAGCAATCTGATTCTGAAGACTCAGGAGCAGAGCAGGATGAAGAAAAACATGAAAGTGGAAAGGAACATGAAGGAGCAATGAGGCAACATGATGCACACATCACTAGCATCCAACAGGAGGGTTCATTTAGGATGCGTGGGGTCCTAGCAGGGCAAAAGATAATCACTCTTCTTGATACAGGGGCAACTCACAACTTCATTGATGCTCGTTTGGTTGATAAGAGAGGCATCAGGACAGAGGAATTTGAGAGAATAAGGGTCAAGGTTGCAGATGGCTATACCCTCAAATGTGAGAAGAGAATTTCAGACTTGCCCATTCGATTGAACAACTATGAGTTCAAGACGGACTTCTATGTGGTGAATATGGGTGATACTGACATGGTGCTTGGCATGAGATGGTTACATGATATTGGGAAATTCACCCTTGATCTTAGAGAGATGGAGATGTCTTTCCAGGTTGATGGGAAGACCCATGTTCTTAAGGCAATTCGAGACTCTAGCTTTAGAATGATCTCTTTCAAGAGAATGGCGAGGCTAGTAAGACATGATATGGTAGAGTGGGCAGCAGAATGTGTGTTGATGCCTACACAAGGGGAACAGCAGAAACCAGAGTACCATCCTGATATCCAGGAGTTAAGGGTTAAGCATACGAAGGTGTTTAGTGAGATTCCAACAGGCAGACCCCCAGATCGAGGGATTGAGCATATCATCGAGTTGGAGGAGGGCGCCAAGCCTGTCATAGTCACTCCATACAGACATCCCAAGCGACTCAAGGATGAAATCGAAAAGACAATTAATGAGTTGCTGGCCATGGGACATATTAGACCAAGTAAGTCTCCTTTTGCATCTTCAGTAGTGCTGGTTAAGAAAAAATATGGTACATTGCGGATGTGTATTGATTACAGACTTTTGAATAAGCGAACAATAAAGAACAAATATCCCATTCCTAGAATTGATGAGTTAATAGATGAGCTACATGGTGCACATTTCTTCTCCAAAATTGATCTGAGGTCAGGCTATCATCAGATTCGGGTTAGGGAACAGGACATTGAGAAGACAACATTTAGGTGCCATTGTGGGCATTTTGAGTTTGTAGTTATGCCCTTTGGATTAACCAATGCCCCAGCAACATTTCAGTCTACAATGAACCGGGTTTTCCATTCACAGTTGAGGAGGTATGTACTGGTATTCTTTGATGATATTTTGGTATACAGCAAAACATGAGATGATCATATAGCACATCTTGACATAGTGTTGGGCATTTTGGGGAAAGAATCCTTGTATGCAAAGGAGTCTAAATGTGACTTAGGGACAACAGAGTTATTATATCTTGGTCACATCATCAGTTCTGAGGGAGTACGTATGGACCCTGAGAAGATTAAGGCGATTGTTGAATGGCCTACACCAGTGAATCTTACTCAGCTCAGAGGATTTTTGGGGTTGTGTGGATTCTACCGCAGATTTGTTAATGGATATTCATGCCATGCCGCACCACTCACAGACTTGACCAAGAAAGGGGCTTTCGTTTGGACTCCAGAGGCGCAGGACTGCTTTGAGATGTTCAAACTAATCATGACTACATGCCCAGTGCTTGCTTTGCCAGATTTTTCTAAACCCTTTGAGCTGCAATGTGATGCTTCAGGAGAGGGAATTGGTGCAGTCCTTATGCAGGACAAACATCCGATTGCTTTTGAGAGTCGGAAGCTTCGTGGTCCAGAGAGGGGATATAACATATATGATAAGGAGATGTTGGCCATTATGCATGCATTGGCCAAATTCAGACAGTATTTGGTGGGCAGCAAATTTGTGGTTAAGACAGACCACAACAGCTTGAGGCACTTCCTTGGGCAACGGGATCTTAATGATCGTCAGCAAAAATGGGTGAGTAAGCTACAATCATATGACTTTGATATTTCCTTTGTTAAAGGAACACAGAATATTGTGGCCGATGCTTTATCCCGACGTCCCCACTTAAGCTCTATGACTGGGATTGCGGAAGATTGGAGGCACCTGATAGTGGCAGAATATGTTAAGGACAGTTGGGCTACAGGGATTGTTGATGGATCAGTGCAGGATGACAGGTACACAGTTGTAAATGATCTTATCATTTACAAGGGGAGGATCTATTTGATTCCGGGATCGGAAATAAAAATCACCATTTTGAGGGCTTTCCACGATGCACCTATGGCAGGACATCCCGGCTTTTTCAAAACTTATAAACAAGTGCGAGAGAGGTTTACATGGAAAGGCCTTAAATCAGATGTAATGCAGTATGTTAGAGAATGCCCTGTTTGTCAGCAAAATAAACAAGAGCACACATACCCTGCAGGCTTACTTCAGCCACTTCCAATTCCTGACAGGAAGTGGGAGTGTTTGTCGATGGACTTCATCACTGGCTTGCCTAAAGCCCAAGGGCGAGATTGTATCTATGTGGTTGTAGATCGTTTGACTAAATTTGCTCACTTCTTTCCGATCACATCTACATATACAGCTATTCAGGTAGCAGAGTTGTTCTTCCAGGAGGTTTTCAGACTGCATGGGCTACCTCGGAACATTGTCAGTGATAGAGATAGTCGATTCATGAGCCACTTTTGGCAGGAGCTATTCAGGCTATGTGGGACAGAACTCTCTCCGAGCACTAGTTACCACCCACAGACTAACGGACAGACAGAAATAGTAAATAAATGGGTGGAAGGGTATTTGAGAAACTACATCGCAGGACAGCAGAAGGGGTGGGTCAAGTGGCTACATCTTTGTGAGTATTGCTACAATACCACTTACCATCTCTCTATTCAGGTGACACCATTCATGGCCTTGTATGGATATGATGCGCCTAATTTCCTGGACCTCTTGTTGAGTGACAGTCGTGTGCCTAGTGCTAGTGATCTCTTACAGGATAATCAAGACATTATGAGAGCTTTACGGGAAAATATCCAAAAGGCACAAAACCAACAAAAGCAATATGTAGATCAAAAGAGGGTTGAGCGCTCCTTCGAGGTTGGCGATATGGTGTACTTGATGTTGCAGCCTTATAGGAAGTCCACTCTCAAGAAGAGCGGAGCAGAAAAGCTTAAGCCACGTTACTATGGTCCTTTCAGGATTATCAGGAGGGTAGGAGAAGTGGCTTATGAGTTGGAATTTCCTGCTAACAATAGTGTGCATAATATTTTCCATGTATCTCGCCTCAAGAAGGCGTTGGGACATCGTGTGGTTCCCTCCACGACATTGCCACCATTGAATGATGAAGGGAAACTAATTTTGGTGCCAGAGGCTATATTGGACGTATGTGAGAAGACTACTCAGAAACGGGTTATCAGTGAATATTTGATCAAGTGGAAGGACTTACCAGTTGAGGATGCAACATGGGAAAGTGAGGAGATCTTGCAGCATCCTGAATTTAGATTGCTTGGGGACAAGCAATTTCAGGAGGGGCGGACTGTAATGTCCCCTTCCAGCTGACATCGACAAATTAGCAGGATTAGCCTATTAACGGCTCTCGTAGGCTAATGAGGCATGGTGAGAGAGTCATTTTGCAGTCACTTGGTGATTATTTGGCTCAGTTTTTAATTGGGAAAGGGTTTTCCATTATATTTAATTATTATTTCTATTTACGGAAACCTTATTTTATAATTTTATGTTGAGATGCACTTTTTAATAATATAACATTTTAATAATTCATAAAGTGCAAAAAGATTATAATATACTGGAATCTTCTAGAAGGTCAAAAAATAATATTATTTTATTAAGGCCGACCTCTAGAGGAAAAGAATAAATAGACCTTGAGGTCTCACCATTTGGGGCATCCAGATTTGATGAATTGTTGGTTGGTGAATCTTCTTGAGTATTTGTGGAGCCAAGTGGTCTGCAGATAACCAGTGTCTTTGGGAACGAAAACTCCCATTGATAGCAATCTTGAGGGTGTGCAATATCACCCGAATTATTGCAGCTTGGAGGTGATACTTCAGTCACTTCATTAGGGCAGAAATTTGTGGCCTAAGGCCAATTTTGAAGACATACAATTTTGGAGGTGGCTGGCATTAAAGATTTATTGTGGAATATTCTTATTTTGCTGGCTGCTACAGTAACGCTACAGTGCCGCGATTTGCTACAATGTCGAGCTACATTAGTCGCTACAGTTCCGTGAATAGTACCCCATGCTACAGTACTTAGGCCAAAATTGGTGATAGGAAACCAACTTGTTGGGCATTTTCAGCTCTCATAAAAGGGCAGATTGCATAGGGAAAGTCTGAATATTCAACATCAGAAAATTACAGTCATAGTGGAGGCTTGGAAACTGCTTAGATTATTTATTTCTTCATACCAGATCTGAAACAGGGGCGACCTCCTCAGAAAATCGTGTGGGCTGCATATGGTCCTCCACTTCCAGAATTTTCATTGCTTTATCATTGGTGCACAAGGGCAACTCCAAATCAGGTTCCTTTTTGTTTATTCCATGCTTATTGTATGCCATTTATTTGCAAGATAAGGGGTACGCTGTAGGTGACAGTCAGTTTCAGACTTTAGCATAATTTCAAATGTATAAGCCAAGAGTCTTGGCTGATGGTCATTAGATTTGTAGTGAATTTTTTCATAAATAATGGAGTTATAAGTAGTTGCTTTCCCATAGATACTTTGCAAATAGACTTGTAACTGAAATGATGCATGGCAAATGATTGCTGTAGTTAGTCTCTGCATACCTAGTTTCATATATTTGCATGAGAAAATCCAAAAAAGAATTGCATTTACATTCATGTTCAGATTATTGGCATTATAGAAGAGTTAAATTTGCATTAGCATCCCTTTCAATCAAAGCATCATAAACTGAAACCCTACAACGGCAAGTCACAAGGTTGCACTAGAACTGTTTGACAAAATTACAATCAGCCAATTAGGGAAAATTCTGGACAGTTTTGAGCTAGGCTCATTACAGCCTACCCCATGTATAGCAAGGTGGAAAGAGCTCTCTAATGGCGACTGCATCAAGAAGAGGGCCACAAGCAGGATCCTCGACCACACCAGGATTGTGCAGTATGATGTCCACCACATTACAACTTCATTTATAGTTGACAGCAAGAAAAGCGATCATGTAGTTACAGTTTGAATGGTTAACTCAAAAATTCCCTATAGAATATGGGGTAAAATTATGCAGGGGTCGCATCCTCAAGAAAAATATGTATATGGTGGGGGAAGGGGTTGCAAATTTTGAGCAGACTGTAAAAGTTTCTAGAGGATTATACTTATATCTAAATTAATGATATTTTGCTTTGAAATGCATGAGAATCAGATTTAATTAATGAGATACATGTTAAAATATATGATGTTCATTTGTTGAGTCTGAGTCTCAAAAGTGCCTGCAACTAAGTTGAAGAATTACCCAACTGAAAAAGTCTGAAACAGATCCAAAACCAACGCATAAAACACAATCTCCATTAATTCTCTATTGTGGAAAAGTAAAACAAAACCCTAAACCTAGACATCTGCAGTCTGATTCTTGCTTAAAGGAAGTGTAGACACAACTTCCCAGTCCCCAACAAGAAAATTTCCCCTGTTCCTATCATTCCACTTAGCCTCATATGCATTTAAGAGTTCATGTATGGAATCATCACTCCATTCACCTTTCTTCAACCTTTCCTCATGGTCCTTGGGCTTGCAGTTATGAAGCGCGTCAAGCTTTGAAGAGGCATCATCATTGGTGCCTCCGTCCTATAAAGAAAACTTGCCATCAATACCAAACCCTGATGGGAATTCAAAGAGCTGGTATACGGGTGAATTCCTTAAAAAACCAAACTCACACAACTGTGAACTGAAGCCATCAGAGAGAGATATGTCATGTGGAGTAAGGTCTAAGGCTAAAATCAAATTGAAAATATCATTACCATGAAAATGCCCATAAAATCTAACCCTAAATCCGAAGCAAATTTCAAACCTTTATTCAACATACCTAGGAAGTTCCCAACAGGTTTGAGTATATAGTGGGGAATGAAGAGATTCACACCATAGACCTAGGTTCAAAACCCAACAAGTAGGGCATCTCTGGTAGGACTAAAGCTCACCCCTATGTTTCGCCATGGAAACATCTTGAAGTATAGTCGAATGCAATCATATTAAATAACCAAATCCACTGAATGTGTACAATGAGATGACTCACATTTTACCTTAAAATTTAGCCCCCAGGAGTCAGCTCGGTTGATGTGGCCGCCTGCTCTAAGTGCAGTGTGTATCAAAAAAACAAACAAATAAATACACAGCAAGCCCTGACTTCAATTTGAATCATTTCTACAATGTTTTTACAAAGCACTAAGCTTAAGCATTAAAAATACCTTGCAGAAGAAGAGCTTCATCAAGCTTTTAATCCCCAAGCTTTACGGAATCCAAAGCTAATTAACGCCAGACCTTCAGCATGAAATCCAACTTCATAAATGAGAATTAAACTCTGATCATCTCAAATTCACCTATGGAAATAGTTTACTCTGCATAGCAGCCAAAATTTTTCATGTAATCATTGCATTCCAGGAAACCATGTCTAATGTGGATTTTCTTGCTCCCTGAAAGGGCTTTCTTGGAAATATAGGCCTGCAATAGTTGAATATATGTGGAAGACTTTACAGGATTGTATGTAGTAAATAGAATGTGGAGGCCATCAGGAGACATGAATTTTTAGTGTTAAAATTGGATAAACATAGCTTCACCTGTTGAAATTAACTGAGCAGGCCATAGGCTAACCCCAGGTACACGCAAGCCCAAGAGTGTAATGAGGGCAGCAAAATTGAGATGGCTAATATGCACAGTAGAATTAAATCGCCCTAAAATATATTGCAATGAAACATTTCTCTTACCAAGTAAGAGCAGATGCGAGTATTGCAAGTTGCTAGTCTTCACTGCCTTCCCTAAAATTTTACCCTCAAATTATCACCACATTTCTGGAGCCTTCAAATAGAAGGTTGCATGGAGATCAAAACCAAAAGGGAGACAAAGCATGAATTTTTCTATATCAAAATGAAAGAGTAAACATAAACAATATACAAATGTCATGGGAAAAAAAAGACAGGGCACGTGAAACGTTTGACAGAAAGTGCCGCTCAAGTGAATGCTATTGGCGGATGTAAAATCCAGGAAGCCCTGCCCGCGATGGAATGAAGGCGTATACAAAACGTGAACTCTGACAAAATTCCTTAACAAAGAAATGTGGTCTATGGAATGTAGTCTCATCAATGCAGCCGTGATTGAAAATCAGGGGAATAGCGAGAAACTTAGAAAAGATCAAACAGGGTCCCCTGTTCCTTGACCTAGATTTCTTGAATGCTGAAAAAAGGTAAACAACGCATAGCTAAATCAACAAGAGGTACGAATGTTACCTGTTCAAACACGAACGAGTGCTGGTGTAGAGCTTTTGAACCTTGAAGGCTTTCAACGGCAGAGATCGACGGTGCCTTGATCTGTGAACAAGTCGGGGCATTTGTGCAAGTTGGGGATGGTGGTCTTAGGCAGAAGAGCTTCTCCTGTGAGGTGTCGTCCATCCCATGCAATATTTTCTGGCCTGCGTGGTGCCTGGTGCAAGAAAAGGATACCCATGCAACATATGTGCCCTTCGTTTGACAGCTGCCCAATTCTCCAAGGCGACAAATATTTGGCCAGACAGCAGCAAGTTTGTTGAGTCACCGGGAGGTTTGCAGTGAACCGCACACTGCTTGACGGCAGCCGTTCCTGTTCTCAGGCGTGAGATAGGTTTTCAGACGAATTATGCCCTGGGGATCCCAGAAGTAGAGCCTATCGCCTAATTAATAAAAAAATAAAATAGGGGTATCAGTAGTAAATTAATTGTAGATTTAAAATTAATCTCATTAATTGATTTGTGATAATGAAAATATTATTGATAATTTGAGAGAATAAAATATTGATATGTGATTTAACATTAAATAATATTTTGACGTGAATTTAAAATTTGACAACAATATCATTGTTGGGCTAAATGAAAGGTAATAATAATTAAGATCATTTTGAGACTAAGTATTAACACTGAGTTTATTTAATTATAATCATTTTAATCATATCGCTTTAGTATTATATATTAATACTAGTATTTGAATAGAATGAGGCTTATAATAGACTTTTTATGTCAACTAAACAATAATAGTGTCTCTATTGTTAAGGTCCAAATGACCAAGCAATCTTAATGTTACTTGTGGAGTTAGAAATAATTATTTATATGCCAATATTAAGGTTATAATGGTTAATAACAATACTAATATTAGTGTTAGTATATGAATAAATAGAATTTCCTTGTCACCAATCAAACAACAAAGAATTACTAAAATTTGTGTGTCGATTGAAATGTATGTAGTTGTCAGAGTGGATAAAATATTTTGATTTCAATAATAATAAATCGTTTTTAATTGGGTTAAATAGTAATGATATGATTAATGGTAGATTGGAAAATAAATATTATTATCATCATTTTGATCAAAGTATAACCAAGTTAATAATTTAAATTTAAAATTAAATACTTGTTGGTGCATTTAAGTTAATAAGATAAGAAATATTTATTATCAATTGATCCCTTCCAAAGTGAAACTTGACAACATATGTAACCACCTTATGATTAGATCAAATCCACATAAAGGACCTTAGCCTCCTTAGAGCTTGATGAGTGTCAAACCTTTATTAAACCCAAATGAACCTAATATGTGGTTTGGCTATAACCGGTTAACCCTCAATCCTAAACTCTAGTCTCCCAAGACTCACTCTAACCAATCCAAAGAGGGTATAATTAATGAATTGCATAGATAAATTTTACACTTAATTTAAAAATGTCTTCACGAAGGTGTAAAACTCATAATAGGTTTCATAATGCATCTCAAACCCTTAGGGAGATATGATAGATTGATTAATGTGTAAAAAAAATTTTAAAAAAAATGTTGGGTTTTCTTGTTGAAATTTTTGGGCATGACAATCTACTACAATAGAGTAAATGATGCCCTTTTCATGTTGATAGTAAGACTACTAGAAGGAGATAAAATTAAAAATTTATCATTGGATTCCACTACACTAATAAAAAAATATGGCAACTAGCTCATCCAATTTTCTAAGCTCTCTTACATTTGAGTAAGGGAATTTACAAGGGGGTTCCTTACAAGCCACAAAAATACCCAACAAAAAAATGCTAGAACTAACAAGAAATCTATGTGAAACACATAAGCTATTAGAATCAAATCATAGATTTGGGGTATAGTCCCCCATAATTATTGGAGTATATGTATGTTCCTCGGTTCCTTGTGCAAAGGATTCAATTTACAAACTTCAAACATGTACAAATTCTACACTTATCCTGGGTGCTGTCATAATAGTGGTTTACAATTCCTGAGAGGAACGAATTTTAGCTGAAATCACATATTTTTAGAAAATATAATGATTTAAGCCTTTAAAAGTTCCATTTTAAGGATTCCAATTGAAGGGGGTTTGATCAAATCACCTTAGATCAAACCCCCTTGGATAGAACCTGGCTAGTTTTAAACCATACCTATAAATGCGTCTCCTTTACACCTATCAAAATGCTGATAACAAATCACTTTTGATTTAGATTTTGGGGGATCAAATGAATTCATTTAAAATTTATTTCAAATGATTATGGTATTCCTCAGAACAAGCAATCCAATGAATATAATTTTAATATGTTTTGGTTTTGTTATGTATTTGTTTTTTAAGTTTTATTAAACATAGGTTTTTCATCGAAAATGAATTTCTTTGTTCTTCACATGTGGAAAAATAGAAGATTATCAAAAAAAAATTGAAAAATATGAGTGCACCAAATATTGAAGTCCTTGATCCAACAAATAAAATAAAATAAAATTTTGACATATACAAAAAGTTACGCTTATACAATTCGTTGTTTCAATTGTAATTCGTTTGACTTTGAAACTTGATTAAGGAAAAAATATTCAATAAAAAACTATCTAACCAAGTGGAAGCACTAGATATCAAAGTTACAAATCTAAATTTGAAAGAATTAGAAATTTATCCTTCATGGAAAAAAAGTTATGTTATACGGTGTGCGTCACTTTTTAAAAAATGTTGTTTTCTGAAAAAAATCTATTTTCGTGGGAGATGGAAAAAGAAGTGCAATTTGATTCCAAAAATTTTGAAAAAAATATTTTTAGAATCTACAGACAAAATTTGATGAGACTCTAGTTTTCACCATCTTCAAACTCCTCACAGTTTAGCCGCTATAGGTGCCCTAATGTAAAGATTTAGTTAAAAATAATAATTTAAGTGTCCAGTTTGGCCAAAAATTGTAAACCACTATTATGGGATCACCCTCCTACAAGGACTAATTTTCACCCTTATGGACAAGTGTAGAAATGGGTACTTAGATTTAAAGAACATTTCTCATCTATGAGACTTATTGGTTGACTGCAATGATAAACATTAGGTTAGAAGGAGGAGATATTATAGGTTGAAAACTTACCAAATGAAGGCCTTAAACACCCACATAGTCGTTGATCAACTATTTAATGACAGAGTGGTGTTATATCAAATATATGATAGATAAATTATTTATAATAATCATATTCTTAAACAAGAATAGGTATAATATGAAGCAGCTTCCTTGAATTCTTTAATGAAGGATATTTTTACTATAGTAAAACTTGGTTGAGTAAAAAATTGAAGAGGTGAAGTCATAAGGAATCCTTCTCACCTACAGTTCAAATATATAGTAAAGAAGAAAGATAAAGGTAAAATTAGGTTTTTGCAACTAGAGGTGGGTGTTCTTAAGAAAGGATCTAAGAAAACCTCCCAAACCAAAGAAAGAAAAGAAGACCAATAGGGAACTAAAATGATCTACAAAAGGAACATAACACAAACTATCAAGGAATAAGAAGTAACTTTGGAGAGAAATAAGAAATTTCAAGAAATAACTACACCCAATGGTATTGAATCATGTATATTGGCTCATGCTTCTCCATTTTCCCCATCAATTACCATTCATCCTTCTCATATGGTGGAAGTAGGTCTATCTAAATCATCAACTCCAACTAGTGCACACGCCTTTCAATAGTAGACAATAAGTTTGGTAAATCCTCATAGCTATCTAGTAAGACTAGTTACACTTTTATCCCCACCTTATTGAATATTGAGAAAATTACAAAATAAATGGAACTGAAAGTAGGATGTTGAGAGGAGGTTAGTAGTATATCCCAAGTGAATCCCATGGTAAAAGAAATCATAATAAAAAATGGTGAAGAAAGGAATCCTGAAATAAAGATGATAATGATATGATTGATATGTTTACATTATTGTTTAATACATATATCATGATTGATGAATTGACTAAAGAAGATGACACTATTACATTTCAACTCAACAATTGGTTGAATATCATAATAAATAGTATACCTAGTGATGGAAGAAATCCAAATAAAAATTTCTACCCATGACTACTCACTTCTTGTAGCTCTAGTGAGTTAGATGAGTAATAATGATCAAATTGATCAAATCCAAGTTGATATAGAACAATAAGAAACTTCTATAGAAGAATAAAGGGAAAATACAATAGTATAGGAAATATAAAATTACCTACTATGGTGGCATTTGAGCATGACACCTCAAAAATACACATAAAGAATAATGTAGAGGGGTGAGAGATACCTATTGATAAGGTAAGAGAAGAACCCCTATTAAAACTAGTATCAAGTCAAGAACAATTAAATGTATCTACTTAAGCTCCATAGGAGGATATAGTTCATACCATATTTGGACAACAAGTTAACTCTTTAAATATTTGGTGAAAAGTACAACAAAATAAAAAATATATTTATACTACACCTTAAGTGCCTACATGGTTAGATGTTAAGATTTACAGGAAGCCACAAGTAAGTATTTTTTCCATTGCTATTCAAAGAGTGTTATGAAAAAATAATGCTCTAAAGTTGAAGAAGAGGGCTAGGTTTTTATCCTCTATTACGAGGGATGCATCTAATTCTAGAGTTGTAGAAATTTTTATGCCAATAGAAAATAAGAATGATAGGGAACTTGAACTTGGTGATTATCGAATCACAACAAGTAATTTGGCCCACCTTACAAGAGATAAAGAAATTGATGAAATACAATCATTAGTGTCAACAATATTCACAAGGATACAAAAAGATAAAATACACGAGTAAAAAGGAAAGTTGAAGAGTTACAAGAATATATCAAACATTTTATTGCTCCTTTATAGGTCATTGACAATACCATTTGTTCTCCTCTCCTCATATCCTAGCAAGAGGAATCATCTTTAGATATGAAGAAATATTTATCTTAAGTAAATGAAGAATGAATCCATGATCTTTTTGATCAAGGTATAAAAATAATTTAACAATTTTTAAACTCAAAAACATTAGATTTCCACAGTCCATATCAATAAGAATTTGTTGCTTCTAGATTTAACTATGTGCTGGTTTTTGGATCAACGTTTCGGATCACACTCCATGATCCATCACCAGGATGCAAAAAGAGTTGAAGGAGTAGGAGATTGTAGATCAAACTAGTTATAAGGAAGAGGTGAGTAGAAAGGTTGCATAAAAAACATGTAAGTTTACTAAAAGAAGAAATCAAAACTTGGAGAAAATATAATAAAATCAATATAACAATAATGAAAAAAAATGAAAAATGAAAAAAAATAATACAAGAATATGAAAATAGAAAATACAACCAATCATTTAAAACATAAAATGTGAAAATAAAGAATGATATATTAATAAAAGTATTTCTTTCAAATTACAATTTATTTTATTTTCTTTTATTAAGGTAAAATATTGTATTAATAAAAATATTTATTTCTTATATTTTCAATATTGCTCCACTAAAACTCGGCACCATGAAGCGCTCTGCTCCAACACTCCTAAAGCCTGCTCCTCCCTTGGTCTTCAATCCCCTTGGCATGAGCTGTGAAGTCCGCGATGATGTTAGGGCCTCTGCTTCTTGGCGCAAGGGACAAAGTTCGTTGAGTTTTAGGGACGGTGTGAGGGGAAAAACTAGGGTTTCAGATTCACAGACGGGGTGGGAGTGCAATGTTGCTCTGCTACGCCAACATAAAAATGAGCGGTGCCTTGAAAACTTTGGAGAACAAGACCTGTGTTTTCTCTTATTTGGCCTCTTACAATGCCATCAACCCTGATTTTGGCAATGCCAAAGTAACAAGTTCCATTAGATCCAAGATTTTCCCTTTCCTGGTTTGACACTCTGAGCTCATCCCCAAGGTCTACTTGGACAGTCTTGCCTTGATCAAGAGGAATATTTGCAAGAACATGCTCTCATTTGCAGACTAACAAAATCTTGGTCCAAACTATGCGACTTAAATGCTTGGATCACACAAAATTGGAAGGAATATGTGAAAGAATAAATTTGTATTTATCCATGTGCTAGAGGATTCTTTATATTGAAATTTGACTCTACTGAAGACATGGATCTGGTGTTGCAATCAGGACCTGGATCTACAAAGGTGAATTCATAAGCATGAAGCCTTGGTATGCTTCTTTTGATCCCTAAATTGAGTCTCTCACATTTGCATTCCTTTGGGTCAAATTACCTTATCTCCCCCTCCAATTCTGGGAATTGGATTGTCCACGCGCTATTGGAAATGGCTTGGGAAAGTACCATTGTTCCTCCAATGAAACAATCAACTATAGTAGCTCCACTTGTGCACATATATGTGTGGAAATGGAATTATCTAATGGACTACCAGTTGAAATTTCTTTCAAAGTGGGAAAAAGGCGTTGGAAGCAACTAGTTCACTACAAAAAAATTGCCTTCAGGTGTAGGAAATGTTTTTCAATTGACCACTTGACTCATTAGTGCCATAAGAGGAAAAACATCAATCAGGCCTCAAATTGAAGACCCTCCTCGTGGATTGGGGCATATTCCCACCATTATGTCATCACTCCTGGAACTCCAAATGGCTTGCCTTCTTCACAAGCTCCTCAAGAAATTATTTCAAAACCAAATTCTCCCTCTCCTCTAGCTATACAAGATTCCTCTGTGTTGTCTCATGTGGTCCCAAATGATGGGGCCCTCTCAACTACCCCATCAACCTCTTCAACAAAAGATCTCACATTGGAGGTGGTTGATCATGTGGAGGCTTCATCGGTTCCTGCACCTGTTGGATCTCTTGTGGGTGACTCATGCTTGGATAGGGATAATGCCCTCTCCTCACAACCTTTTAAAGACACCCCAAATTCAAAGTTGGAGTGGACAAAAGTGAAAAGAAAGTTGTCCATTATAGCATTTTCAAATCACTCAATGTCGCTAAGATCCTGAACGATAAAGAATAAATGAATGCTACCTCTTTGTCCTCAGGCAGAGGAATACAATGGATGTAATAGGGCTAATTTGCAAGATGCAACCTACAAATACTATTGTGGCAGAATGATGTAGTACTGAATCTTTTTTATATCAATATAATCTTTGTTTACATACTAAATATATATATATATATATATATATATATATATATATTTCTTATTACGCCGAAGGCCTGTCCTATCTGAGCTTTCAGAGCTCAATTTGCCCATCAATGGCTAAAAAGCAGCGAGAAGGGGTAGTTGATAGTCTGGTCATTGGCAACCGTTGATTGTTTTCCGCCTGTATTTTGTCCTGCATCTTAGAAATGCAACTTGCAGCGGGTTCGTCGGTGTTGACAAGTCACGTACGATTCTCATAAATAAACAAGTTTCCTAATAATCCTATATGAGCTTTACAGGCTCATTTTTCCTATCGACAGTGCAGAGTCATTCTCAGGGCAGGCAAGAAGGTTGAACGCATCTCAACCGTTCATCATTTTTCACCCTTTTTTGTTGCTTTCCCCGTCGCTATCGCGTCTGAAAACATAGCGTATCAAATCTCAATGCTATCGCGTACCACCGCACATGGTACTATGCACTGCTTGTCATGCGTCCCTTCCTATTACCAAAAAATTGCCAAAACTATTTTTTCCATCCCACCGTAGAAGAAAAGATCTTGGAAGACTTTGAGGCTTTACCCTTCCATTCCTTGTGATCACAAGGGCACATACAACCTTGATTTCACAAGGGCACATACAGTCTTGATTTGCAGTGATTTGAAATTGATTTTTTTGCCAATGATTGGGCAGGTACAGTCTTGACCATTATACGCTTCAGAATGAAACTCCTCTATTCCTGGGCAGGTACAGTATTGACGTTCACGATACAATCTGGGAATGCTTGAAAGGAATAGGAAAAAAGAATTTGAAAGGAATAGGAAAAAAAGAATTTGAAAGGAATAGAAAACAAAGATTTTGAAAGGAAATGATACCCTAGAAACTATGCCACTGGTCAATTTGAAAGGTCAATACCGCCCCCCATTCTATTTTATCACAAGAAACTTGAACTGCTTTACATAATGCCTCAAAGAAGTGTGATTTCATGGAATGCCCTGATCGCAATGTATGCACAAAAACTTTCAAAAAAATGCAATCAGCATGTGTAAAGCCAAACTCCACAACTTTGTCAGCGTCCAGCCTGCCTCTGCCGAAAAGTGAGCTTTCGAACAAGGTATGAACCTCCATCAAAGTTTAAAGGGAGGGTTTTGTAATATTTTAACCAACATTCGTGTATATCACAGATTTCAAAATCCATGTACATCTACTTCACACAATCTAGACAGGTGAAAACCATATCGAGAAACAAGGAAAAAAATCAACAATTCAAAAAATTGATACTGGCAATGTGAAAATGAAAGAGAACAAGTCTCACACAGTCCTGTGCCAATCGTTCCTCTTATGGATCCCGTATCAAATTTAATCTCCATGTACAAAAAAAAACATAGCACACAAAGAGGAGTCGATCTAACAACGAATGCATTCCATCAATGAGATCAACTGTAATAGATACCATGGTCAAAATAATTTGCATGGCACTCAAATTAGCTTTCCTGATCTATGCACCCACCAACAGATTGGCCTCAAACACTTGAATTCAAGGTAGGGTGAGAGCATTGACACATATTCAAGACACACAGGAAAAACAATATGTAGGTGGCATGATGTATTGTTCGATGCATAGCATGAATGCCATGTGGAGACTAGGGTTGTGGAGGCATGTTAGTTGTTAGGATAAACCTAGGATGAAGTTAATAAAATAGATTATGGTCAAATTTAATGTTTAGTGGTTGGCACCATTCACGTTTACCGACAATGCAACAACGAAATGTTAACTGGTGGTAAGAAGCCGCAGAGGCCTATAGAGCTGGTCACACGTCACCAACACATAAATTCATTTATTTTTGCACTTTTATTTCAATTTGAAGTGACCCGCGTAGGTATGCATTCATGTTTAATTTGGAATGAATGAATGAAAGATTTTAATGACGTCCACGAGACTAAACAGTCTATGGGACCAAGACACAACTTAATTTTCTTTCATGCTCTTTTCTAAATCAGATCTCCTACTATTGATTTTGACTAGAAGGCTGGCCGTCTGGTTGATCTTATCCTCCTCGAATAACTGCTGCATATCGTCCATACCCAAACTATTTGCATACTGTTTACGGATGTCTTCATAAGCTATGCATTCCAAGAAGAAGTGTCGCTCTGTCTCAACCACCCCCTTATTGCAGAATATGCAGGTTCTTTCTTCCCACGTTTCCTTAGGAGACTTCCATCTACCGGTCTCGCACCTAAGATGATGTGATCCTGTCCTCATTTGTGCTATTAACACCCTCGCTTTCCCTTTAATAGCAGCCCCTAAATACGTTTTTTCACCATGATCCTTTGTCGGGTTAAACTCTTTGATGTAGTATGCTTTTTTTCGTCCAATCTGATTTGACCACATGGCAGTCCTAAATTTTTCCTTCACATAATCTTTTATTTCACTATTGGTGTTGGGACACTCCTGCAATTTGATGTCCCACTTGTTCAGCCACTTGTTGTTATGTTTCATCCAAGTTTTCTTTCTACGGTTTAGCGCCTCCTCCATAACCGCTTTGGGCCACCGGTGGTTGTCCATGTTTTCAATCTTCTTTAGATAACTTATCAACCGAGTTATCGCCGATGCCTCCAAGGGAAAAGCCCCCGCTTCAGCTAAAAGAATTTCATATGGGACCGTGGCCTTAACTTTGAGATTGCTTGTTATTAGGTGTTTTTGGATTCTTTCAATTTGTCTCCAGCTGCAATTTGACATATTGCTTCCCCACACTTCACACCCATAAAGTACAACTGGCGTGACAAGTAAACCAAAAAGAGTTTTCTTGGTTTTCCAATCCCAAAGTTCTGCTTTCCTACATCTGTTTTGCAGCAGAAAAAGGCTTTCCACCCTCCCTGTATCCTTTTCGCCCGACAAGTCTCCCAGCTGAGCTTATGGTGAAAATCAATCCCAAGATACTTGTATTCTTTCACTATATCGAGTGGACTACCTTCAAAAGAAAGATATGTTGTTTTTCTTTTCTATTCAAAGAGAAAATCATGATTTTGGTTTTGGTGGTGTTCACTTGCATCCCCACTTCCTGACAGAAGTGTTCTAAAGCTTTCAAATGTTCTCTTAACCCATGAGCTGTTTTTGAGATCAAAATAAGATCGTCAGCATAAAGAAGTAATTTCACTACATAACCTGCTAATTGGATACTGTCCCCTCCATCCTTGCTTAACCAAGCTTCCAACTTATCAATGTAGAGCCCAAAAAGCGTGGGAGATAAAGGGCAGCCTTGCTTAACCCCAATGTCGCTGCCAAAACATTCTGACATACCCTCACTTGTTCTGATTTTAGCATTAACCTTCTCATATAACCTGTGAACAGCTACTCTAAACACATTTGGAATGCCTAATTCTTCCATCCTATTCCACAGTTTGTCCCTAGGCACCGTGTCAAAAGCTTTCTTGAAGTCAACGAAACAGCAATAAGCTTCCTCACCCTGGCAGTCCCAAATCTTCTCAATCAAGTGCCTAAGGGTGATGCAGTGATCAATGGTAGAGTGCCTAGATCTGAAGCCTGCCTGCCCCTTTGCCCTTTTGCCCTCATTTTCTGCCCAGTTGTTGATCCTATGCTCCACCATGCTCCCAAAGAGCTTGCCAAAAATAGGATTAACCATAATTGTGCGGTAGTTAGATGGGTTATTGATATCACCACTTTTAAACAAAGGAATGACCACACTAGTAGTCCACTCCACAGGAAAGCCTTCCTGATTGACATTGTTGAAAATTCTTGTTATGTAAGGAGCGAGAGTTTCAATCCCCCACTTTAGAAATTCAGCCTGAATCCCATCTATGTACTGTGCTTTCCCACTTGCTAACTTCTTTATTCCCTGTTTAATATCATCTACGGTGAATAGTTCCATTGATGTGTTAACAACTGGAGGGATGCCTTTCTCGTGGACCCGCTCATAAAGGAGCCTAGCATACTCTAACCATTGGGCATCTGTGATATTGTTCTCCACCTTCTCTTTCTTTTGCTGCAGTTCCCTCCAAAAGCCTTTAGGATTCTGCTTCCCAAGTGAGATTAGCTCCTTCCTTCTTTCATTAACGTATTCCATTTTTTTGGATTGCACTAATTTTACATATTTTTTCTTGTATTCTTTGTCCATATCACACTCCTTTAGCGATCTCTTGGCTGCCTTACACTCATCATCATACCACGGATTTGCCGGAAATGTGTTTGCAGCCCTCACCTTGGGAAAAGACCTTTTGCATGCATTTAATGCTTTGTGGATTATCGGGATCAGCAAACTGCTGTGAATATGGGCATCAGCCTCTTTAACAGAGTTAATCTCTCCCTCATTCTTCAAATCATGGAACTGCTGTCTAAGAACAGCATTAAATATTTCTTTATTTTCCTGATTTATGAGGATTTTACCCTTGGGAAGGTCTTTTTTTGCATGTGTTGAACTTGCTTGTTGTGCTGATTGATAGTAGAAACACGAAGCTTAACCCGAAGGGGTAAGTGGTCAGAATTCATCTCAATAGGACAGTCCTCTATGTCAAACTCCAGCAGCCTAGAACCAAAACTTTGAGAGCAAACCACGTAGTCAACCACACTTTGACCGTTGTAGGTCTTGCACGTGACTCCCCCAGATGTCGGCCAATCTCTCACCCCGTTGCAAATAACCATGCCAAACAAACTACAAAGCCCAAGTAATTCAGTCCCAAACGAATTCACAGTGCCATTATCATCTTGAGATGTTCTTTCCCAATGGAAACCACCACCTTCCTCCAACCATAAAGGATTGTTCTCCCCTTTTGCTTCACTGCTCAACTGAAGAGACTGATTATTAGCTGTCCTTGCATTAAAGTCCCCCATTAAAACCACATCTCCAAGAATGTTAAAAGTAGAGATATCTTTTTTTAGTGATGCATACGGATCTTCCTTGTCTAAATTCCGCTTCTTATAAAACTTTGAATTTTTAGGAGCAAAGTAGCAAGCAGCTAGACTAAAAGTTACCCCTTTTTCAGTTATTTGCAGCCATATGTATTGTTTATTTGTGTCTTCTTTTACACACTCAACAATTCCCTGCCACTTCTCAGCTACTAGCACTGCAACCCCTCCATGACCTTTACCTATTTCATTTCCTTCGTTCCACACTGAAACTTTCTTATACCCTTCGAAATCCAGAATTTTGCAGCCCTCATGTTCATGCGTTTCCGTAAGAATGATAATATCTTTCCCTTTTGCTATGGGCCCCAAACCAGGTCCTCTTCTCCATGGATATCCTCTACAATTCTAGCTTACAACATGTAGGTAGTCCTGTGGGGCCCATAAATCCTATTTCTTGTTTGAGAAACGATCACTAATTTGGGCTTTCCCGTTCTTCAACCAAGCCCATTTGCCTTCATTTCTTGTTGTTTTTACCTTCTCCCATTCCTTCCTTTGTTCTTCTTGTTGCTCGAAAGTCAAATCTTCATCTAAATAAATATGTGTACCTTTAAGTAACCCCCTGTTTTTTAGGATCTTATTTTTATCTTCTAAATTTCTCAAAGTGACTCTTACATGCCTATCTCTTCCTCCATCTATCTTTCTCCCAATTCTACTAGCTTGCTGAATATGCCCTGCCCAATGCAGCTTATCTTTAAGGAATTCTCTTATTAGAATGTCGATTCTCTCCCTCTCCCCGAAGTCCTTCAAACCTTTAATGATAATGTTTGTAACCCTGCTTTGTTTATCTTTTTCTTCTCTTAACTGTCTTTTAACTTGTTGTTCAATAATTCCTTTTCGCTCGTTTGATGATCCACTCACCGTTTGTGACCAAGATTTGGCCTCCTCTATGTGTACCCTTAACTGATTCTCTTTTACCTCCAAGTCTGCTAATGCTGTTTGGATCCCCTTTAACTCCATTATATTTTCTCCTCCCTCTACCGTTGATTTCTCGTTTTTTGTTGTTTTTAATTGGTCTAACTCTTGCCTTAGGGTGATCAATTCTTGCTGCCCCTTCTCCATGTTAACTTGCAGATTTAAAATTTGATCTTGCATCATTTTATTATCCTTTTCCAGCCTACAGTTTGCTTCAATAATTATTTTAGATCTGCTATCTTTGTACCTCCCCTTTGTTTCTAGATCATCAAGTCTACTTTTCAGCCTCATGAGCTCTTCTACATATAGTTCTGATGACCATAACAGCGGTGAGGACGTGGGATTGTAGATTTCTTGAGATGCCTTTTCAATGACAATCTTGTTTATAATGGACTCTTCCGCCTTTCCCATGGTCCCACCCACCATACCTGTGTTTGATTTGTGGTTCACTGAGTTACCTATTACCTTCCCATTACTTGTATGTTCAGCTTGGTTTGTTTGCTCTTCTTTCTTGGATACCATCTTAGATGCGCCTGCCTTATTGTTACAGACCTTAGGTAAAATCAAAGTGAAGTTTTTCTTTTGATTTTGTTTCAGTTTCCTTTTCATAGCCAACCTGCGCCTTAAAATCCCGTTGTATTGTTTCGCATTTACGAAAATCAACCCTTCTTCCGCGTTCATAAGATTCAAAATACTTGATAAAGACAACCTTGCTAGCAGCGGGGCCAAAAAGGTTGCCAAACCCCCATCACGAATAGTGGTCCACCCATTTGATCCCTGAGGAGTGTGAAACTCTGAAAACCTTAAACCCCCTTGAGCTAGAAGATTCAAGAGGTCATATATTTGCACCTGTGGTTTGCTTGCTATGTTATTACCCGAAATGCACTCTAGTGCCCCCATTTGTTTTGGAATTGTGTTTGAAACCGATGTTAGAGGGCCCCCTGCCTCAACATCCTGATATGTCAGACCTCGGTTATCCCCCATAATCCCCCTGTTTACTCTCATGCGGTGAATAACTGTCTGATTGTTACCAGTTTATGTGGGTATGCCAGTTGTTGTATGGATGAAAGGAGACAAACAGATATGAAACAATAAAATAATGAAAAGCCGAAGAGGTGGAGAAAGTGACAAGGACATTGTTGAAAGTGACAAGGAAGCAACCAGCATGTGAGGAAGTCACATAGCCTTTTACTACCCAGTTGCTAGCAGTTGTAGTCTAGGCATTGGCTAATATAATTTGATTAATTTTTCCAATTATCATGGATCCTCATAAACCATAAATTTTATAGAGTAAAATATAAAATAAATATTAAGAGATATGGGTATTATCATTATTATCAATTATACTGAAATTATAATTAATGGTATTAATATTTAATATCAAAACGTTAGTATAGAGTTATTTATTAAAAAAATAGTTGTGAATTTTATTTGTAAAAGTTAATGGGTTTTACTGCAATTCAAGTTTTTCTTATATTTTATTTAAATAATATACAAAAAAAAAAGTTGGAAGAATATATAGTCTATAAACTTTAAATGTATAATGCATAGGCATTTGGTTTAACTATTCTTTTTGGGAGCCAACAATTGATCTTGATGTGAGAGTAAATAGTTTCAACTTGCTATTTGCATAAATTACAATAATATAAATTAGTTGATAATTCATATCACAACGAAATATATCATTCAATAAAATTAAAAATCATTTTCCAAAAATGACAAGCATGTGGCAAGCATGTTGCTTGAAATTCAAAATGGTGCTCTCCACTTGGAAGGAAAATACAGTTATTTATAAAAGCTCCCTTTATATTTTGTTTTTTTTATTATTATAAAATATCATTGTTCTTTATTTTTTAAAAGAGGTTTACAATATAATTAGTATTCATTTTTAAGCTATTTACAATAGTACTGTTTAATATGAATATCACAAAATTAATTTGCATAAATATAATATAATAATAGAATAATAACATAAATCTAATAATATAATACATAAAATAATGACATAAATAATAAATATTTAAATAATAATATAATAGTTAATATATTATTCCATATTTATAAAAAAAAATTAATAATACTATTAAAATCATTTTCTAAAAGATCTATCAATTGATCTTATTTACTTCACAGTGTACAAAAAATACCATTTTTTTTCCTAATTGACCTTGTTTTACGTGACCTAAAATGATTTTGATAGATTACAGGTTTACAATCTCTTATTTTATTAATGTACAGTGGAAATTGGATTTTGGTTACCTATTTAAGTTGGTATTCAGAGGGTTCTACTACAGATAAATTTAATATTAAAGCAATGTATTGGACTGCATCCCATTTCACACAATGAGTTAGTTACCTCATTTTAGAGCTTGCTTATATTTAACCTGCCTTTTAGGAATACTTTTATGATTTATTTATCTTAACCTTACTGTGATGTTCTATTTTACATTATTAGAGATATTCTAAACATTATGAATACTTTTAGAGGGTTCTACAATGATGTTCTAAACATTTTGAAAATTAAAATTTGGCTTCATAATGACAAAGCTCTTCAATGCACATGCTCTTCTTTTCAGGTCCAATAAACAACATATTTGCTGTCAACTTTACATGTTTTGCAGATTTAAAAGAAAATACTTTCATTCAATATCAATTAGAGATATTTTTCAAACAGATTCTATACAAGGCAATGCTAACTACATATTCATCATTCGAAAAAAAAACTAGGTTTCATACTTCATTTGATATTGAGTTGTTGCTTTCATCATTCAAAATTATTGAAGGTGTAAATCTATTCATCATTTCTATTACCTGGACTATTACTCATTTCAATTATGTCAATATCATTACTCAGCTTGTATTACTATGTAACTTCCATTGCTAATCATTTCAATTATATCAATATCATTACTCAACTAGTATTACTATGTAAATTTCATTTTTGTGTAAATTGTAGATCATTTATCAATTATGCATTCACTTATATCTAAATACTTGCTCAGCTTAAAATGTAAATCTTTATTTCTCTCTATGCTTAAAATGTCTTCAAATTATGGCTCACTCTGATTTATTTTTATTTTTATTTATTTATTTATTTATTTTATTTTATTTTGTTATTTTTTTTTTAATTTTTTTTTTCTGTAATACAATTCAATACAAAACATTCTATTACAAATATGGGTCATTATTCCACTTTTATAATTTCGTATGAGTATTATTAATCTTACTTGGAAATTTCAATTCACTCCCAATTTTTTACAACTGCTTGCTTGGCAACTCCCTACTATTAACTAAGTTTTTAGACTCACATCATCAAATATGATGCAACATCAGCATGCTTGTGCAATCACAAATATTGCACATTATATAAACAACTAAGCTACTGGATCATCTCCCCTACGTATGAAACTTAATTATAGATTCTACAAATTTTACTGTTCACTGTAACACTTATTCAGTATGCACACAACGATGACACAAACCTTTTTGCTACAAACATAATCCCAAATTCTCTCCCTATTTCACCATCCACAAACTCTTCGGCGTACCTATTGCACACTAGGGTGCCATTGCTAGTTTTAACATTGTATCATTCTTTGTTTTCACATTTTATGTTAAATGTTGTATTTTTAAATGATTGGTTGTATCTTCTATTTTCGTATTATTGTAATATTTTTATTTTATTTTTAGTTTTTTTCATTATTGTTATATTCATTTTATTATATTTTCTCCAAGTTTTGATTTCTTCTTTTAGTATTTTTTTGTGTTTCTTGCACAACCTTTCTCATCACCTCTCCCTTATAACCAATTTGATCTACAATCTCCTACTCCTTCAACTCTTTTTGCATCCTGATGATGGATCACGAAGTGTGATTCGAAACATTGATCTAAAAACTAACAAATTTTTCAACTGTTAGGATGAAGCCAAGGGATTGTAAGAAAAAAAAAATATATATTGAAGGATGGATCTAAATAATAATAAGAATAGAATAGCATGATCTTCCAAGGCTATTGACCATTTATAAAATAAAGGATAATATATTAGACACCCAAATAAACCCACACATAAGGAGGTGGATAGAAAAAATAAACTTTGAGGAATATTTGATAGGGAATGCCTAGATTAAATGACAATGCAATAGAATTACGTAATTGAATTGAAATATGAAAATATACTATTACTTGAATATATAACTAGACTATCCTTCAACCCATACGATGATCAAAATGATATGACCAAAATACAAGATAGCTTCAAGAAGATCAACCTAGCTAATTTGGATCAACATGCAGGCAATTTAAAAATTAAATTCTATTCAAAGCCTTAAGTTAATTAAAGTATATTCCAAAGTTTATTTTTCTTTCAAGATAGATGTATATACATAAGAATTTTCTTCTTAGATGATAGTGTCATACACACACATCAATAGAATCTTTCATTTCCCTTCCAAGATCACATTTTGAACCTATCTCAGAAATCTCTCTCAATCTATCATTTAGTCTTTCAATTTTTAATGCTCTGTCCAACAATATTTAAAGCTTTCTCTAACACTCAGTGTGCATTGTAATATTTATGTAGACTACACTAACATTTTTAACACTCTTAAAGGTCTTGACAACACTCTATAACCAACTTGATCTCCCTTAGATTTTCTAACAAGTTGAGGTTATTTTTTCTTAATATTTTTTCAGTTAGTTCTCAAGTACTTTCTCATTTGTTTACTTCTATTGTTGCTAAATACTTTATTGTGTACTTGGAACCTTTAGGCTTTCACCTCCATTATGTTAATATACACGATAGTTTGTCACTCCTTGTAGACTTGAGAGTGGCATTCATAGATTTAATCACCACTTTTAGATCCTAGACAAATATAGGATAAGAGAGCACACATTTTTTAATATTTTTGGCTACTCATGGAGTTTGAAAGACCAAAATAGGGGCTTAACCATTTTTGCAAGTTCATAACTAACCCTAACATCTCCTCTCATTTTAAATATATGTTTTATTTATATTTTTTCACCACATTGGGGTTCACAATTCATTTCTATTCTTTTCTTTATCATTTTTGTTTATTTAATTTATTGTTCAATCTAGTTTATACCATCTTCTTTATCACTTGGAGCTATTGTTGTGTCTCTTTATTTTCTTGTGTGCAATTGGGCATGATTTTAAGGTGAAACTTATGATTTTACCAATGTCCTATGTTGCAAGAGCCATATGGATGGGAATACATTGTATACATCCACCCAACATAGACATGTTCAATAGAGAGCTCTAGCTTTAAGCTTCAATTTCCTTGGTAATTATTAATTTCTATTTTAGATTCAATTTCTTTTTTAAAAAAGTTAGTAGTTAATTAGTATAATTTCAATTTTTTGCATTTTTTTAGCATATTGGAAATTATTTTAAGTTTAAAGCATTCTTAGGATACTCTAGTTTTTTTTTTTCTCTTTTATATTTGAATAGTGGAAAAAACACTCAAAACATCATATTTCAATAAAAATTTAGAATTATCCTAGAGTAGTGTAGGAAATGCATTTGATTTGGAAAATAAAGGAAACATTATAAAATTTAAATAATTTTTCCTACATTAAAATAGCCATTGAATTAGTGCATAGATTAAAAAGAACAAAAGTGGTTAAATCAAAACCTTAAAAATATTCTTATTTTCTTTTGGGTGGCTAGAAAAATGTATAGGATTCAATGGGGCAAAAAAAACTGATAGAGAGATGTGGTGGGATGAGTGAATGAGGTAGCCATCAATAAATCAACATAGGAAGGAATATGACCAAAATAAGAGGTGGGTTGGAATATAAAATTCAAAGGAAAGGAAGGTGTGAGCTATGTTTGTGTCAAAGAGGGGATATGGTTTTGTGGCTACAAGGGTAGGGGAATGTGAAATTGTGGATGTGAAAGACTAGTACATGTAAAAGTGGAAATAGAAGCAATGGCAGAAATTTGTAGAGGGGTAGATGAGTGGATAGGCAAATTAATGGAAATGGATGAGGCCATTAAATAAAATAGAGAAGTGGATGCTCCAAGTGGATCAAAATAAGTATGGAAAATACTTGAAGTGGGTGCATACTCAATCCATAATAGAATTTCCCCCCAAAATAATAATTCAAAACTTAAATTTTTTGGAAGAAGAAACTTTAATAAGAGTTGAGAAATCAAAATATTAGAAATAATAGATAATAGACATAAATTCCCCTATTGGCAGTTGGTATACCTTTGGAATGGTGTAAGGTCCTTGGTCTTGAATTTTGGGTTATCTACTTTTTCATATGTAATTTTCAGGGTGGTTATATATCTTATCAATGATTGTGCTTAGAGATATGGCCCCTAGGATATGAAGTCACTAAATAGGAAATTGATGGTTTACTAACATTTTGTTGAAGAGTCAAAAGGATACAACTAAGGAAAGGTATGACACTTATGAAGAAAAGTCCATGAAGGTGCACATGGAGCAAAAGAAACCAATAATTTAGAAGAAGCTTAGAAAGATGGTTGATGAGATTGCAAAGGAAATGGGCATCTCAAAGGAACAAATGTAGTATGCAAGAGAAAAATCTTAGGGATCTAATCAAGTGTTGTAGGAGGATCTAGAAGCATAAGAAGATTAGGTAGGATAGCTACCACTCCTCCTCCTATTTAGAAGTCCTTCGAGACTAGGCAACCTATTGGAGAGAAAAGGAAATCAATAGTTATTCCTCTATTGAAGGAGAAATCCCCTCCGATTGTGCACATGACAAGGCCAAAGAAGAAAAAGGCTACTCTAGTAGCACCACCTGTTGCCCCTACAAATAAGAGACAAAAGAAAAAGGAAATGACAGAAAGGTTTACAAGTGTAAATGTAGAAGGAGGAGGAGGAGGAGGAGATGGTCCACGAAAGGAAGAGTGAAGATTCACAAGGTGAAGAAAATGCTAAAAGAAGAAGATATAACAATATTAGTACAAATAGTGAAGAGGAGATTGAGAAAGAAAAAGAAGAATTTGTAATACACGTGAGAGAAAATAAGAGAGAAACCACATAGAAAGGATCTTCAGAAAAGAAGAGCTAAGAAAAAATAAAGAAGACTTTGGATGAAGTGAAGAAGAAAAAGTTAAGACCTTGTAGTCTTTTAAAGGTAGAGGCACAGGTAAATGGAATAATTCAACATGATATGCTTGGAGAGACTATAGCTTTGTACAATGAGGTTAATGACACTGTTAAGGCCACAATAGTAGAGGCCATTGTAAAATACATCATAATGCTTGAGGTGGACATGAGGAACATACAAAAGAAGTTACTTGTGGAGCTTTGGAATGTTTTGGTAAAGAGAAGACAAGAGGCTATTGAAGAGGATGCTAAGATGAAGGCCCATTCTCTTGAAGTGATTAGTGCTCCCTTGTCTACAGAAAATAAGGCCATATTGGCCCAATTGTACATAAAATAACTAAGAACTAAACAAAGGGTAACAATGTTGATGAGTAGTGACAAGGATAATCATGAGAGACTTTGATAGGAGACTATTGACAAGGTTGCAAACCTAGCATAGAGGATAGGGATGACCCCAAAGCACAAGGATCCTGCTCTGAAAGTTGAAGAAGAAGAGAACATTGATTCTCAACATGAGCATATATAAGAAAATACCCCTCTAAAAATAGAAGAGATGATACAGGAAGATGCAGAAGCAAACAAAAATGTTGAAGAAGAGATAGATTCTAGTGAGGAAGTAGCAAAGGAAGATACATCCACTCCTCCAGTACCTAAAGTAAATGTCACTCCTTTGGTTAACACAAAGAACCTTGCAGAGGAAGAGAATAAGGATGATGGTGAAGAAAATGTTGATGTGGAGAAGGAAGAAGAGCAAGAAAAGGAAGATGAAGATAAGAATAAGGATACATCTACAGATGCAAAAAACAAAAGAGGAAAATCCAATAAACTTTGGGAAGAATTGGTAAGAGGACTTAAAGGGGAAAGATGTGGAAATTACAAAGGCTTTTGGTGAATCCTCTGACTCCTCTAGAGATTCCTTGAAGAACCTACTCAACATGCAACTTAATTTCTAATTTTTTGTGTCATAATAATTGCTATAGCTACCAATGCAATAGGGAAATGTAGATCTGGACAAGATCTCTCCACTCCACAAGCTACAATTGGTAAATGTATTTCATACATCTTCCCGGAAGGATATCGTAGAAACACACGAAAAGAGTGGAGAGTTAACGGAGGAAGCAAACAAAGCATTACAGGAATTTATACCTAGAGAAAAAAAGACACATCTCTCTCTGGTATGGAAAAATTAAAACTTTTAATTGATTCTTTGAAAGAATATGCATTTGGACTTAGAGGTGAAGTAGAAAAAGAATTAGAAAAGAGAATAATTGATAAAAAGATTATGAAGATCATAGGGAAGTGTGCAATTGCACACAAAAAGTTTTTAGAAATGGTGAAGGATGCATAGATTTATGTGGATGAGGCGGAGGCCTTATTCTAATACTACATGAAGTGGCTCGAAGCCACACAAAATATAAAAAGTGAAATGGACTCCATTGAGTCCCAGATCAATAAAGCCTCTAGTGCATATGATTTGGCATTAGACTTAGTTGGTACCACAAGGAGTGTAATTGAAGATATGCATAAGAAGTTCTTCTAGCTACAAGCACAAAGGGAAAATGCCATTTTGTAGTTTTGAGGAATAAGGGACGTGGTGAACGACAAATTTATACCTATCTCAAGTGCCCTTTTGAGTGCTAATAAGGCTATGCAGATGAATATGGTACCTAGCACTCTGGAAGAAGGAGAAGAGATATTGATGGAGTTTGAAATGTAGTGCAGATTGCTTGAGCCAGCATTGAAGACATGGATTGATGGCAAGCAAGCATGGAAAAACCATTTGTAGAATTTGCAGGCGTCAACTTCTTATGGTTGACATATTTCTCATTCTTTATGTATTTCAATTTTTAGTTTCAAGATTCTTTGTACATGTGCAGAGTATATAGAGTAGTTTCTAATACAAAAATTTTGGTTTTACTTTGGTATATGACTTAGATTCCAAGTCAATTCAATCTTCCAGTTTGTACATATGTATATATTTCTCCTGGGGGGAAATATGGTATAAGTCAAAATAGCTATAAAAATTGTAGGCATCCTTTTCCCTTCATGTTAAAGGGGGAGAATTTTTTGGAGATATTTTTACATGTTTCCATCAATGACAAAGGGGGAGATTGTTGGAAGAATTGCATTGATGTTGTTGTTGGCAACATGAGCATGAGAAATAAGCACAAGGTATATAAAAATGTATTGCAGTGTTGTCATTGATGTCAACATTGTATCTTGATGTGGGAATCATGGTGTAGATCATTTTGGTTGGTTCTAATAGTTTTTGGAGTGTTTGTGGAAGACATTTTTGTAAGATGGTTTGATTCGGTAAAGTGGTTGTGATGGAAAATTGACTAAGTGTCAACTCTATTATTTTTTTGTAATAAAGCATCTTGTTTTTGGGTCTGCATCAGTCTACAAATGAAGATTTTATTATGCACTTCTAACATTATTTTGTTAGGTGTTAGAAGTATTTGATTCCAAAATTTCATCATGTTTTGGCTTTTAGTTTGAAATATCTAAGTGGCAGAAATTCAGTTTGGTAGTTTATAGTCATTTCTTTTACAATGCATTTGAGTGGGAGAGTCTGCACTCCTCCATGGATAAGTTTTTGGATTTCCACTCTTGAGGATATATTGACAGATGGCATTAGTGTGTGAATTCTAGTTGGCAATGAATGTTGAGTTCATGTGTCCAAATGTGGATACATACTTGAAGAATTTTGGTATTAGGT
Organism: Sequoia sempervirens; assembly: GCA_007258455.2. Lineage (NCBI taxonomy): Eukaryota > Viridiplantae > Streptophyta > Pinopsida > Cupressales > Cupressaceae > Sequoia > Sequoia sempervirens. The sequence goes on along the minus strand of VDFB02105785.1, from coordinate 316,025,459 downwards.
ATTCCGCAGTGATGATCTAATAAGTTTGAAGGTATGTGAAGGTTAAATATGCATTGTGGTATTATGTGAGATCTATTATAGGTTCGTGTCGACCTATTTCAAGTTATTTTGAGATTTAAATCTTGGTGAAAAGTGTGTGTGTGGAATAACTTAAGCCGACAAGTTATATTTTGAATGTTACACCTAATTAGGTTGACCTAACTAATGTTATGCTCAAAGAAGATATATATGTTAGATATTTTTTGGTGTTTTGATGACAATGATGAATGTTACAAGTGTTCTACATGTATGTGATGTTAATATTGTTAGAGAAGTGTGAATTTAAGTTGTGAATTTTGAGTAGAAGATTAGAGTGATGTGAATGAAGAGGAAAGTAGAATGTTATATCTAAATTAGATGAAGTGTGTAAAATCAGTTTATTGAGCTTCATTGGAACTATATTTCATGCATGTGATAGATGCAATTGTAACAGTTCAAATTAGGTTGTGAGCCACAATAACTCTTCTATCTTTTTCTCTGTGGCTAGTGAGTCCACCTGGAGTGAGCACTTCTGTAAATATACTATAACCAGTTCTAATTTATTGTGATCTAATCCTCACCATGATTTTTCCCATTTTGGGTTTTCCACATAAAAATCCTGGTGTGAACATGTGTTATGTGATAAAAGAAAAAGGATATAATGATGAAAACATGTACAAAGAAGATGTTTCTATGAGAGAAGATTTGAAGAAGGTTGTGATAAAAGAAGAAATATTTTGGGAGAAAAAATCAAGAATCAATTGGCTTACTCTTGGTGATAGAAACAAAATTTATTTACCAATCCACACTTAAACATAAAAAAAGAAATACTATATCAAGCTTGACCACAAAAGATGGGATAATTGTGGACTTTGATGAAGAGATTGGGAATGTTTTTTCGTTATTTATTATTATATTTTAACAAAATATAGACTAAGGAAAGTAATCCTAAAAAGGTAGAGGAAAGGTTAGAGGAAATCCATTCTATTTTAAATGAAGAAGATAACAAAAATCTAACTAGAGTTGTTTCTTTGGAAGAAGTAAAAAATTTGTGTTTTCTTTTGATCCCTTTAGGGTCTAGGGCCTAATGGGTTTCATGATGCCTTCTTCCAAGATTATTGGGACATAGTTGGACAAGATCTTTATATTGCTACCAAGTGAAAGGAAATATGTAACCTCCCAACAAAATTTCCACATAACTCAAGTAGATAAATCTATGCAAATATGTTTTCATAATCCATATGTTAAAGAATAGACAACATGCCATCAAAGATGACACAAGATATACCTTGGGAAGACCCTCAAGAGGAAAAAACCCAGTCTCCAAAAGCATCCACCACTCATGTATTTTTCAGCAATAAAACCATTATAATGCATCTTCAGAGTCTCCATGAATACCCTTGAAATACAAGCTCTCTACAAGAACTCCACATGAACAAGAATGTAACCACACATCCCATTCCATCCTTCAACCCTGGCAAATGTAAACAAGAGATGCTCTCAACCCCTTAGCCAAATCAACCAACTAAATAACCTTATACAATATTCATTTGAATTATTTATAGACATAAACTTGCACAAAACTACCAAGTGTTATTACATAAAGTATGTGACTAATACCACGAGCTTACAAAACCATTAACCCCCACATTTACTTTTTGATACTAAGTTTTCCCAATATTAAATATTTTTTTCCAATGTGTAACCCACATTAAATATTTAATCCAATGTTACATACAACACATAAAGTGACCCCAATAATGGTAACCCCATGTGATGCATGCATCCCTAGATCCTCTAGGTGAACTATAAATAACATTAAATTATATTATAACATTATGCAAGATGGACAACACACCTTTTCCTAACATCAAGGACTTCATCAAATATTTATCTTTGTTGAAATAGATGAACAATATCTTTATTGTTTTAATCCCCCAAAAGATGGACCCTAAAAGTGTGTTGGATTATAGACCTATAATTTTATGTAACACCTCCTACAAAAAATTCTTACAAATTATGGTTAACAGAATCCAACCTTACATGGAAACATAATATCTCATAGCTAGAGAGGTTTCATGAAGGGGAGATAGATCATGGATTCCTTCATCGAATATTAAGAAGTTATCCATTCAATAGAAAAAAGTAAAAAGTAGGGAATGGTTATTTCAAAAGCCTATGATAGGGTCAACTAGTGCTTTCTCTTCATTGTGCTTAAAAAGTTTGGGTTACAAGGAGGATTGTTAAATTTGATTAAAGATTGCCAAACTGCACCTAAATTCTCTACCCTTTTCAATTGTGTTCCTAGAGGACTCTTTGGGATAGGAAGGGGGCTTTGACAGGGGGGACTATTATAATCAAATTTGTTCATCGTACTGGTTGAGGCTTTGGGTAGGAACATCTCTAGACAAGTTTCAAACAAGGTTTTACAAGTGATGAGTCCTATAAATGTCTTGTTCTCCTTGTTTAAGTTTCATACTTTTCATAACATTTATGATAGTTTCAAAGACATTACCCAAACCTTTTCATGTATTTTAAGTATTTAAAGCATTGGATGATATATTATATTGATAAAAGATTGTGTGAATCTATGAATTTTTATGGAATTTAATAGAATTTTATGTTGGTTAAGGATATTAATGATTAAAATATTCCTTTGAACTAAACTAACCCCTACAATGAAGGATCTATCAACCCGCAGCAAAGAGATTGTCAACCCGTAGCAAAAGGATGCTTGTTTGTTGTAACCAAAGAGGGTTATTGCCTACAACACATGCATTTTTTTGTAGTTGATGAAGGAAATCGTCAAAGATTGTAAACATGATTTATTTATGGATCATTCTATCTTTTTATTTTATGCTATCATTAGGTCATAGAGGAAAGGAGATATTTGTAATATCAGTGGTCATGACTTATAATAAGTTTTACCCTATTAGGCACGTCTTTAGTTATAATCATCTTCTTTAAATATGTAGAGTCTTAATATGATTCAAACACTCTTATCTCCACTATCTTTTTATTAATGATTAAAATAAGACCTAGTCCTCTTCCTATATTTTTGGGAGAGTCAATAGTTTCTTACAATTTTTTTTCAATCTAAGAATAATTGAATTCTTAAAAGATCTTGTATATATATCTGATCTATGATAGGTCAAGGAGCTAGCTAGATATTATATGGTAAGTAGATTGAAATATAATTACTCTTCTTGTTGATCCAATATTTTTTCTTAATTTATAAGTTCGCATTGCAATAAATATAGATACAATATTTTCCATGAATCTTTGAGTTAATATTTGAAGAAGGATATTGTGGGATTGTAGCAACTCAAGCAAGGGCCACTTGGGGTACTGTAATACTCCTTGTAGTTTAGATTATTAATTACTATAGAATGAATTGCTATATTATATTTCCTAGTTTACAGTTAAATTTAATTGTTGAATAATTGTTGTTATAGTAAGTTGTAGCATAGTTGAGTCATTAAGTTAATGTCTTCACAAGAGTAATTACCTGTATCAGTTATTATAGTTTCCCACAGTAATTGTTATTCATCTAAATGCATTTGTAGATAGAGTTATTTTAGTTAAGTTGTTTTCAATTATATTTGCTTTTGTTACTTTTCTATACACAATTGATTAGGATGAATTAGGATTCTTAACAACACATACAATGCTAGCATCATCCAAAGATTATGATTCCTTGGTTGATGAATTAAATGACGCACCTATAGGATAATAAATTTCTTATAATTAGGGATATGTTGTTTGTTAAGTTGAATGTATGCATTATCTACATTAATTGATTGTGCATAGATGGAGTTGTACACAAAGGATCAAATTGGCTACTAGTATGCTAACTTCATCTCATTAATAGTTCATTGATGATACTATCATGTTTGGTAAGCCTTCTATCCTTGAAGCCACCTCGAGGAAAAAAATTCTAAATAAATATGCTCAAATGTCATGACAATACATTACCTATATAAATAACTAAAATATTCTTCTTTAATATAGAGAAAAAGCTACAAGAAAAATTTCTCCATTATGGATTGCTCAATTGGATCCCTTCCAACCACCCACCTTGGATTCCCCTTATCAGCTAAAAACGTTGAACCTATATTCTAGAATGACATTCTTGAGAAGATCCAACCAGTTTCTAGAAGGGAAAACTGTTAAGTCAAGCAAGTAAGTATCTTCTTCTTAAAACTTGCCTTCAAATTATTCTTACTTATTATCTCTCCTTTTTCAAAATCCTAGCCTACCAAGCTACTAAGATTGAATAGATACAAAAAAAAAAGTTTCTCTAGATAGGGGCAAAAGAAAAAGGAGATTGTATTTGATTAATTAAGATTCACTTTGCCAACAAAAAATATTGGAGGATTAGGTCTAAAAAGTATTGGTCTTGTCAACAAACCCCTCATGACTAAGCTTGGTTGAGAAATTATTAAACAAAAGGATTGGTGCAACATGCTAAAGGCCAAATACTTGCAGAGTAGAGACTTCTTGTCTACTCCAAATGTCCCTAAGGATTCCTTACTATGGAACGATATTCTTAAAAGTAGAGGGCTCCTTCTCAAAGTATTAAGATTGTTATGATAGTTAACATTAAAATTGCTATCCTAATTCATTTCATTTGTCTCCATGTTCCTTGGAAAGTGTTCTCAAGGACATGAGAGACTAAATATTTATTATTTATTTTTCAATGACAAATTGTAATTGCATTTATAGATGTGGACATTGTTGGTGACAATTACAAGGAATGATGGAGGAATATTCCTTTCGGGCGTCCACTTTGGAAGTGGAAGAACCTTTCTTTGCATGTTGATGAATGTTGACAATTGTCATTTGCATGTCAATGAATATTGAGCACCCAAGTTTGTATATAATTGTGTGTCTTGTTTGTGGAGTCGTTAGAGTATTGGAGCACCCAAGACTTAGAAACATCTTTTATTGGCTATAGTTTAGGCATCCATGTGAAGGCCATGTGAAGGCCATGTGAACATTAAATTATTGTTACTATGTTTATGGGTTGTCCCCTAAGGGAGGCATGGGTTTTTCGATGTGGTTTTAACTTGTTTTAGCACACCACAATGGTTTTCCCTCTCACAAATCTCTAAATATTAGAGCCTTGAGTTATTATTTTTATAGGTAAGTAACGAAGCGCTATCATAATACTATTAGAGAGTGAAGTTGTATTGATGTATACTCTTGTTTGAAGGATTAATACAAGCATTGGATATCTTTGAGTGTGGTATTATTGTTTTCATTCTATTATTGTGAATGTTCTTTAATCACATAATCATCTTAAGTTGATAATATTGGATATCATTTTCAAATTTGTATCCTATTTGTATAAGTTATTATTGTAGTAGTTCACCTTATTTATCAATATATGGTATCAAAGCTAATAGTTTTGTTGAGAAAGAGATGCATTTCTCTTAAGTGTTGAAGTTTTTTTAGTTGTAGAGGGAGCTTTTGCATTATGGGTTTTCAATATTTATGGAGACTAGTGTATACCATAGCAATTACCTCTTGTTTAGACATTGAGAAATTCAATAGATCTAGTTACAAGATGTGTACGTTTAAATGGAAGATAACCTAGAAGAAAGAGATCAATGGTTGGTTGAAACTTGAAAAGAAGGCACAAGGAACCATTTGATTATGTCTTGCAGATTTTGTCCTCTTGAATGTTTCTAAGGAAGCTACTACATACAAGTTGTGAAGTGAAAGAGGATAGGTAATATTTAGCAAACTAAAAGTTTAACTAATAAGTTGTATCTCAAAATAAGTTTGTATTCTATGAAAATGAAGGATGGTGATTTAGCTACTAAATATTTAAATGATTTTAATATGATTTTAAGTTAGCTTGCATTTGTAAATGTTAAGATAGAAGAAGAAGATAAATGAATCTTTTTGCTTTGTTCTTTACCTAAATCTTGGAAAAATATAATTATTTCCATAAGTGGTGGTGGTGCAGAGCCAAAGATGGATAATATCATTACTACACTAATTTCAAAATAAATTAGAAGAAACTCCATGAATGTGGGCTCCCAAGATGCCTTGCATGTTTGAGGATGGTCCAAAGAAAAATGTTCTAAAGGGTATAAAAAGAAGGATAATTCAAAAGGATGTTTTAAGACCCCTCCAAAGAGTAGGGTAAAGTGTTGGAATTATAGAAAAAGAGGGCACATGAAGAAGGAATATATAAACAAGAAAAAGAGTTAGTAATCAACATTTCTGGATAAAACTATGTGCAATTTTCTTCATGACAACGTTTCAGATCATACTCCATGATCCATCATCGGGATGATTAGCAGATAGAGAGAGAAATGAAGAATAGATAGCAGACCTGGATAGAAATAGGGGAGAGGGTGGTCAGGGAAGGTTGTGAGGCACACAATCCAAAAAGATGAAAAATTCAAAGGGAGGAGAGAAATAATTGGAGAAAAATGCAAAGAAGAAAATTAATGAGAAAACCTAGAAAAACACTTAACTAATTAAACAAAAGGACATAAGAACCCTTAAAGTAAAGAAAAGATCACAAAACCAAAAGAAGAAAACCAAAAATGAGAGGGAGAAAATGGTCAAAAGAGAACACTAGGATAAGAATAGACATCAAAGTAAACAAAAGAATTGAAAGGAGAATCTTGAATGAGACAAGAAAATATAAATTAAGAAAAAGAACATAAAAATAAAAAATCAATAAGTGAAAAACACAAAATTAAGAGAAACTTAATAGGAGACATAAAAATAAAATCAATAAGTAAAAACACAAAATTAAGAGAAACTTAATAGGAGACATAAATTATAAAAAGAAATTAAAAGGACAAATTAAGATTAAGAACACGAAGGAAACAAATGGAACATCCAATACAAGAAGACACGAACCAATAAATAATACCAAAAAAGAAATTAAGTCATAAATTATAACAAATAAAAGCAATATAATAATAAAATAAGTCACAAATTATAAATGAAAAGGAAGGCAGTCAAAGAAAGAAATATACAATAAAGAAAGAAACACAATAAAACAAACCAATAGAAGAGCCAAAATAATAACAAAACAAGCAAAGAATCAAAACAAATAATGAAATTAAGAAGATAAAATAATTAATAGAATTATAATTAACAATGCAAAACAATTAATTATAATTCTATTAATTATTTTATCTTCTTAATTTCATTATTTATTTTGATTATTTGCTTGTTTTGTTATTATTTTGGCTCTTCTATTGGCTTTTTTTATTGTGTTTCTTTCTTTATTGTATATTTCTTTCTTTGACTGCCTTCCTTTTCATTTATACTTTGTGACTTATTTTATTATTGTATTTCTTTTATTTGTTATAATTTATGACTTAATTTATTTTTTGGTATTATTTATTGGTTCGTGTCTTCTTGTATTGGATGTTCCATTTGTTTCCTTCGTGTTCTTAATCTTAATTTGTCCTTTTAATTTCTTTTTATAATTTATGTCTCCTATTAAGTTTCTCTTAATTTTGTGTTTTTCACTTATTGATTTTATTTTTATGTTCTTTTTCTTAATTTATATTTTCTTGTCTCATTCTTTCTCCTTTCAATTCTTTTGTTTACTTTGATGTCTATTCTTATCCTAGTGTTCTCTTTTGACCTTTTTCTCCCTCTCATTTTTGGTTTTCTTCTTTTGGTTTTGTGATATTTTATTTAATTTAAGGGTTCTTATGTCCTTTTGTTTAATTAGTTAAGTGTGTTTTTAGGTTTTCTCATTAATTTTATTCTTTGCATTTTTCTCCAATTATTTCTCTCCTCCCTTTGACTTTTTCATCTTTTTGGATTGTGTGCCTCACAACCTTCCCTCACCACCCTCTCCCCTATTTCTATCCAGATCTGCTATCTATTCTTCATTTCTCTCTCTATCTATTAATCATCTTGATGATGGATCATGGAGTATGATCTGAAATGTTGATGAAGAAAAATTGCACACAGTTTTATCCAGAAATCTTGATTACTAATGATCATAGACTGTGGAAATAGAATGTTATTAAGAAAAAGAGTGTAATATCCTCCACAAAAAAGTCCTTAAATGATGATGATTATGATGTTTTGTTATTTTAGATAGTGTTATTAGTAATTATGCTTGGCTTATTGATTCAGGTTACTCCTACCATATGAATCCTCACAAGGAGTTGTTTACTTCATATTCATCTTATGATCGAGGAGATATTGTCCTTGGTGATAAAAATACAAAGAAGATTTTTGGTAAAGAAAAGGTATAAATTTATGCTTTGGTAATGGAAGGGTTAAAACCCTTGATGATTTTTTACATATTTTGTAACGCCCCGCCACGCAACCCTAGAGGAAGTTGCAATTCACTACTTAAACGTACCAATATTTTTTTTTGTTTAAGTACAAATAACATGTAAGATGAATACACATTGCCAACAACCTCTAAGGCCACGAGACAAAGATTACTTTAAAACCCAAACAACAATTAACATCAATAGAAACCAAAACATTAATCACTTCCAGAATTAAGATTACATACAACCCATACAAGATAAATTACAACAAGGATAAAAAAAAATTACCTCAAGATTCCAATTAACAACATTCAAACAATATGATTACAAGACTCATTCCCCAAATGAGGTAAATCCAATAATCATGATTACAATTTACAAATTCCACCTCGAACAAATGAGGGGTAATAAAATACAATAAGTACTGAGAGAACAAGGCATGAGAAGAAACTGATTCCCATGAGCTCTCCAACTGGAAATCATGACCACACGAACAAGAAGAAGTACCAACGGATTAAGATGCACGCCACCTGACCACGTGGAATCCAAAAGGTTCCACTCCCTCCATGCTAGGAGATAGTAACAAGGATTTCCTAGACAAGACCATCTACCACTAGACACAGGCTAACACAAAAATTGAACTGCAAACAAGAACATATACCACATCACTTAACATCATGGTAACAATGCTTCCAAAGTACAAAAAATTGAGTACAATCATTGTACAATAAAAAAAAACCCACGGTACAACCACCACACTGACTGCTGTCATAGGAGGAGTGTCATCGTAAAGGTTGCATAGGATCTCCTGGCAAGTCTTCCTAGGTCCCGGCCCCCCTCTAGGGATATCCTGGAAACCTCAACCGACTCCCGGCCCCATGTGCACACCAGAGCGGAATTGATTATCTCTCGTAAAGACAAGATAACGATCTTGCCATTCCAGGCCTTCCCGACTCATCTCAAGTCTCGTATAAGCCCTTGAGCCAATGAGCGAGGCTAAATTATCTTATTAATGTTCAAAGCTACTCTATCCCTAGTATAAGTTATTTAATTTCCACTTAATTAACTGACTCTCACACGAGTTATCCTGGAACCACTTTGGGCCCGACGCTCGTTGAAAGCCACTCCCCTATCGACAACACATAACTCAACCACATGCCAAGGGTAGACAATGCACTAACACTTATCACAAATAATCAAAACACCTCAACAAGTAACACCACTACAGATGTCCAAAACTGAAACCAAAGCGTGCACGACCCAAGGCTAACACAAGGTTGACTAACATAATGACAACCCACATAACAAACTGAAACACGACTCAACCTTAAGCCATAAGGTCACACAACCTATCATGGTAACCAGGTTTCCAATTAAACATAACTCAAGCACTTCCCAATTTAAACAATAACAAACACATGATGCACAACATCGTTTCAAGATAACACACTGGAAGAATTACATAATCAACCAACTCTGAAAGAATTAACATCTCAACCAAGGAGCTCCTAGCCTCTGGGAACAAAACCCAGTACTACCAAAACACATTCATAAATTTACAGCCATAACAACATTTCCCATATAATGCCAACAAGAAACCACTTAAGATCAATAGTCATATAGTCACACGTTCCTTAAATGCCTAAATATGTATTTTGACATAATGATCTTTTCTCATAAAACAAGTACCAAAGTACATATATACATCATACACTCAATCTTTTACTATACCGATACGTTCTAGACATTATGATTTTTTTCATGAACCTTATCTGGAAGACTTCCAAAACATTTACTCTAGTTCTACAATATCATGGACGAACATTATAACACTACAAGCATTTCAGACAGTTAAATAAGCTAAAATTCGGATTTCCTAAATCCAGTCAATCACATTTTTCATGACTTGCACATATCCAATCAAATAGGCCCATTTCTTTTCACGACATTGAAATATGCAAAGAACAGATCATTTACTCTAAATTTCACAACCATATTCCAGAATCAAGACATTTTAATAAATATCATCATCGAATTAAAATTAAACCAATCAATAACTCTACGTCTCACAGCCATATACTGTAAATAAATTACTTGATTTATAAAATATCTGGATTAAATAAATTACTCTTTATTTCAAAATAGCAACAAATCAAACAACTCAATCTCATATGATTCAATAAATCATTCATTACTTCTAAGTTTAACCAAAACAGAATATTTTAATTTAATAAACTGTTCTGATTAAAATAAATCATCTGTTATCCCTAAGTTTCATGATCATATACTATAAAAAGAATCGCTTGATTAACAAAACCTTTAGATTAGATAATAAGTCCCTTCTTACTCTAAGTTTTGCCACTATATTCTATAATTAAAACATCTTAATAAATAGCATTTAGATCAATTAAATCAGTCTTTATTTCAACTCAACATTAAATAACTCAACTAAGCCTTATCTCTACTTGAATATGAATACCCTCCAACAAATATACTTAACAGTACATACTCAATGTATATCCTGTTACATATTTAAATGTTTAAATCACTTGTCGATATTTAAGAATTTAAACCAATAATTTAGCTCTACTTGATCAATCTACTATTAGTCAAAATCAATATTTAAACGAATACGTTTGACTATTCATCAGTTTAATTTCCGTTTATACAAATGGGATGATCATTTCAAAGTTCCTACTTTTAATATTAAAACATCATTTTATCATATGCCTCTAAACATTATTTTATATTTAAAGATTTCCTGATTATCCGTAATAATCAACATGGAATTTCTAAATAAAGGTATTCGGTTATAAAACCAGCTTTTAAATAATCATTAAATTATCTAATATTCACTTGGCATCATTAAGGAATTAAATTTAATATTTTAATAAATGGAAACCCTAGTATTTTTTAAAATGAATTTGTGGGTTTTATTTTGCAAAAGCCCAACAAAATCTTGCAACAAAACAATGGATTTTTCAACACAACCATAGGGTTTAGATTTTTGTTTTGACAACAAAACTCTTTTGGTTTTCATTTCATTTTTTCCATTGTTGATTCTAGTTTTGGTTTTCTTTTCAAAATCTCAACACAAAATGCAAGTTTTCAAACAAATAACTCATGGGTTTCATTGGATTCAGACAACATTTCAAGATTTCTAAATAGCATGAAGAGGATCTAATCTATTTTCAAAATGGACAAGCAAGAATAAGAGGAACCTGTTTTCTTCCTCCAAAACTTGAAGCCTTCAAACATGGAGTTTTCCAATTCCTCCATTGAATCCATCCCAAGCAAAAGTCTCCATCTCCTTCACAAATCCAAGTAAAACCACCAACAAACTCTCCATCCAAGTTGAAAAAACCCATCCCCCCACCAAAATGAAAAATATATGCTAAAAATAGAGTTTCCCCCAAATTATTCACAAATTGAAATTCAAATTAAATTTCAATTTTCAAATTCAAAAACAAATATCTTTTACCAAAAAAGTCAACTATTTCCAAAAATATCTTTTCTACCCCAAAGTCATTGTATTGAAAATATTTGGAATTTTAAATAACTTAAACAATTTTCAATTTTCTAAATAGAATTCAACATATTTTAAAACCTTCTTTTCACACAAACTAATTTAAATCTTTTAACACTTTTAATTCAAGGAATAACTTAATCAATTCCACAATTAATTTAATTCATCAATAAAATAAATCTAATCCTTATTTTATTAACTAAATTAAATTAATTAATAAAGTAACATTCCTAGCATTATAACCAAATATATTTAAGCCACAGATTAACAACATAAGCCATTATAACTTGAATTTAATTAAAGACCAAGGTGACCTGGGCAACATGAAACAACCAAACCCGACTACAACCCGACGACACACCGTGACTAGGGTAACAACTTGACACAGAAAACCTAGCTACTATCTCCCAATCAATTTCCGTTGGTCAATGGACACACTCAAACCTAGAAACCAGGTGGAGTCGATGTCATATACCTGCCAACCTGCAACAAAGAGCATGTCGAACGTGCATATATACATAATATGATCAAACACACCGTGAAGAGGAAATCTCAGAATCGTAGGGCACTCATAAGCGAGTGATACAATCTCGTCCCCTTCACCAATACAATATCACTAACTAACGCATCTAACATCAATAACATGATCAACAACATAAAACATCGTTAAATCAAATATCTTCTAAGTTAATCCAAAACATGCCATAAGGGTAACATCAGGATAACATCACGTCGAAATATAACATCCACATTGTATAACAATTGCAATCAAAAGCAACCTAATTCCAAAGTCAAAGCATAATCAGACACAATCATAAGAGGGAAGAACAATGCCGATCAAAGAGCCAAAACGGAGGGGTGTTACATATTTCAGGACTTGTAAGAAATTTACTTTCAATATCCAAGTTGAACGATTGTAAAATGCATGTGACATTTGACAAGTCTGGTTGCAATTTGGTAAGAGGGAATTTGGTGATTACTAAAGGATTTCAGATAGGGAATATTTTAGGTTTAATTCATCTAGTTTTTGTAACTCTACCAGTGTAACTGTAAGACTCCACTTCACACGTGATTAGTACAACCCTAATTTATTTCATGTTTCTCTAAATAGATGGTACTTGATGTATTATAGATGATAAATAGTGTGATTGTGTAACAATATTCTTGCATTTCATTCTGACATTTTGTTTTATTGTCACTGCCATAAAGGTATTAGGCACTCATAAATTATGGAATACGAATTGAAATTTTAAATGGAATTGTTGCATGGTTAAATCTTAGGATATTAAGCTTGCAACTTAATTATATACATGATTGTTTCTTATTATTGCATTGGCAATGTGCGGGAAAATAAGGGTGTCAGTATGAAAAGGGAAAACTATTGAGAACACATCAAAAAAATATCTCCTTGTGATCAATAATTTGACCTTCTTTTTAGGGCTTAGAAATAAGTAAAGTTAATATGTTGGTAAATTAAGGTGGTGAGGTTTGATATTAAAGGGGTAATTGATTATGTGTTAGTTGGGTGTAATTGGGGCTAGGGGTTAGGAACCCTTATCCAAGTGTAAAACTCAGATGAAACCTTAAGTGGGTCTTTAAAGAGGGTTTTTAGTCAATTTCCTTGGTTGGGATGCAAAAATAAACCCCCTAGAATCTTTACCATAGTGGTAGGGGTCAAGTGGGAATATAATAGTGCCCCAAGGACATGATTTGACCCTTGAAAAGTCTTCATAATGGAGAGTGACGAGTTTTGAGGAGAGGATGAGATGAAAAGATGGGAGGGGTTGTCCAAGTGCATGTTTCTTCTTTAATAAGGAAAAGACTCTTATTGATGGAGGTAGGTACACTTCACACCTCCCCACCCAAAAGTTGCAAGTTTAAACTTCTATATATTTTGGGAAGAAGAAGTGGGGTGTTACCCACTTCTCCTTTTGGAGAACTCTAGTAGAGATAGTGGAAAGACTGAGAAGAGGAGAGGAGACCTCCTTGGGAGATAGTGATCAAGATGGCTTGGCTTGGAGAGGAAAGAAGAATAGAAGAGTGCAATCCCCTCATCAAAAGAAATGAGATAAGTTTGTTTTCCTACTTATATTCCCCTTAGTTTATTTTTTGTAAGAAGAAGCTATGTTGTATGAATCATGGTTGAAAATAGTAAGTAAAGAACCTACATGCATGAAGTTTGGTTCTATTTTATTCTTATCCCTTTGTATACAAAATAAAATAAAATTGAAAAAAAGACTCCATGCATCATCTTGGAGCCAAAATACTTCCTTGCTCAGGGGTATGGCTAGAGCCCATGAGGCTTCATGATGCCATTACGGTAGGGTGGAGAGCAATCCTTATTCATGTGCGTGTGTTACTCAATGTATTCCTAAATATTTTGTGTAATTTTGAGAGTTAGTATTTTGTGGTGTAAGGAAAAGTTGGGAATAAAGCAGTGGTGGTTGTATTACATTTCCTAATGGGTGTTATAAAGGATTCCTAATTTCTCTCAAGTTTTAAATATATTTTTCCTTGTAGATCAAAGTTATATATAAAGAAATTATGAATGAAGACTTTACTTGTTTTATCTAAAAATGAGTGGTAGAAGCAAAAATAAACCTATGTTGTGAAATGGTCATTTATTCTAAGTATATATGTTTTTATTTGCATATAATTTCAAATCCAATACAAGATCTAGAATATATATGCACAAGCTCACTTTGAAAGGGAGAAATAAGGCTCTTCCTAAACACTTTTATTGTAATTGAAGTTTTCTTCCACAAGGATATATGTATAAAAAGAAAATTAATATAATATAATGTTGGAAGAAAATATTCTCTTTAAATCCAAACATTTGACCATATAAGAGAGTAAATAATAGATAATCTATAACAAATCCATTTGCAGATAAAATGAGCATATTTTTACACATTGTGATGGATCATTTAGTAAACATAGTATATTTTATATAAATATATTACATATATAATATATTGCAATATATAATTTATATTATATATGATACAATGCTTAAATAATTATATTAATCAAAAAATATACATAAATGAATAAATAAACAAACAATAAAAATGGTTGAATAATCTAAAATAAATAAATAGGCGGAGAAACTTTATAATGGTTTTATTTTAAAATGCATAAAACTTATGAATGATAAAGCACAGCCACTCTGAGGAGGGTGTGGCAGTGGAGCCGTTGCCTTCCCTCCATTCTCCATTGCTATAGGGAAATAATAATAATAATAATTATGCATTATATTTTGAAATGTAATTTTTGTTGTATGGCAAGGAAAATAAATATGAATATTGCTATCAGATTTAATAAAAGAATATTGTAAAACCATAACCTAGCAAAAACAAAATAAAGAAAGAAATTTTAGCAGATTTATTTTTTATTATAATGAATATTAAGGAGATAAACTCCTCTACAATCTTCTTGCAAGATCCAAAACAAATTTGTATTTACCATAGCTTGAACCGCAGTATTAAATTTGTATTTGTTTAAATAATGATAATATTAAATTTGATAGTACAATAATGATGATATCATTATTTTTATGATTAATATAAATAATGGATTGAAGCATAAGAGATATGAATAATCATAGTAGTAAAAGTTGGTTAGGACATAGTGGTTATTTTAAAATAATAATAATATATTCAATAATGGTTCATAGAATAAATTATAGTATCAATATTATAAATAAAGATCTAATTGCTAAATAAATAAATTATCTTTTCATGGAAATTAAATAATGATATTATTATTATTATTTTATATTATTGATTGATCATTCTATTGGTTATCATTTTTAATCACTTTTACTAATTTTAGCTATCTCTTATTTTTAGGAAATAAGAGAAAATTACTAAATGGATTATTATTGTTATTAAGATAGAAGTTGACACTATTATCTTCATCAACAATATTTTCTAAAATAATAGAGTGAGAGTAGTACAAATAATATAGGTTCAACAATATTATTACTTTAGTTAAAGAAAGTGATTAATAATGTAAATGTGACATTTAATATTAGTATTATTGTTCAATTTAATGCTAAGTAATTTAATGCTAATATTAATATATTGATTTACTATGATTACATTATTAATGATGAATCGAGATTGAATAATAACCCCATAGTTGGATAGAATGAAAGTAATTTTATAATGTGGATTTGAGATTAAATGTTAATAATTTTAGTTGAACTGAGTAGTATTCTTAATAAGGGTTAATTGTCCATCAATCTAATAATAGTACCTAAATGGAGAAGAAAGAGTTACCCCATAATTGTATATGTCATCAATTGACAATGAATAAATAGAAGTATTATTTTTTTGTCAGTAAAATTCGAGTAAAGATTAACCCATAATATTGCTATTCTTGAGATTATTCAATAATTTATTAATGGTAATATCGTTAAGAATTAATTGATAAATAAATTAAAATACTCTCTTATGTTAATGTTTGCATCATTGGATAAATGATAAATTTACTAAAATTGGCTAAATAATGACATTATTGGCTTGGCGTAAGTGTCAAACAAATAACACTAACATTATTGTCTAAGGGTTGGAAAGTCGGTAATAATATTATCATTATGAAATATTTATTTGATTAAAGTAGTAATAATTCAAGCATGAAGGGGAATAAATGACCCTTGCACAACTTGGATTCAATCTTATAGTCATCTTACTCAAATAAAATATGGTTTAATCTCTTGGTAAGCATAAGTTGATAAGTTATATTTAGATATCTCCTTGAAAGTGTGCAACTCATAATATGTTCAATGTTACACCTCTAAATCTTAGAGTGATTCTTTAGCTTAATGTTTTTATTTTTTAATGTTGGTTTTTTCTAGTGAAAAATCTTAGGCATGACAATAACTGACATGAAAATGCATATATGTTGTGGCACCATAGATTGGGTCAATAGAAAAAATTCTTAAGAAAATTGTGAACAAAAAGTTGGTTGACGCTATTTTTTTATTATTTTATTGGTAAAAATGATTTTTATGAGCATTTTATGTTTGGTACAAACAAAATAAATCATCATTTCCTAATGTGACTAATAAATCTAAGAGATTATTAGAGATCATTCATTTGAATGTGTTTGGACCAGTGGAAGTTGACTCTTTTAGAAAATATTGTTATTATGTTACTTTCATTGATGATGTCTCAAGATACACATGGATTTATTTTATGCATGCAAAATCTTAGGTTTTCACTAAGTTTAAGGAATTTAAAGCCTTATTTGAGAAGAAAACAAACTATAACATAAGGGTGTTGAGATCTGAAAATGAAGGTGAACATTGCTCCAAGGAATTTGATGAGTTTTGTAAGAATGTAGCTATTATTTAACAAAAGGCTACTCCTTATACTCCCCAACAAAATGGGGTAGCATAAACAATGAACTAAACCTTAATGGAGAGAGTTAGGAGCATGTTGAGTGATGCCAAGCTTGATAGATGCTTTTGGGTAAAAGCTATAAGTAATGCTTAATATATCTTGTTTAGCTCTTGTTGATAAAAATCTTTATGAAGTGTGGATAGGTAGAAAGCCTTTTGTTTCGAATAGAAGGGTCTTTGGTTGTGATTATTTTGTTCATGTGTCTCAAAAAAAGTGATCTAAACTGGATCCAAAAGCTCATAAATGCATCTTTGTAGGTTATGGTGAGAATGTCAAAGGTTATAAGATTTAGGAATCCTCTAACCCAAAAAATCATTTTCTCTGGATATGTGATTTCTAGGGAGTTTAGAGATTATTTAGGTGAAGAACAACCAAAGGATAAAGAAAATACTAAAATAATGCACCTCAAGAGAAAGATGAAAAAGTAGGAAGATGCATATGCGGAAGAACCATCAAATGGATCAAAGGATGGATAAGAAGAAGAGGGTTCAGATATTTTAGATGATGTGAAGGATGAGCATATAAAATAACAATCAAATACCATTACTCCTACCTTGAGAAGGTCCAAAAGATAATGAAATTTAGTTGACAAGTATAGCCCACCATATTTTCGTTGTGTATTTTCTTTGTTAAGTATTGATGATGAACCTAGATCTTTTAGGGAGGCTCTCTCTTCATAGGAAAGTAAGTCTTGTATGTGGTCCATGTAGGAGGAGATGATGGATTTGGATAGTTGTAACACTTGGGATATTGTTAGTTTTCCCAAAGTAAGAAAGCCCATTGGTTGCAAGTGGGTATATAAAAATAAATTTGGTGTAGACTATTGGTTAGAATTGTACAAGGCTATATTGGTGGCCAAGGGCTACTCCCAAAGAGAGGGCGTTGCTTTTGGTCAAATTTTCTCTTATTTTTCTAAGTTAACCTCAATTAGATTCTTATTATCTATTGCTACTACTTAAGATTTTGAAAATGAGAAAATGGATCTTAAAATTTTCTTTTTGCATGAGGATCTTGAGGAGGAAATTTATATGCGACAACCTGATAGTTTTTTTATGAAAGGAAAAGTGTTGCAAGTATGAGCAATTAGTGTTATCAATGTCAACAAGCAATATTATGAGCAGTTGATGTTATCCATGCTTTGATTAGTTGCATTATGTTGTCATTAGTAAAGCTACTAGTTTCAACCTCTAGTGTTGCTTTGATAAGATTATATCTATGGTTGAGGAAGTGTTGAAGATGATGAGGATGTGTCTCTGGTGCGTGGTTTACAAGTGATTTTAAGAAAATTTGATAAAAGAGAAAACATTGTGTTGTAGTGGTGTTCTGAGTTGTAGAGATGTGTTATGGTTTTGCTCTGCATTTCTTCTAGGTTGAAGATTTTCCTATGCACTTTAGATATGTTGATTAGAGATGTTCAAAGTCCAGAATTTGGTGTGTTGGATCATTGTGCAAAAGAAGTTGTGTTCATCAATGTGTGAACACTACATTGTAGAGGTGTCTAGGAGAAATTTATTTGCTCCACATTTCTTCATAGAGTGGTTTTAGGTCTTGTGGATCTAAGGATGTGTTTATTGTGTTGGTATCTTTGTTCAGTCAAGGTGGTTTGAGGTTTGGTGCTTCAAAATTCAGTTTATCAAGTAACAGTGTATGACAAAATTATCTGAGTGTACTACCGTATGTACATTCTTCAGGTGGAAGTTGTTGTGAAAGAGTTTGTTGGATTTCAGAGTGTTTGAGGAATATTCTAGATCATGTTCAAGTGTGGTCTATGGTTTGCAAGTCAACCTTGGACTTAAGGAAGAGTGTACTTAAAATATTAATGATGTTTACATGGGTAACTATCGACCTGGTGTTTACACTAATTATGGTGGATAATTTTTGTTTATAGAAGGTTGTGGTTGAGTGGTATTATAGATTTGGGTCCCAAATAAGGTGTGATGTGGTTTGATTTCACTTTTATCCACCATAGAAGTGTTTTATCACAGACCTAATTTGAATTTGCACAGTTGATGTGCATACTCGACATTGGAGAAGGGTTTCAAGGTTGAGGATGGTATAAAGAAGAGTTGAGTTGTTGAGGGATGACAAGATAGATGAGAGAGATGTGAATTATGTGAATTGTAAAGTTGTAGAGTGCAAAATTGAGAAGTGCAATGTGAGCTTTCATGTGCTAGATTATTGGATGTAGTGAACAAAAGGTGTCTACAATTCTTCAATCAAGTTGTGAAGGTGTTGATGATATTGTGGTGGATTTCCTTAATGAATTGAGATGGATTTCTTTGTGTAACATTTCTTCTCTATCTTCTTTTCTATTCTAGAAGTGAGTCTTTCTTTCTTTGGGTATTGAGCCCTTCGACAATGAGCTCTATTGTATTTGATGATATTACTTATATTGTGAGCTAATACTCAACGTGGTTTTTCCCTTCTTGGGTTTTCCATATAAATTTAGTGTTCTCTTTTGTATGGTGTTAAGTTGTTTTAGTTTTTGTTATTTTTTTTTCATGCTAAATCATCATAACAGATTTAAGGGTTTAATGAATGAATGTGGATCTAAATGTGTATGATGGTTTTGAAGTTTTAAGGTACAACTGATTCACCCCCCCATTTTTTTTTTGCATTCAACAATTGGTGTCAAAGCAAGGTTCCTTGGAGAAAAGCTTAAATGCTTAAGGTAGATCTAGGATGGTTCACAAGAAGGAGATCCCTATGTTTGATGGGACAAACTATCCATTTTGGAAAACAAGGATGGGAGGCTTTCTAAGTTATCTAGGATTTTATGTTTGGAAATCATTTCAAAATGGATATATTATGCCTACAAATGGTTTGAGAATTGAAGCTAAAATCAAGGCCTATGAAAGCAATAGTAAAGAAAGGTATGCTCTTTTAAGTATTCTCATAAATTTTGAATTAGTGAAAGTTATGAATTTGAAAACTGCTAAAGAAATTTGGACAAAATTGGAAAGAATTTATGAAGGAGATGATAAGGTTAAACAAACTAAGATGCAGAATCTGAAGATCACATTTCAGAACTTGCGAATGTGTGAAGATGAAAACATTACAAGCTACATGCAGAGGGTAGATGAAGTGGTCAACTCCATCAAAGGTCTTGGTGGAAAATTCAAAGAATCAAAAGTGGTAAGGAAAATTCTCAGAACCCTATCTAAAGCTTATAATCATAAAGTTTCTGCTATTGAGGAATGTGCAAATCTAGATAAGTATACTAGAGATCAATTTTATGGTTCTCTAAATGCATTTGAAATGAGAGAATTTGGTACTAATAATGGTGCAAAAGTTGAGACTGTTGTAGATTCAAGGCTAATGTATTGTAAACTTGGTAGAACCTACACAATTCAGAGGTTTAACTAACTGAACAATCCACTCAACATTTCTCAAGACTTCATTAAATTGTCAACCCAGGGTTTGTAAGCTTGTGATGGTGCAACATTATATGTGTCTTCAAGGACTCAAAACTACTTAAGCTACCCTATTCAAGTTATTCTACTTGTTGGAAACTCGCAGAATTACAAAACAGTCAAAGACATAACCAGAACAAGTGGCTATGGGTACCTATAGCTTAGACTGTAACTAAACTATTACTAATGAAATGATATTGTAATAGCTTAAAACTAATAAAATTAATGAATCAACTAAACTAACCTCTGGAGTACTACTGGTTAACCATTGCATGCATGTTCATAATAATTCATTAACAATAAGCAAGATATAAAGTTCTAATTAGCTTGCATATGATTCATGAAAGAATGATAAACTAATAAAAACTATTAATGGAAATAAATAACTCAAAAATGAAGTGTAGAACAATACCTTGAGTGGCATGCTCAAGTGACTTTTCTCACTTTAACTAAACCCAAATCTAGCTAAAATATTTCACGCATCCCATGAAATTAACTCCATTCATTGCATATTCATAAAAGGTTACAAAAGATCTTTCCATAGATTGTAAAGCATTCTAAATATTCCTGATGTTCTAAAAACTGAAAGTAATTGATAACATAAAACTGAAAACCAACTATCCTAAGGATTCAACCAACAACTATATACAAGCTTGAGGGAATCTTATTCAAAGCAACAACTTAACCGAAATCATTAACTCCACTCCCAAATATTTAGAGCATGGAGTTAAGACTGATTTATTCAACCTATAACTGAGAAGGAAAAGGAATCCTAATAGGACTAAAACTTTGTCAAAATCCTATAAGTGAAGGAGACCTCTTCTTCAGCATTTATTAACTAGTTATAATAATGTACGTTCAACCTTCATCAAGTTCCTTTAATCAACAACCATTACATTCAGCTTAACCTGGAGCTCCCCTGTTTTGGTGTCTAGTTGTTCCTTTTCCTATGGGTTCATCACACAACTACTGTGTGCCACAGTTTCACTTTAACTGCAAATAAGTTAATTTTGCAAAGCATGTACACAAGGATAACTATCATAATCAAAACATAGCATTCCATCAACATTTCATACATATCTTCATATAAATCATATAATACTAATTATTATAAACATAATTCCATCATTGCATTTAAGGTTCAAATCTGCATAATAGATATGAAAGGATAGTATAATGTAGGAGCATTTTCTGGAAAGTTTATCTAAAAGTATTTCAAAATATGTATAAAAACAATAGCTAGAATAAGCTATTATTTGGACCTATCAATTGCTTTTAAGGCTAGAAAATTAGAGAAGATTGAAGAATAAAATTAGGAGGATCTTAATGATGTAGAAGCTAACTTTGTGAGAAGGATGAAAAAGGGTATCAGTAAGTACAAAGGTAAGTTTCCCTTCAAATGTTTTAGTTGTGGAAAGATAGGTCACTATGCTTCAAGATTTCCAATTAGGGTTGTGAATGACAAAAACAAGGAGAATAGAGGTAAAATGATTAAAAAAAGCTATTATGTTAGAGAAGATGCAAGTATTTTTGATGATGAATCTAATTATGGAGATGATAATGACGGTGAATTCTTGTTCATGGCTTTAAAAGATGAATATTTTTTTGCTAACTCTAAAAGATTTGTGAAGGAATGCCCTCCGGAGAGAAAGGATAAGACTGAAGGTACTTTGGTATTTGTTTTTCATGCTAGACAAGATAAGAACTATTGGATCATTGATAGTGGATGCTCTAATCATATGACCATAGACAAGAGTAAGTTTGTTAAACTTGAAAAGTATGATGGGGGAATTTTTAGATTTGGTGATGATTGAGGTGTTAAGATATGTGGAATAGTTTCAATCGGTTTTGAAGGAAAGCATAATACTGATGATGTTTACTATGTTAAGGGTTAAAGGCATAACCTCTTGAGTGTTGGATAAGTGTGTAGCAAAGGATACAATCTTATGTTCTAGGATAATGGATGTGAGATCAGAAAAGGGTTTGAAACTATGATTGTTGTTGGAAGAAAGACAAATGAAAATGTTTATTAGCTCAAGGGTATTGATGGTCATTGCTTTATGAATCATATTAATGAAATTTAGATATGGCATAGGAGGATGTGCCACATTAATTTTGATGATCTAGTAAGAATCAGTTCAGTTCAAGCAGTGAGAGATCTGCCAAAGATTACAAAGCCTATCAATGTTGTCCGCAAGGATTGTCAGATTGGGAAGCTAACAAGAAGTTTTAAAGGAAAAGAACAATATTCTAATAGATTATTTGAGTTGGTACATACAGATATTTGTGGTCCTACAAGAGTAAGAAGTCTTGAAGGTGACAGGCATTTCATGCTTTTGATTGATGATTATTCTAGAATGACATGGGTTACTTTTCTTAATGAAAAATATGAAGCCCTAGATAGGTTCTGCAAACATGCAAATTTGACTTAACACATATCACACATATTAAATAACATTTTCACATCATCGGCATCATTATCATCGAACATCACTTTATTTCACATCAAAAGCACCAAAAACCCTAATTTCCTTTATTAATTGAATAATACGATATTATTTAATTACTTCACCTTTTCATCATTTCTAACTAATTAAATAAACTCCATTTATTTAATAAAGTCCTAAAAACCCTATTTCTGCTATTAATTGAATAATACGAACATTGTTTAATTAATTCACAATTTATCATTTTGACCAATTAAATAAATTTAATTTATTTAATAAAGTCCCAATCTCACTTTATTTCATCCTAATTGATTGAGTAACACCAATTATTTAATTACATCGCTAAATCACTTTATTCCCCTAAGTTGATTGAATTATTAAATCATAATAATTTAATTAACTCACTTTCCCTCCAAATTTGAATAAATTGATTAAACTATTCAAATTATCATCAAAAATCAAATCAAACTAATGCAACTTCATTTGCAAAAATTCAAATTTGATTTGCATGTTCAACTCCAAAAAGGATTAATTAATTAAATCAATTAATTGAATTATCCTCACCGAATTTCATGATTGAGCAAATTGCTCTCAATATGATATCCTCACCAAGTTTCTTCAATCTCACAAATCGCTCTGCATAATGTCCTCAATCCCATTGAAAGCTCAAATTGATTTCTTCAATCTCATGAATTACTCCACTTATTTCATCAATTTCACAAATTGCTCAACAACATTTCTTCAATCACACTGATCATGTAATCTATTTTGCATAGATTATTCATGTGTAAATCCTCTCAAAAACTTTTGACCATTGATTAGGATATTCTACAACACGATCCTGATCATCCATTTCAGATCACAAATTCTATATAACAAACCTCTTTCCTCACAAAAAAGGATCGAAGAGTCAACATCATTTGTACAACAAAGTACTGCTGACATTCACAATCACCATTGATAGAACTTCAACATATCTTCGATCAACCAACACTCGCATCACATCAAAGCTTTCTCGAATGCAACAATGAAGGCTTCACAGTGTTATGAAAAACCCGACATCTTACGAACACACTCCGACACGAGATGGTAACATCTCTTTATTTTGAATTCAATTTGGTAATCATAGGATTTCATTATGTGTTTTCAATAGCTTAGAAAGTCATTTCGTGAGTGTAGGAATAGATATAAATTAGTTGTTTTTTATTTAGATTAGATCTCTATTTCAATTGCTTTTCTCTCATTTAGACTCTATGATTTTCCCCCTCACACATTTTGGCACGCCCGGTGGGACCACGATCCTAAATACTAACGATTTTATGAGTTTAAATTGAAGTTGCAGGTTTTAGAAGCACTTTTGAGAAATCCTCACACGCTGTTTTAGAAATTTTCACAATTTCCTATCACGGTTTCTACACACTTGATCCTAATTTCCATGCACTTGACTTTGATTTCTGCACACTTGACATTTTCCAGCGCCTTTGTCTACTGACAAAGGGCGCACTTGCAATTTCTCTTGCTCTCTGGCAGAGGGTGCATTTGCTAATTTTTCTATTAGGATTCAGGAAAATTGGAGCAATAAACAGTAACAATTATATGCAAATTAAATAACCCAGAAATAACAATGAAGAATAAAACAAAAGAGATCAACACAAAAATTTAACGTGGTTCACCCAATATGGGCTACATCCACAGAAACTACGCCACCCAATGATTTTATTATCTAGTGCAAAACAGATTACAATCTCGCGAATTACACACACCGCAACTTACATCCCAACCGCTTATAACAAGCTTTTTGGAAGCTTCTAGAATTAGGGTTTCATAAAGTCATTTTTCCATTTGACATGTCAACGGGAAAACCTTGACGAGTTAATAGGAAAAAAAAATTGCTATCGAGAGCTACCGCCCCCAAACCCCTGCTATTGGAGGCTGTCGCAACCAAACCCCGATGAGGATATGCTACGAGTGTATACTATTTGCATGATTAGTCACCACATACCAATAATCTCCCACTTAAAGACTGACAAAGCTCCACACCAAACAATCTCCCACTTGGAGATTGATCTTGGACGACATTGCTACACTTGCAACTCCCACTAGATTACAGGTCTGGCTAGTTTCTTATGTCCACCATTATCAATCATGAATTCCAACAGAAGTTGATGAGGAAATCAGTTTCTCCCATGTAACCACCTTTGTGAACATATCTATAGGATTCGTACTTGTGTGAATTTTATCTAGCTTCAATTGCCCATCCTCCAAAACTGACCGAATGAAGTGGTATCTAAGCTATATGTGCTTAGTTTTTGAATGAAGAGTTGAGTTCTTAGCAATATGAATGGCACTCTGGCTATCAATGTACAAAGGGTTATCTTCTTGTTATCCCAATTCCTCTAGAAAACGTTGTAATCAAATCATCTCCTTGTTGGCTTTTTTAGCAGCAACATACTCAGCTTCAGTGGTTGAAAACGCAACAACCTTTTGCAATCTTGAAATCCAACTGACTACAGTACCTCCTATAGTAAAAACATACCCTATAGTACTCTTCCTGCTATCAATATCACTTGCTAGATCAGAGTCAACATAATCTTTTAGAGCAGAATTTGTTCCTCCAAAACATAGTTTCTTTGAAGTAGTACCTCTCAAATATCAGAGAATCCATTTTACTGCATTCCAATGTTCCATTCCTGGATTGCTCATATACCTTCTCACAACTCCCACTACATGTGCAATATCTGGCCTTGTACATACCATTGCATACATCAAGCTACCAAGTGTCGATGCATATGGTATCTTAGACATTTTATATTCTTCCTTTGGTGTCTTTGGACACATTTCCTTAGTCAACTTAAAATTACTAGGCAAAGGTGTACTAACTGCTTTTGCATATTGCATGTTAAACCTTTTCAACACCTTCTCTACATATTCACTTTAAGACAATAATATTTTTTTATCCTCATACCAAGGATTTGTTTTTCTACACCCAAATCCTTCATAGCCAATTAATTTTCTAATTTTTGCTTAAGTTCATTAATATGTTGCATGTTAGACCCAGAAACAAGCATGTCATCAACATAAAGCAACAGGATAATATAGCTTCCATTATCCAATTTCTTAAAATAAACACAATAATCAGAATGACATCTTTTGTAACCTTTTTCAGCCATAAAACTATCAAATTTCAAATACCATTGTAGAGGTGCTTGCTTTAAGCCATAAAAACTCTTCTTTAACCTGCACACAAATTCCTCCTTACCTTTGACCTCATATCCCTATGGTTGTTGCATGTATATTTCCTCTTCCAAATCCCCATGGAGAAATTTTGTTTTCACATCTAGTTGTTTAAGATGCAATTCTTCCATAGCCACAAGACTTAGAATAGTTCTAATAGAAGTCATCTTTAAAACTAGAGAAAATATTTCATCAAAATGTATACCTTTTTTCTATGCAAAACCTTTTACCATGAGTTTGGCCTTATATCTTTTCTTGCCTCCATATTCTTCCTTCAACCTGTAAACCCATTTTTTTGGTAGTGCTCTTTTACCTGTAGGCAATTAGACTAAGGCCCAAGTCTGATTCAGCAGCAAGGAATCCATTTCCTCTTTCATGCCTAGCTCCCACTGCTTTTTGGTATCTACCTGCACTGTTTCTTCATAACCTTCAGGTTCACTAGAAACAGTTAATAATATAGAATATAATGGTGGAGAAAATCTTTCTGGAGGTCTAGTTATCCTTGTAGAACGTCTAACATTTGTAGGATTTTGTGGGATAACTTCTTGTTATTGAGCATCAAGTACCACTAGCATTTTATTTTTTGGAATCTCATCCAACACCACATATTCCTTTTTGTCTTGTTCATGCTTCTTTTCCTGTAGTTGATCCTTATACATGATCTTCTCATTGAATATAACATCTCTGCTCCTAATGATTTTATGATTTTCATAATCCCATAATCGATAACCAAATTCATCTACTCCATATCCAATGAAAGTACATTTTTTAGACTTAGCCTCAAGCTTGGTTCTATTTTCAATATCAACATGGACAAAAGCTTCACAACCAAAGGTTTCCATTAATGAATAGTTTATCTTTTTATCCATCCATGCCTCCTCTAGAATGCCACCATCCAAAGGATTTGAAGGTCCCCTATTTATTAAATAAACAATGGTATGTACAACATATTCCCAAAATTGTAAGGGTAGTCCAACATGCAATCTCATGCTCCCTGTACGCTCCATAATGGTCCTATTCATCCTCTCAGACACCATTTTCTTGTGGGGTTCCAAGAACCATTTTTTTCCTACGAATTCCATTCTATGAACAATAATTTTCAAATTCTCTGTTGCAATAATCGCCTCCATTACCAGATCTGAGACACTTCAACCTTTTTCATGTCTCATTCTCAACTAAAGCTTTCAACTTTTTAAAAGTTTCAAATGCTTCTGATTTTTTTTTTAGGAAATACACCCATGTTTTCCTAGTTGCATCATTAATAAAAGTAACATAATAGCAAGAGCCACCAAGAGAAGATACCTAAGCAGGTCCCCATACATCTAAATGCACAAGCTCTAATTTCTCACTCTTCTTCTCTTTCCTAACTTTGAGAAATCAGACTCTTTGCTATTTTCCATAAACATAATTTTCGCATAACTCCAAGTCAATCTACTCCAGCCCTGGTAGCAACTTTTTGGAGTGAAGGATCTTCATCCCTTTCTCACTCATGTTCCCAAGTCTATGGTGCCACAATTTTGTTTCTATCCCTATAGCAAGTTGTCTAACTGTCTCAACAGCAATTGTTTCTATAGTAGCTAAGGTAGAATAAGTATTACCAGTACACAAATATAATGTGCCTACCTTTTCACCTTTAGCTACTACTAATGCACCTTTAGTGACCTTCCATACTTATTCTGTAAAGGTAACTATGCAACCTTCACTACCCAATTGTCCTATAGAAATTAAATTCCTTCTCAAATTTGGAACATTCCTTACCTCTTGTAGAAACCATTCATTTCCATTGTGCAACTTGATTTTTATCTTTCCTTTTCCAACAATCTAACAGGGTTCATCATCACCCAAATATACCTATCCAAAATCACCTTGAACATAATCTACAAAATATTTCCTATGGGGTGTGGCATGAAATGAAGGCCCTAAATCTATTACCCAGGAATCATTAACATTATATAAACATATAATTAAAGCATCCTGCAATTTATTACTTGCAACATTAGCTTCCTTACTGTCATCATGTTGTCCATCTCCTTGTTTTCCTTTTCGAGACCAACAATCCTTCTTCAAGTGACTTGGCTTTCCACAGTGCCAACAATCCATTCTTCCTTTGGATTTAGATCTACCTTTCTTCGACTTCCCTTGTGACTTCCCATGATTTTTAGGGATTTTTCCTCTCTCCTTTGTTCTTCCCCTATTCTCTACAATCAAAGCATTACCCGATGTTGAAGTCTCACCTGTGCTTTTCTCTCGCATTTCCTCGCTAAGGATAACACCAACAACATCATCAAATTTTAATGTATTTGAACCAAAGACAGAGTTACTTACAACCATTACCAAGTTATTCCAGCTTTCTGGCAAAGAACATAAAATCAAGAGAGCCCTCACCTCTTCATCAAAATTCACTTTTACAGAAGTTAACTAACTGGTAATCATATTAAACTCATTTAAATGATCTATCATAGATCCACCTTTAATCATTTTCAGATTAAACAAACACTTCATGAGAAATACCTTATTTAAGGTTGAGGGTTTTTCATACAATTTATCCAAAGCTTGCATCAGAGCCTCTCTTGTCTTTTCTTTTGATATATTGAATGCCACAGATGGTACTAGGAACAACCGAATGGTTCTGAGTGCATTTCTATCTAGAATCTCCCATTCTTCATCAGACATTGTAGCATCTTTCTTTGCTTTTCCTTGCAATGGCCATGATAGATCCTTTTTTTACAAATAATCTTCCATCTGCATCTTCCATAATTGATAATTTTGGTTGTTGAAATTCTCAACCTTGAATCTGCCTTCTTCCATTGCTCCCACTCAAATCTAGAGGTTTCCTGCCAATCAACCGAAATACACACGGCTCTGATACCATTTGTTAGGATTTAGATAGATCGGAGCAATAAAAATTAACAATTATATGCAAATTAAATAACAATGAAGAATAACACAAAAGATATCAACACAGAAATTTCACATGGTTCACCTAGTATGGGCTACATCCACCGAAACTTAGCCACCCAATGATTTTATTATCCAGTGAAAAATAGATTACAATCTCGTGAATTACACACATCGTAGCTTACATCCAACCACTTATAACAAGCTTTTTGGAAGCTTCCAGAATTAGGGTTTTACAAAGTTGTTTTCCATTTGATGTATCGACAAAAAAACCTTGATGAGTTAACAGGAAAAAAAATTGGGGGTTGCGCCCCCAAACCCCTGCTATCGGGAGCTACCACCCCCAAACCTCTGTTGTCGAGGGCTATTGCCCCCAAACCCCAATGAGGATACTTTACAAGTGTACAATATTTACATGATCAGTCACCACATACCAATAATCTCCCACTTGAAGACCGATCAGGCTCCACACCAAAAAAAATTTGCGCTTCTACTATGTCAAACCTATGTCTGAGATCTGCAAACTAAAATTTTATTTTTACACTAGTAGATGCCTGATTTGAATGTGTGACATGTATTAAGTATGTAGGATCGAGAAACCACTAACATATTTTTCTGTAGGGAGGATGAACGGTCAAAGAACTCCAGATTTACAACGCTTTTTAAGTTAGGAATATTTTATTTTGGTGCATTAAAAGAACAATATATTTGTTTTTAAGTGCTTTAAAATGAACCATTTCAACAATTTTTAAGTTAGGAAACTTTTTTTTTGGTGCATAAAAAGAACACAAATGAACACTTCAATTTTGGTGCTTCTAAAATTGAACCATTTCAAAGCTTTCTAAATTAAGAACGTTTACCTCGTGCATAAAAAGAACAACACAAATGAACACTTCATTTTTGGTGCTCTAAGAATTGAACCATTTCAAAGCTTTCTGTCAAATATGAAAAACTCACATACTATAATAGTATTCTCGAAAAAGCAAAGCTTATTCCAAATAAGTAAAGTGAAACATTTTATAGAATAAAATATCCATATTTGCACAAAAATCAAGTTTTCATTAATGAAGTAAAAATTTCATACACTAAAGAGTGTTAAATTTCATTTACATACACCAACAAGGTGTTACATTACATCTGTTTCAATGTTACAGGTAAGAGAAATTGCATCAATACTTCAATGAAAGCAATTATACATTTTATAAATTGACTATGCAAGCCATACAAAGAATAATACAATGAAATATATCCATAATGAATCATATAGCATAAGAATCTATGTCCTCAACCACCATGACTCCAATGGTCATTCGCAAGCCGAGGCCAAGAGTGTGGTTAAGGTGCTTTTTCCACCCAACCACGAAGTACTGGACTTCCCCAGGTTTCTTCCTAACTCGAAGAAAGCACTGACCCTACATGAGGAGCCTAGCAACCTGGAATGGTAAAAGCAAGAGGGAATTTCTCGATGCGTGTCTGATGCCTATATGAATTCCTAAACTAGAATGATATAATTCTTGCATACAGGATGTGGCAGACATATATAACATAAAATCTAGGCTTTTCAAATTCATCTATTTCAATGGTATAGTAGCTTGTCCAAGTAATAATAAACAAAAGTGGTAATTTAGAAAAAAGTAAATTATCATCTCTGGGAGCCCGCATTCGGCATCCTGTCCCAGAAGTAAAAATTACACAAATATTCACCATTTCAGTGGTATGTCATGATCTTTCAAGTATAAGATGTTTTATCATTTTCATATGTAATATCTAACTCAACATAATGAATTTTTTAGTTTTCTTCATTGTTGGTTTAAATTTCAGTGGTTTTGGGTGTATATATATTTTCCTTATTTAATGGTTTTAACTTAAAATTGATTTATATATATATAGGGAAATTTCACAATGAGCTGATTACAACAGTGATAAAATAATAAATATAATACATTTCCTGCTTTTTTTTGGTTCCTTATTGGAACTGATATTTTTCATATAAAAAATTGTTACATTAATTCATAGAGAATCAATCATATGGGTTGCAACAATATAATAAAATAGTTTGATATCATTGATTTAATGCATAAGATAAATCAATGATTATTTTCATCCTTTAACATTCATGCAATGATTTATTGGGTTCGATTCCATAAGTTAAAATGCCAGGTTTCAGTCATGTTTTCCCAATGAAGGTTTCCAAGTATGATTTCTTGTATAAAATTGAGAATCAATGTTTTCTACTCTCTTTAATCCAATTTTATTATTTTTGTCCTTTATCAATTTGCTATCAATTTGCACTCAAAATTGTCTCATAAGTTTATATCAACAACATAGATGATGAAATAATAGGGACAGCAGCAGGAAAGCTTGAAATAGTAGTGCATAAGGCTGGAACAATGATCTAATGAGTTAAAACAGCAATATGATAGGTTGGAACAGTGATGTAGTAAGCTAAAACAGTAGTATGAATTATTATAATAGTAATACGAAGTTTGAAGGTACTATATATATGTTGTAACAGTGATATAAATGCATGAACAACATCATAAATATGTGCTAAAACAGTGTATATGCATGCTACAACAATGCATATACATGCTACAACAGTATTGAAGAATGTTTCAACAGTGAATGTGTTTAAAATACAATAACAAGAAGAATTTTTGGTCTCAGTTGTTTTGAATCAGCATGACAACATTAATTTTGCTTTAATCATTGGTTTGAACAGCCATGTGAATGGCATAAATATGCACATACATGCATGTATTGGAAAATACATGCATATGTATGCATATTTATTCACAATTTTTGAAAGATATCTACAGAAATCCTTTAATAACAACACAAGAATTAATGGAATTAATTATTTAAGAGGTTATTATGCACATTCAAACTCAGATCTACAAATCATTCACATAATTTCTCAAAATTAACAAGCTATTTAATGGTGCAGCTAGTAAACAAAAAAGAAGAACCTATAAATATGAAGATCTTGACAATGTTCCAAGAATTTCTTCTCTTCTTTTCCTCTTTCTTCCAATTTACCCAATCCCCAACTCTTTTGTCTTTGTTTTTATTTTTCAAATTTAAAATTGTAAATAAATCTTGTGTGTAGAGAGAATGAGAGATCATTCTCTTTTATTATTTTCTTTCTTTTTTCTATTTTTATTTTTCTTTGCTTTTACGTTCTATTTCCTAAATTTAAGTCCTTTTTTTTCCATTTTTCTATTGTTTTCTTTCTCATTGTTTAGTTTTCTAAATCTTGTTTTCTTTTCTATGATTTATTTCTAATTTATCAAATAAAACTAATATTTAATAGCAAACATGATTTATTAGCTTGCATCACAATTATCTATAAAACAATTATTAATAATAATTTTATTCTTCAAATAAAATCAAGAAATAAAATAAATTAAAACTATTTCTCCTATTTTCTATGAACATTTAATTTTAGCCACCAATTAATTAAATAACCAACTATAAAATAAGAAGCAATATGATTTCTAAGTGTTTGTGTGCAAGAGAGACCACTCCATCCTAACCCTACCAAGTAGCTAGCCTCCTCTACCTTAATCACACCCTTGTCTTCGACAACCTACAGCTCATGAAAACTCAGATTCCCATTAATAGGTTAGTGTCCAAATAGTCGAAGCACTATAATTTATCATTCCAAAATAACATTTTCTATATTGCATCATTTTGAAATAAAATAATATTCATTACGTTTTGTCTTTTCCAAAAAAAAAAAATCATTTACTTATTTCATCTTTCAAAATAATATAGTATTTATTCAACCATACACAATTATCCATAAATCAATTCCACATAAAGTAAATTCAGGAAGCAACAAAGTCTAAGATGTGACATCCTTCCCCACTTGGAAGAGACGTCGTCTTAATGTCTTATTACAAAAAATCTACATAAAAAGTCTTATACATCCAGTATCAATAATACAATAAAAGTCATAATATGCAGAAATAAAAGTATGCTAAAATCTCAGATGCAAGAATGATCTATCAATATCCTCTGCTTTCTCCCAGGTGGCACTATCCACCGAATACTGGTCCCACTGGACCCTTTACTCCACAACATTGTATTTTTGCAACTTAATGTTGTGCCACTCCAAAATCCTAGTTGGATCCACTAGCACCTCCCCTAGATCTTGAACCTGCAATGCACACCAATCAAAAATATGAGAAGTAGCCAGATGGTATGGCTTAAGCACAAAACATGGAAGACATTATGTATACGAGATAGATCTAGTGGTAGAGCAAGCCTATATGCAACTAGGTTGATAACTTCCAAAACATCAAATGGCCCAACATATCTAGGGACAAGCTTAGAACTCCTTCCAAATGAGATTGAACTCTTCTATGGTTGAACCCTCAAGAAGACCTTATCTCCCATTGAGAACTGTCTAAATGTTATGCTCCTATCTGTAAAGCTCTTCTCGAAATTTGAAGCTTGATTCAACTTTTCCTCAATTAGCTTCATTTGATCCTCCATCTCTCTCAACATCTCTGGCCAAATGACAATCATGCCTTCCACCTTATCCCAACTAATAGGTGTACAACGTTGGCACCCATACAAAGCCTCAAATGGTTCCATTCCTAGAGAGGCGAGATATGAGTTATTATAAGTGAATTCCACTAAAGGTAGGTACTCCTTCCACTTATGTTGTTGATCCATGCAGTACATTCTAAGGAGATCCTCCACTACCTGATTCACCCTCTTCATTTGACCATCAGTTTGAGGATGATAAGCTAAACTAAAGTTCAATTTGGTCTCCAAAGAAGTTTTTAATGTAGTCTAGAACCTAGAAGTCATTCAAGTGTCACGATCATAGATGATTGTTTCTGGCACTCCGTGAAACCAGAAAATCTCCTGTACAAACTCTTTTACTAAGACCAATGAGCCATCCTTAAGATTTCCAAGAATAAAGTGAGCTACTTTTGTCAATTTATCAACCACAACCAAGATGACATCATGTCGGTTCTTGGTCATAGGAAACCCCTGAATGAAATCCATAGTGATTACCTATCATTTATATTATGGCACCTTATTTGGGTATAGAAGTCCCGTTGGATGCACATGCTCATCCTTAACTTGTTAGCATTCTAAACATCGTGATACAAAAGCAGTAACATCCCTCCTAAGTCCTGGCCAGAAATACAATGGTCTAAGTCCCTCTATCATTTTTGTTACACCGGAGTGCTCGGAATAAGGTACATTATGAAATTATTCTAGCACTAATTCTCTCAACCCTACTAATTAGGAGCATACATTTGTCCTTGATATCTTAATATTTTATCAGTCTCAAACATGTATCCATCATATCTATGATCCGAAGGATCCTGCTCTAGGGCTTGCTTCACCCTATCATAATACTCATCTCTTGTCAAAGCTTGATCCACCTGTTGTCTAAAATTCGACCTTATAGTGACCATAGCAGAAAGATGTCTCCTCCTACTTAGGGAATCTCCTACTCTATTTTCTTTTAATTTTATATACTCAATGCCAAAATCATACTCGCTCAAAAACTCCAACCATCGTCTCTATCACGCATTCAGGTTGGGTTGAGTGAAAATGTACTGTAGTCCCAAATGATCTATTTTTAGATCGAAAGGCTTCTCCAAAAGATAGTTCCTCCACATTTCAAGGGCATGCACTATGGAAGCCAACTCCAAACCATGTGGTACATAGTTCATTTCATGTTGCTTCAAATTCCTAGATTCGTATGCCACCACCTGTCCATCCTGCAGAAGAACTACTCCTACACCCTCTCCTGAAGCATCTGTTATCATTGTAAAGTTCCCGTTTGGATCCGACACAATCAAGATCAGTGTAGAAGTAATTTTCTCCTTTAACAATAGAAATTCCTTTTCACACCTATCACTCCACTCAAATTTATTTCCCTTTCTTTGGAGTGTGGTGATGGGTGCAACAATTGTTGAGAACCCCTTGACAAATTTTCTATAATAGTCGGCAAGCCCCATAAACCTCCAAACTTCTAGTACATTTTGTGGCGCTAGCCACTCCATGATTTCCTTGATCTTATTTGGGTCCACTACTATCCCCTCAGCTAAAATAACATAGCCCAAATAATGTACCTTAGTTTGGTAAAACGGGCATTTTGACATCTTCCCAAAAAGCTTATGATCCCTCAAACATTGCAACACTATCGTCAGATGTTTGTCATTCTCTTCCATTGATTTGGAGTATATCAAGATATCGTCTAGAAAAACAAATAAAAATTAATCCAGGAAATATCGAAAGACGTTGTTCATCAAATTCATAAAAGTTGTTGGGATGTTGGTTAGCCCAAATGGTAACACCGTGAACTCTAGTGTTTGTATCTAGTCCTGAATGAAGTCTTGGAAATGTCTTCATATTTTATCCTTAGCTGGTGGTATCCCGATCTCAGATTGATCTTCGACAATACCTTATCTCCTTTCATCTGGTCAAACAATTCATCTATTCTTGGTAGCAAATATTTATTTTTGATGGTAACCTTGTTTAGCATTCTATAATAATTACACAACCTTAAGGTCCCATATTCCTTCTTCACAAATATAATAGGTGCTCCCCATGGAGACACACTTGGCCTTATAAATCCCTAATTAAGAAACTCTTGTAACTAGGCCTTCAACTCATAAAATTTAGTAGTGTTCATCATGTACAGTGTCGTTGACTGAGGCTCAGTTCTAGGTAGTAAGTCTATTGAGAAATCAAATTCACATTTAGGTGGTAACTTGGTCAGTTCCTCGGGAAATACATCTTGGAATACCTTCAAAATGGGATGGTCATTAGCTAATGACTCTGAGTTATCAAGGTTCTTGAAATTTACTATATAAATAGTCCACCCTTTCATGTTAGCCTTTTTTAGCTATGTGGCAAAGATTTGTCTGAGTTCTAAGGGCCTTTTTAAACCATAAATCTCAACACGGTTACCTTGATCGTCTAAGAATTTCACTATTTTCTCTTGACAATCTACAATGGAATTATGCTCAGTAAGCCAATTTATCCCCAAAATTACGTCATATGACCCTAGGGGTGCCACATACAAGTTAACCTATGTCTCAAAGCTAGGAATTTCAAGTTTGTTGCAGGAAAGACAATGCTCTACCATTCTCTACCTGATTTCCATTTGGACCTTCCATGAGTTATCCATGTATCCCGGTTTAACTGATAATTTAGAAATAACATTTGGATCTACAAAACACTTAGTGGCTCTGGTATCAATTAAGATAGAAACATGGCATCCGAAAAGCTTACCCGTACACTAGATTGGCATAGCCTGGAAATCAGCTTGGCAATTATCAACCGCCGCATGAATATGATGTTGGTTCCTATTTTTTTTATTATTCCCTCTTTGAGGACACGCGTTGGCATAGTGCTCACCACTACAAAGTGCTTTGGGTCTGTCTGAAGCATCTCTCATGTTATTGTTATTATTATTGTTATAATTGAACCTCTTGTTTTTGTTCTGATTCCCATCATTGCGGTCTTGAGAATTGTTTCCCCTCTTGAGATTTCTTATTTTTTGATTATTGTTATTTCCCTAATTATTCTAATTTTGATTAATGTTATTCTAGTTGTTTCTTCAGATTTCTTATTACCATACTTGGCATCCCTACTCTTTCTATAATTTGCAACCTGTTGTAACTTTTGTTCCTGCTTGATTTCTTTTTCAAAAACCTCATGCATGGTGGAAGGGTTATGAATGTTTACATCAGCTCCAATTTGAGGCCTTAGCCCCATGATAAATTTGCAAATCTGGAACCTCTCATTAAGTTGATACTGAGGTACGTATTTGAGCAAGTGGGAAAAAAATTCCCAATATTGAGTTACAATCATTCCCCCTTGGGTGAGATTCTATAATTCAGTCATCTTCTTTTCAAAATACAACTGGGGTAGCCACCTTTTCCTGAACAACTACAAAAATTGCTCCCATGTGACCTTACCAGGCAATAGTCGCTTCTCAACCTTTTCACTATCCCACCAAGTGTCTGCCTTATTAGCGATTTGATTCGATCCCCATACAACCTTAGTCTCATTAGAAAAAATGTGTAGGGAAAAATATTTCTCCATCTCAATTACCCATGCTTTTTCCCCATCCTCAATTGTCTTGCCATCAAATTTTGGTGAGGTGACCTTTTTAAGGTCCTTACCCAACTCTTCAGCCACTTTCTCCTACTTACTTGGGTTTCCTTCGATCTCAGGGTTTTCTTCATTTGTTTCATTTCTATTAACCCCATTTCTACCTAAGCTTAGCCCTATTTGACCTATTTTTATTTCATGTTCTAGATTGTCCATCTTGGCCCCTTCCCGATTCAACAGGGCTAGGATTTGATCCAATATGTCGTTTAGATCACCTTGTGATCATCCTCTACGTTGGTAAGTAAATCTAGCATCCATCTGGATTACTCTAAAAATATTGCATTTTAGCGTAATTAGACGTAGGTCCTAGAGTTTAACCTAGATGCTCTGATACCAAATGTAAAGTGCGAAAAACTCATACTAAAATAGTTCCCAAAAAATCAAAGCTTATTCCAAATAAAATAAAGTGAAACATTTTATTGAATAAAATATTCATATTTGCACAAAAAGCAAGTTTCTATTAATGAAGTACAAATTTAATACACTAAAGAGTGTTACGTTTCATTTACATACACCAACAAGGTGTTATATTACATATGTTTCAATGTTACAGGTAAAAGATATTGCATCAATACTTCAATGAAAGCAATTATACATTTTACAGATTGACTATGCAAGCCATACAAAGAATAATACAATGAAATATATCCATAGTGAATCATATAGCATAAGAATATTTTTCCACAACCGTCATGACTCCAATGGTCTTTCACAAGTCAAGGCCAAGAGTGTGGTTAAGGCACTTTTTCCACCCAACCACAAAGTGTTGGACTTCCCCGAGTTTCTTCCTAACTCGAAGAAAGCACTGGCCCTGCACGAGGAGCCTAGAAACATCGAATGGTAAAATTAGGGGGAATTTCTCGATGTGTGTTTGATGCCTATATGCATTCCTAAACTATAATGACATAATTCTTGCATACAAGACATGGCAAAGATGTATATAACATAAAATTTAGGCTTTTAAATCCATCTATTTCAATGGTACAATAGCTTGTCCAAGCAATAATAAAAAAAAGTGGTAATTTAGAAAAAGTAAATTACCATCTCTAGGAGCCCACATTCAGCATCCTATACCGGAAGTAAAAATTACATAAATAGTACACCATTTCACTTAATTCTAAAGAAAAACATGCAATAACAAAGTGTTCTTTTGGAAAAATAAATTTACATCAACCATTACACTATTCTGGTTTACAAGTTTTGACTAAGTTCACCATTTAAGTGGTATATCAACATCTTTCAAGTATAAGATGTTTTCTAATTTTCATATGTAATATCTGATTCAACATATTGAATTTTCTAGTTTTCTTCATTGTTGGTTTAAATTTCAGTGGTTTTGGGTGTATATATATTTTCCTTATTTAATGGTTTTAACCTAAAACTTATTTATATATATAGGGAAATTTCACAATGAGTTGATTACAATAGTGATAAAATAATAAACATAATACATTTCCCGCTTTTGTTTGATTCCTAACTGGAACTAATATTTTTCATATAACAAATTGTTACATTAATTCATAAAGATCAATCATATGGGTTGCAGAGATATAATAAAACAATTTGATATCATTGATTTAATGCATAAGATAAATCAATGATTATTTTCAGCCTTTTAACATTCATGCAACGATTTATTGGGTTTGATTTCGTAAGTTAAACTACAAGGTTTCAGTCATGTTTTCCCAATGAAGGATTCCAAGTATGATTTCTTGTATAAAATTGAGAATCAATGTTTTCTACTCTCTTAAATCCAATTTTATTCTTGTTGTCCTTTATCAATTCGGTATCAATTTTCGCTCAAAATTGATCTCATAAGTTTATAACAATGACATAGATGATGAAATAACATGGACAACAGCAGGAAATTTTGAAATAGTAGTGCATAAGGTTGGAACAACGATATAATGAGTTAAAACAATAGTATGATAGGCTGAAACAGTGATGTAGTATGCTAAAACAGCAGTATGAATGATTATAATAGCAATACAAAGTTTGAAGCTATTGTATATATGTTGTAACAACGGTATAAATGTATGAACAACAACATAAATGCGTGCTACATCAGTGTATATGCATGCTACAGTAGTGCATATACATACTACAATAGTATTGAAGAATGTTTCAATGGTGAATTTGTTTAAAATACAATAACAAGAAGAATTTGTTGTCTCGGTTGTTTTGAATCAGCATGATAGCATTACTTTTGCTTTAATCATTGGTTTGAACAGCCATGTGAATGGCATAAATATGCACATATATGCATGCATATTTATTCACAGTTTTTGTAAGATATCTAAAGAAATCCTTTAGTAACAACACAAGAATTCATGGAATTGATGATTTAAGAGGTTATTATGTACATTCAAACTCAGATCTACAAATCATTCACATAATTTCTTAGAATTAACAAGTTATTTAATGGATCGGCTAGTAAACAAACAAGAACCTGTAAATATGAAGATCTTGACAATGCTCCAAGAATTTCTTCTCTTCCTTTCCTCTTTCTTCCAATTTACCCAATCCCCAACTCTTATG
Source organism: Sequoia sempervirens (assembly GCA_007258455.2). NCBI lineage: Eukaryota > Viridiplantae > Streptophyta > Pinopsida > Cupressales > Cupressaceae > Sequoia > Sequoia sempervirens. The sequence continues at coordinate 315,985,550 of VDFB02105785.1, read as the reverse complement.
TCTCTTTTTTTGTTTTTCAAATTGAAATTTGTGAATGAATCTTGTGTGTAGAGAGAATGAGAGATCATTCTCTTTTATTATTTTCTTTCTTTTTTTTATTTTTATTTTGCTTTGTTTTTGTGTTTTATTTCCTAAATTTAAGCCCTTTTTCTATTTTTCTATTGTTTTCTTTCTCATTGTTTAGTTTTCTAAATCTTGTTTTATTTTCTATGATTTATTTATAATTTATCAAATAAAACTAGTATTTAACAGCAAACATGATTTATTAGCTTGCATCACAATTATATATAAAACAATAAATAATAATAATTGTATTCTTCAAATAAAATCAAGAAATAAAATAAATTAAAACTACTTCTCCTATTTTCTATGAGCATTTAATTTTAGCCACCAATTAATTAAATAACCAACTATAAAATAAGAAGCAATATAATATGATTAATTAATGCAATTCTAATGCAACTATATGATTTCTAAGTGTTTGTATGTGCGAGAGAGACCACTCCATCCTAACCCTGCCAGGTAGCTAGCCTCCTCTACCTTAACCACACCCTTGTCTTCAACAACCTGCAACTCATGAAAACTCAGATTCCCATTAATAGGTTAGTGTCCAAATAGTTGAAGCACTATAATTTATCATTCCAAAATAACATTTTCTATATTGCATCATTTCGAAATAAAATAATATTCATTACATTTCGTCTCTTCCAAAATAAAATAATCATTTACTTATTTCATCTTTCAAAATAACATAATATTTATTCAACCATACACAATTATCCATAAATCAGTTCCACATAAAGTAAATTCAAGAAGCAGCAAAGTCTAAGACGTGACATCCTTCCCCACTTGGAAGAGACATCGTCTCGATGTCTTATTACAAAAATTCTACATAAAAAGTCTTATACATCCAGTATCAATAATATAATAAAAGTCATAATATGTAGAAATAAAAGTATGCTAAAATATCAGATGGAGGAATGATCTATCAATATCCTCTGCATTCTCCTAGGTGGCACTATCCACCGAATACTGGTCCCACTAGACCCTATACTGCACAACATTGCAGTTATGCAACTTAACATTGCGCCTCTCCAAAATATTGGTGGGCTCCACTAGCACCACCTCTGGATCCTGAACCTGCAATGCATGCCAATCAAGAATATGTGAAGCAGTTGGATGGTACGGCTTAAGCACAGAAACATGGAAGACATTATGTATACGGGATAGATCTGGTGGTAGATCAAGCCTATATGCAACTGGGTTGATAACTTCCAAAACATCAAATAGCCCAAAATATCTAGGGACATGCTTAGAACTCCTGTCAAATGAGATTAAACTCTTCTGTGGTTGAACCCTCAAGAAGACCTTATCTCCCCCTGAGAACTGTTTAAATGTTATTTTCCTATATGTAAAGCTCTTCTAGTGATTTGAAGCTTGTTTTAAGTTTTCCTTAATTAGCTTCATCTGATCCTCCATCTCTCTCAACATCTCTGGCCCAATGACAATCCTGTCTTCCACCTTATCCCAACTGATAGGTGTATGGCATTGGTGGCTATACAAAGCCTCAAAAGGTGTCATTCCTAGAGAGGCGTGATATGAGTTATTCTAAGTGAATTCCACTAAAGGTAGGTACTCCTCCCACTTATGTTGTTGATCCATGTAGTACATTCTAAGGAGATCCTCCACTACCTAATTCACCCTCTCCATCTAACCATCAGTCTGAGGATGAGAAGTTGAACTAAAGTTCAATTTGGTCTCCAAAGAAGTGTTCAATGTAGTCCAGAACCTAGAAGTCATTCGAGTGTCACGATCAGAGATGATTGTTTCTAGCACTTTGTGCAACCAAAAAATCTCTTGCATAAGCTTTTCTGCTAAGACCAATGATCCATCCTGAAGATTTCCAAGAATAAAGTGAGCTACTTTTGTCAATTTATCAACCACAACCAAGATGACACCATGTTGGGTCTTGGTCATAGGCAACCCCTGAATGAAATCCATAGTGGTTACCTGCCATTTCTATTCTCGCACCTTATGTGGGTATAGAAGACATTTCGAATGCACATGCTCAACCTTAACTCGCTAACATTCTAAACATTGAGCTACAAAAGCAGTAACTGTTAGAAACTTGTAGCCAATTAAAGACAATTTCCACATAACCCATAAAGAAATCTATGCATTTAAGTATTCAAAATCCACATGCAAGAGAATAGACAACATACCCATGAAAATATGACACAAGATATACCATGGGAAAAACCCTCAAGAGGGAAAAAACCCAGCCTCCAAAAGCATCCATCTCTCATTTATTATTTAGCAATAAGATTACAATACATCTTCTGAGTCTCCATGAACACCATTGAAACAAAAAGCTCTCTCCAAGAAATCCATGTGAACAAGCATGCAACCACACATCCTATGCCATGCTTCAAACCCTCACAAATGCTAACCAGAGCTAGTCATGCAAAATTGCATCTTACAATAACTACCTTTACGGTTGCTTTTATAGAAGCAAGCTCCCACAAAACCACTAAGTGGTATTACACAAAACTATGTGACAATAACTATGAGATTACAAACCATATCCGCTTATTTAATATTGGGTGCTTTATTTATTATTTTCCCCAATATTAAATAATTACATTTTTACAACTTAACTTATGTCCCAATGTTACATGCAACATTTAGTGGCCCCAAGAATAATTACATTAAATACATAATGCAAGGTGTACAACACACCTTTTCCCAACAGTAACATCCCTCCTAAGTCCTGGCCAGAAATACAATGGTCTAAGTCCCTCTATCATTTTTTTTACACTGGGGTGCCCTGAATAAGGTGCTTTGTGAAATTCTTCTAGCACTAATTCTCTCAACCCTACTAAATTAGGAACATACATCCATCCTTGATATCTTAAGATTTCATTAGTCTCAAACATGTATCCATCATATCTATGATCCAAAGGATCCTGCTTTAGGGCTTGTTTCACCCTATCATAATACCCATCTCCTGGAAAAGCTTAAACCAATTGTTGTCTAAAATTTGACCTTACAGTGACCATACCGGCAAGATGTCTCCTCCTGCTTAGGGCATCTCCTAATCTATTTTCTTTTTCTTTTATGTACTCAATTCCAAAATCATACTCGCTCAAAAACTCCAACCATCGTGTCTATCATGGATTCAGGTTGGGATGAGTGAAAATGTACTGTAGTCCCAAATGATCTATTTTCAATTCAAAACGCTTCCCCAAAAGATAGTTCCTCCACATTTTAATGGAATGCACAATGGCAGCCAACTCCAAACCATGTGGTACATAGTTCATTTCATGTTGCTTAAATTTCCTAGACATCCTACATAAGAACTACTCCTACACCCTCTCCTGAAGCATTGTTATAATTGTAAAGTGCCCACTTGGATCCAACACAATCAAGATAGGTGTAGAAGTAAGTTTCTCCTTTAACAACTGAAATTCCTTATCACACCTATCACTCCATTCAAATTTATTTCCCTTTCTTTGGAATGCGGTGATGGTTGCTACAATTGATGAGAACCCCTTGAAAAATTTTCTATAATAGCCAGCAATCCTCATAAAGCTCTGAACTTCTGATACATTTTGTGGCATTGGCCACTCCATGATTGCCTTGATCTTATCTGGGTCCACTACTATCCCCTCAACTGAAATAACATGGCCCAAATAGTGCACCTTAGTCTGGTAAAAAGTGCATTTTGACATCTTCCCAAAAAGCTTATGATCCCTCTAACACTGCAACACTATCCGTAGGTGTTTGTCATGCTCTTCCATTGATTTGGAGTATATCAAGATATCATCCAGAAAAACTAATACAAATTCATCCAAGCAGTCTCAAAAGACGTTGTTCATCAAATTCATAAAAGCTTTTGAGGTGTTTGTTAGCCCAAATGGTAACACCGTGAACTCATAGTGTATGTATCTAGTCCTGAATGCAGTCTTGGAAATGTCTTCATATTTTATCCTTAGCTGTTGGTATCGCGATCTCGTATCGATCTTAGACAATACCTTATCTCCTTTCATCTGGTCAAACAATTCATCTATTCTAGGGAGCAGATATTTATTTTTGATGGTAGCCTTGTTTAGAATTCTATAATAATTACACAACCTTAAGGTCCCATCTTTCTTCTTCACAAATATGATAGGTGCTCCCATGGAGACACACTTGGCCTTATAAATCCCTGATTAAGCAACTCTTGTAACTAGGCCTTCAGCTCATACAATTCAGTAGTGTTCATCCTATACGGTGCCTTTGACTGAGGCTTAGTTCCAAGTAGTAAGTCTATTGAGAAATAAAATTCTCATTTAGGTGGTAACTTAGTTAGTTCCTTAAGAAATACATTTTGGAATACCTTCAGAATGGGATGGTCATTAGCTAATGACTCTGATTTATCAAGGTTCTTGACCTTTACTATATAAATAGTGCACCCTTTCCTGTTAACCTTTTTTAGCGACGTGGCAGAGATTTGTCTCAGTTCTAAGGGAATTTTTAAACCATGAATCTCAACACGGTTACCCTAATCGTTTAAGCATTTCACTATTTTCTCTTCACAATCTACAATGGACTTATGCTCAATAAGCCAATTTATCCCCAAAATTAAATGTCATATGACCCTAGGGGTGCCACATACAAGTTAACCTGTGTCTCAAAGCTAGGAATTTCAAGTTCGCTGCAGGCAAGACAATGCTCTACCATTTTCTCTACCTAATTTCCATATTGGACCTTCCATGAGTTATCCATGTATCCCTATTTAACTAATAATTTAGAAATAACTTTTGGATCTACAAAACACTTAGTGGCTCTGGTATCAATTAAGATAGAAACATGGCATCCAGAAAGCTTACCCGTACACTCGATTGGCATAGCTTGGAAATCAGCTTGGCAATTATCAATCGTCGCATGAATGTGATGTTGGTTCCTATTTTTCTGATTATTCCCTCTTTGAGGACACATGTTGGTATAGTACTCACCACCACATTTGTAACAACCACCACAAGATGCTTTGGGTCTATCTGAAGCATCTCTCCTATTATTGTTGTTATTATTGTTATAATTGGCCCTCTTGTTTTTGTTTTGATTCCCATTGTTGTGGTCTTGAGAATTGTTTCCCCTCTTGAGATTTCTTATCTGTCAGTTATTTTTATTGCCCTGATTATTCTAATTTTGATTTCTATTATTCTAGTTGTTTCTTGATATTTCTTATTACCATACTTGGCATCCCTCCTCTTTTTGTAATTTACAACCTATTGTAACTTTTGTTCCTATTTGATTTCTTTTTCAAAAACCTCATCCATGGTGGAAGGGTTATGAATGTCTACATCATTTGAGGTCTAATCCCCATGATAAATTTTTGAATCCAAAACCTCTCATCAAGTTGATACTGAGGTACGCATTTGAGCAAGTGGGAAAAAATTTCCCAATATTGAGTTACTGCCATTCCCCCTTGGGTGAGATTCTAGAATTCGGTCATCTTCTTGTCAAAATACAGTTGGGGTAGCCACCTTTTCCTGAACAACTACATAAATTTCTCCCATGTGACCTCACCAAGCAACAACCACTTCTCATCCCTTTCATTATCCCACCAAGTGTCTGCCTCACTAGTGAGTTGATACGATCCCCGTACAACCTTAGTCTCATTGGACAAATTACGTAGGGAAAAATACTTCTCCATATCAATTATCCATGCTTCTGCCCTATCCTCGATTGTCTTGCCATTAAATTTTGGCGAGGTAACCTTTTTCATGTGCTTACCCAACTCTTCAGCCACTTTCTCTTGCATACTTGGGTTTCCTTCCGTCTCATGGTTTTCTTCATTTGTTTTATTTATATTTCCCCTATTTCCACCTGAGTTTAGCCCTGGTTGGCATGTTCATATTTCTTGTTCCACACTATCGATCTTGGCCTCTTGCTAATTCAACGGGGCTAGGATTTGATCCAATGTGTTGTTTAGATTAGCTCAGGATCCTCCTCCATGTTGGTAAGTAAATCTAGCATCCATCTGGATTACTCTGAAAACATTGTATTTTAGAATAATTAGGTGTAGGTCCTAGAGTTTAACCTAGACGCTCTGATACCAAATGTAAAGCGCAAAAAACTCACATACTAAAATAATATTCCCAAAAAAGAAAAGCTTATTCCAAATAAGGAAAGTGAAACATTTTATTGAATAAAATATCCATATTTGCACAAAAAGAAAGTTTCCATTAAAGAAGTAGAAATTTAATACACTAAAGAGTGTTACATTTCATTTACATACGCCAATAGGGTGTTACATTACATTTGTTTCAATGTTACAAGTAAAACATATTACATCAATACTTCAATGAAAGCAATTATACATTTTACAGATTGACTATGTAAGCCATACAAAGAATAATACAATGAAATATATCCATAAGGAATCATATAGCATAAGAATATCTATCCTCAACAGCCATGACTCCAATGGTCTTTCGCAAGTCGAGGCCAAGAATGTGGTTAAGGAACTTTTTCCACCCAACCACAAAGTGTTGGACTTCCTTGAGTTTCTTCGTAGCTCAAAGAAAGCACCGACCGTGGACGAGGAGCCTAGAAACCTAGAATGGTAAAATCAAGAGGGAATTTCTTGATGTGTGTCTAATGCCTATATGCATTCCTAAACTAGAATGACATAATTCTTGCATACAGGATGTCACAGAGACATATAACATAAAATCTAGGCTTTTTAAATCCATCTATTTCAATGGTATAGTAGCTTGGCCAAGCAATAATAAACAAAAGTGGTAATTTAGAAAAAGTAAATTACTGTCTTTAGGATCCCACATTTGGCATCCTTTCCTGGAAGTAAAAATTACATAAATAGTACACCATTTCACTTAATTCCAAAGAAAAACATGCAATAACAAAGTGTTCTTTTGGAAAAATAAAGTTATGTTAACCATTACGCTATTTTGGTTTACAAGTTTTGACTAAGTTCACCATTTAAGTGGTATGTCATGATCTTTCAAGTATAACACATTTTCTAATTTTGATATGTAATATTTGATTCAACATAATGAATTTTCTAGTCTTCTTCATTGTTGGTTTAAATTTCAATGGTTTTGGGTGTATATATATTTTCCTTATTTAATGGTTTTAACTTAAAACTTACTTATATATTTAGGGAAATTTCACAATGAGTTGATTACAATAGTGATAAAATAATAAATATAATACATTTCTCGCTTTTGTTTGGTTCCTAATTGGAACTAATATTTTTCATATAACGAATCGTTACATTAATTCATAGAGAATCAATCATATGGGTTGCAGTGATATAATAAAATAGTTTGATATCATTGATTTAATGCATATGATAAATTAATGATTATTTTCAGCCTTTAACATTCATGCAATGATTTACTGGGTTCGATTTTGTAAGTTAAAATGCCAGGTTTCAGTCATTTTTTCCCAATGAAGGTTTCCAAGTATGATTTCTTGTATAAAATTGAGAATCAGTGTTTTCTACTCTCTTAAATCCAGTTTTATTCTTGATGCCCTTTATCAATTTGCACTCAAAATTGGTTTCATAAGTTTATGTCAACAACATAGATGATGAAATAACAAGGACAATAGTAGGAAAGCTTGAAATAGTAGTGCATAAGGCTGGAACAATGATCTAATGAGTTAAAACAGCAGTATGATAGGTTGGAACAGTGATGTAGTAAGCTAAAACAACAGTATGAATGATTATAATAGCAATACGAAGTTTGAAGCAATTGTATATGTGTTGTAACAGAAGTATAAATGTATGAATAGTAGCATAAATACGTGCTACAGCAGTGTATATGCATGCTACAACAGTGCATATACATGCTATAGCAGTATTAAAGAATGTTTCAACAATGAATGTGTTTAAAATACAATAACAAGAAGAATTTTTGGTCTCAGTTGTTTGGAATTAGCATGACAACATTAATTTTTCTTTAATCATTATTTTGAATAGCCATGTGAATGGCATAAATATGCACATATATGCATGTATTCATGTATTGGAAAATACATGCATATGCAAGCATATTTATTCACAATTTTTGAAAGATATCTACAAAAATCCTTTAATAATAGCACAAGAATTCATGGAATTGATAAATTAAGAGGTTATTATGCACATTCAAACTTGGATCTACAAATCATTCACATAATTTCTCAAAATTAACAAGCTATTTAATGGTGCAGCTAGTAAAAAACCAAGAACCTGTAAATATGAAGATCTTGACAATGCTCCAAGAATTTCTTCTCTTTCTTTCCTCTTTCTTCCAATTTACCCAATCCCCAACTCTTTCGTCTCTGTTTTTGTTTTACAAATTTAAAATTGTGAATGAATCTTGTGTGTAGAGAGAATGAGAGATCATTCAATTTTATTATTTTCTTTCTTTTTTTCTATTTTTATTTTGCTTTGTTTTTGTGTTTTATTTCCTAAATTTAAGTCCTTTTTCTATTTTTCAATTATTTTCTTTCTCATTGTTTTGTTTTCTCAATCTTGCTTTCTTTTCTATGATTTATTTCTAATTTATCAAATAAAAATAATATTTAACAGCAAACATGATTTATTAGCTCGCATCACAATTATCTATAAAACAATAAATAATAATAATTCTATTCTTCAAATAAAATCAAGAAATAAAATAAATTAAAACTATTTCTTCTATTTTCTATGAGCATTTAATTTTACCCACCAATTAATTAAATAACTGACTATAAAATAAGAAGCAATATAATATGATTAATTAATGCAATTCTAATGCAACTATATGATTTCTAAGTGTTTGTGTGTGCGAGAGAGACCACTCCTTCCTAACCCTTCCAGGTAGCTACCCTCTACCTTAACCGCACCCTTGTCTTCGACAACCTACAACTCATGAAAACTCAGATTCCCATTAATAGGTTAGTGTCCAAATAGTCGAAGCAGTATAATTTATCATTCCAAAATAACATTTTCTATATTGCATCATTTCAAAATAAAATAATATTCATTACATTTCGTCTTTTCCAAAATAAAATATTCATTTACTTATTTCATCTTTCAAAATAACATAATATTTATTCAACCATACACAATTATCCATAAATTAGTTCCACTTAAAGTAAATTCAGGAAACATCAAAGTTTGAGACATGACACTTTCTAAGATAGAAATTTTCATTTGGTACATAAAAAGAACAACACACAATACAATTGGTGCTCTAATTTTTTTTTTAACTTTTAAAGTAACACTTGAATGCTTGATTTATGTTTAAATGACCAAAACAATTTCCTTTTGTTGACGCACACTCGCGCTCGCATTTATTTTTGTTGACCAAATATGACCAAGATTAATTTAGAAACACTCAATTTTTGGGCTTAAAAATAAACAAATCAGTTTTTGTATTGCACCTTTGCTATCTTAAGTGATTGATATCCAGAATACTTCATATTGGTGCAATTAAAAAAAAATTGTTATTCTTATTCACACTTTCTTGGGGATAGCACCACTCGAGGCACTTAAAAAGAATCAAATTGCTATGAATTGTATGTTGTGCATTCAGTGTTTGGCAAGCTAGATGGTTGTCTTCTCCCCTCGCACCTTTTGGCAATCTTGGGTGAGCAAAAATATCTTGAGCTTTGCACCTTTATTTTCAAAGCATACCTTTTAGAGGGCTGCCTATTGAGACACATCTCTCATAGGTGACCCAAGCAGTACTCTCGTTTGGACTGCTATATAAGTAATTATGGGTGTGAGGAAAGTTCTCACCCGCTGGTTGAGGCTATTTTATACCAACGTCAGTCTCCCCCAGTATCCGTGTGATACATAAAAACTTGCAAGGGTTGGGAGGCCTCTTAATTGAACAAAACGTTGCATGTATAGACACCCGAAACTCATAAACCCAAAACATTACTAAGATCCAAATATGTTAGAAGCTACCCCTTTGTCCAAAAATATTCTTTGAAAGTGGTGCATTGGAATTTACTTCTAAGAAATTACTTGCCATGTCCAACTTCAAGCCCGTGCCATAAGTTACATGTAAAATCACCCCTTCAAGGCATCAGGAAGGCCTACCTAAAATGATGGTTTCTATCTCTAGGGTTGTAAATGTTTGTTTATGTTAAACTTGCCAAAAACATTAAAAAAAAACTTGACATCAAACTTTGTGCTTGATCTAAAAGGAACACATCCCAACAAACACTAAACATGATGGTTGAATCACAAACCCTTTGACTTAGTGTATTCTTTTAAGAGAATCCCTTTATTTTCACTCTTTAAGGATCTCCTTAAATATTTGTGAATATTTTGGTTTTCATTTCAGGCTACATTAACTCAAAGTAAACATTGGAAACTATGGCTTGGGTATCATGATTTCACAACTTAAAGCCATAGACATGGAGGTCACACAAGTCCGTGATTTTTTGAATCATTCAAGTATTTTTGTATCACTTGCCATACTCCAAACACAGAGAAATTGAGGAAAATACCAACCAACTTAAACTTGCAAAAATTTGGAGAAACATTGCTCAAACTGGAAACAAATTACATAGAGGTCACTATTGCACAAAATTCCATCGTAGTTGCCCTATTTTCTACCATAGTTGCAAAAAATTCAGTGCATTTTCTCTTTGTCTTGAAAAAGCTACTGATAAAAATATGGTGCATTTCACAAAACTTGCGCACTTGATGTAAAACCTGAGCACTTGCTTATTTTTGCTCACACTTTCCAATAATTTGTTCGCCATTGCCAAAGAAACTTTCTTTTTCCTAAGTAATCATTACATCTGACAGAAACATATAGAGGCTACACTTGACATCCCAGCTCACACTTGCTTCTCAGAAACCTGCACACTTGAAAAAATTTAGGCCACACTTGATAAATCTGGTCGCTTTTGTTCATAGTCTGTCGCTTTTGCTCAGAAACCATCACTATTGCTCTATCCTAATGACAATCAAAAAATTAACCAAAGTCGCTTATAGGATCCTGGTTAAGATGAAACAATCGGAAACCCAGATAAGTCGGATAGTCCATCATCCACTATTTACATTCCATCCTACTTTTGGAAAACAAAATCAAAACCAACAAACCTAGATTATTCCCTCACTCGCACTTCTAAGATATCAACAATTACTTGAGACTCACTGCAGATAGTTCAAGTAAGCTTTTCCGCAACATATCCTCTAGAAGGAGAAGTGAGACATCAATCCAATTCTTTCCATATTTTGACTTTCAAAAGTGGTACCACTTCCAAATAGCACTCAAACCTTAGGGTCTTTAGCTTCATAACAAACCATACCAAAAATATCCACACCTTCACCATATGACCATTTGGTGACCAATTGCTCCTATTCAACAAACGAACCTTGTAGCACCAATCCTCACACCAAGTCTCACACATATTAAAGGTGAACAAACTAATATCATTAGTAGTTTAAGAACCTTCCTATTTGAGAAAAATAAAACACCCAACCAATGGAGAAACACAGTGAACATCTTAGATAAAGAGGAAGAGAAAGCAAACCTAGCAACCAGAAGACCCGTTTTACCACCTCCTGTGTAGCAATAGACATACATGTTGGCAAGAGACCCTGCACAAGTCATCTAGTGTTGTCATTGATGGCAACCCCAGTGAGTGATTTGATCCACACATCATCACTTGATCCTACTGGAAGTCAAATCAAAGTTTTGTGATTAACTGTCAAGCAGGTACAAAGCATCTGACATAATTTTGTTCATTGATTCACATGCAATTTTTTGTTATCATTTTGAGTTGTCAATATTAGGGAAGGTTGTTTGGTCTATGATCTCTATTATTCTTGAATCTTAGAGCCTCATATCGATCCATGTGCAAGTTAGGAGATCCGATTGATTAATTTTTTGTTTAACAGTGCATGAAGGCCGACTAAGTGAATATAGCCGTTGTGGATATTTGTGGAGTAATTTTTTAAGTTTTTTTGTGTTCATGCATGTTGATTTGGGTCCTCACTATGTTATGGCTGACTTTGGTTGGTACGCATTGAAATTTAATTATGGATTGAGCCGAAAGTTTGTAAATATTTCATATTTTGTTGGAGCCGACATGTAGTAATTAAATCTTTAGTTGTGGATATATATAAGTGATCGATTATATCATTTTGATATATGTACAAAGTGTTTCAATGTGTGATGCAAAAATCAGAAGGATTGTAGAGCGATTATGCACAGTTTCACTTGTGCATAAAAGGATTTTGTGATGTGAGTTGAAGCAGAATAGAGCAGAAGAGTAGAATCAGACAGAAGGTCAAAGAAATCAATTGATGAGATTAACCAGAACTATTCTCAACCATTTGTAGATGCTATTTCATAGTTCACCACTCATGCTGTCTTTTGAAATTGATTGTAAGGTAGTAAACCTTTCTGTCTTTGAGCAGTGAGCTCTAGGAAATGCAGCTGAATGCAAGTGCATTCCCATTTTTGTAAACATTTTTTTGCGTATACTTAGATCATATTGCAGATTGACCTCCACCGTGGTTTTTCCCCCTAACAAGGTTTCCATTTAAAAAATCCTTGTGTTATGGTGTTCTGGTCGCTTGCTTTATGTTCATGTATATTTCTTTTGGTTGAATGTTATCAATGCTTTAAAGATTAGATTAATAAAGCTAAAAATTGTAGAACATTGATTCACCCACCCTCTCAGTGTTCCTTGATTCCAACAATTGGTATCAGAGCCTAGTTCCTCAGAAGAAGTTTAAAAGCTTGGGGAAGATCCGAGAAAGTAATTCAATGGATTCAAGTAATCTTCAACAAAAAATTTTGGTGGCCCTACATGATCTTGATCAGTCCAAATATGAAGTCTAAGATTTATAGGCAAGTCTCAAGAATGATGAGAAGTTCATTCAATCATTGAAAGATAAAATCAATGAGTCAAGGGAGAAGATAAGGGAACTCTATGATTAGATTAAGCAAAAAGAGAGTAAAAGCATTGAAGATGAACAACCGAGTCAAGCCCTAAAGGAAAAGACATAAGAGTGTGAAAAAATTGCTTGAGAAAATGTTGCTCTAAAGCATGAAATGGAATCTATTGTGATAAGGATGACAAAGGAGACTGAAGATAGGAATAAGAATGAAGAGAAGCTTGCCTAGTCCTTGAAAGAAAAATATGAAGAATGCAGTCGAATTACTGATGGATTCAATCAGTTGGAGCTTGAATTGGAACAATCTAGAAATAATGAAGAAGAGCTTGAGAAGCAGATTGTTGATCTTAGAGATGAACTTGCTACTGCAAATGAATTCAAGGAGAAGTTCAATATTAGCTCAGCCAAGCTTGATGAATTGACTAAAAGTTAGAGGACTGAAGGTGACAAGTGGGGTCTTGGATATGAGGAAGGAGAAAGTTCTAGATTTGAACAAAGGAGATTTAGGCAAGGAAATCAAATGAACAAAGTTGGAAGGTATCTGGTAAGATAACCTAATGCTCAAAGATTCAATGGTTATTGTTTTGCTTGTAATAAATTTGGTCATATGGCTACTCAATGTAGAAGTAGAATGAATCCAAGTGGTCCATCATTCTTAGGTTAGTGCTTTAATTGTAATAAGTATGGGCATAATTCAAATGAATGTAGAAACATGATGAACTTTCTTTTATAGAGATGTCAGATGTTATACATGCAATAGATTTGGCCATATTGCTAACCAGTGCAAATCAAGAGAAAATCAATGGAACAATTGGTATGGACAAAGAAATGTGGTGTGCTACAATTGTAACAAATTCGGTCACATTGCTAGACTTTGCAGAAGAGGTCTAGTAAATCAAAGGAGAAACATGCAGAAGGATGAAAAGGGAAAAGGAAAGGTTACTATAGATGAGATCAGGAAGAAAATGAAGAAGATATGGGTGAAGAAGAGTCCCTCTATAGTAGGAAATGATTCCACACCAGATCCTAGATCTGGTAATTCTTCTGGGAATTAGTTTTAGGCCTCCGACCTAGGGGGAGTTCTCAACAAAATCCTTAAAACCCCCTACCGGTTGTTGGTACCTAGATGTGGATGAGTGCAATGATTGCATTGATGATCTACAGATGTTGTTGAACAGTTGGAGAGAGTATTTATGCAGAATTGAAGGTCCGCAGAAGAGTTATCCTTCACAATGTATGGAAACAGGGTATCTGGTTGAGTAAGGGTAAAAGCATTTATTGTAACAAAAATTTAGGTGTGCAAATGATAAAAGGTCATTTGTATTCCTCATTTTTCACTTTGCACTTTGAGAAGAAGAAGTTTGGAGAATTGTGAAGTGAACTTTGGCAAAGTTTGGCGAAGATTCAAGTATGAAGGCGATTCAGCGATCAAACCCTAATCCGGCGAAAAGGTGTTTATCAGGAAAACTTGTGAATTTGTGAAAATGGCCACTCCGTTGGTAGTCAATATCAAGGATAGACCCCGTCCAAAATTCAAGTGGCATCCTTTCAAATCTGTTGAGACCGAGCCCTGAGGTGCATTTTCATCCATTTCTTACGACGTCTTGCATATTGAAGACATTAGGGCATACATTCATGCAAATATTGAGGAGTTAGGTAGCTCGCAATTGTTGAATTTGTACTCAAATCATATAGTTGGAGAATATTTCAAGGTAAAGCCCAAATTCAAAACCCTAGAGGAGAAGAAATTCACATAGATTGTCAAATTTCCTGTGTTTGAAGAAAACGAGTGGGTATGGTATATTTTGAGTCAAGTTCATGTTGAATTCATGTGGTTGAGTCAACCTTTTAAGATTACAAAGAATCCATAAGCACTATTACAGATTTAAATTCCTCTGGTGGGTTGCCAATCTTGAAGTCTATGAAGAATCAGACAGTTACTGATGCAACTTGTTCATTGTTTGATAAAAGAGCTATGACAATTGATGATATCATTGAAGTGGATGTCAAATTTGCATCTATGGTCATTGGTTACAAGATCTATCATTCCAGTTGGGATAATTCTATATCCAGTATAGCTATCTATGCAACATATCATATGGTGAAGGAGAATGTAGAGTATGATCTATGTGAGTTACTCCCGAGTCAGTTGATGGAGAATCTTGGTAAAATCAAGAAAGACAAAAATATTTTTTTCAAATATGGTAATTTTTTGTTGTGTTTATTCTTGTACTTCATGAATGAAGTTTAGGGATTCGGAAAAGTTCAATGGAAAGGTAATAAACCTGTAGCTATTCAAATTAGAGATATCTTGCATAGAGTTAGTGATAGTCAAGATAGGAAAACTACAATCTGGGATTATTTCAAGAGTTTTTAGAATGAGATGCAAGCAAGAGAAATAATTCCTACTTCTATTGTTGAGAAGTATAAAGATACAAAAAAAATTATGGTTGATATTAATTAATGCTTGATGGAAGCTGCAGATCCTAGAACGGTCTGGATTATGCCAATGGGATATGAAGTTGAGGAGAACATCTTGGAACTATATGCACAACATTTTTTGAGTAAACCTCGGGATCCAGCAGAAGAGAGGTTTGGAACCTATGAAGAAAAATATATGCAAGTACATGAGTAGTTGAAGAAACCAATGATAGTTCAGAGAGTAAGGAAGGAAGTGGAAGCCTTTGCAGAGAGCATGGGTATATCTACAAAAGTTTTGAGAGAAGCTAGAAGAAAGAGAGAAGAAGTTGAAGTAGGAGAGTCAGCTAGAACTGAATTCACTAATCCGGCAGCATCCTCTGCTTGAACTAGATCTACAAGAAGCTCTACTCTCTCATCTGGTCCTACAAAGAATTCAAATCTTGTAAAAGCTCAAGCCAAGTCATCCGGGAGAGAAGGAAAAATGAAGAAGGAAAAGAGCACAAGAGCACACGAGTGTATGTTGTTGTTTCTGAAGATGAAGAGACTGAATCTGATGAATAGATAAGAGAAATCAAGCAAAAGGGAAAAAAGGAAGCAGAAGTCTCTGAGGACAAGCCCTCTAGTGAAGAGAAAGGAAAGAAAAAGATGAAAATAGACAAATCAGGTATGTCCATAGAAGAAGTGGAGAATCCATTGATTAAGGATGGAAATCTTAGGCCTCTTTGTGAATGGTATGACACCTTTGACAGTGCCAGTCAAAGAGTTCTTAAGGAAGCTTCAATAAAGTACTTGAATAATTTCAATATGACTCTTATTGCAATAATGTTTGCATTACCCAAAAGTCTATATGAAGTTTTAGAAATGAGAAGAGTGAATGCAAGGATAGAAGAAGAGAAAATGAGAGAACGGATAATTGTTGATCTGTGTTCGGTGATGTCATTAGAAGAAATGAAGAATATACTAAATGAAGCAAAAAGGGATTTCAAGAGAAAAACAAGGGTGAACAAGTTGATGATTGGTCAGACTGAAGAAGTTGCAAAGGATACTGAGAAAATCCTCAAGGCAATTTTGTTAAAGAACAGATACAATGTTGTCTCTGAAGAAGTGCATGATAAAGACGTCTCATCTAGTCCAGTAGTAGAAGAGGGAAAAAGAAGATATAGTTGAGGACACTCAGATTCCTCTAGATATACATGATTCTGAAATTCCTATGGAGACTGAAGCTCCTAAAGTAGTGTCGGTTGAGGAAAAAGAGATTCTTGAAGCCATGCCAAAATCGGTGACTGAAGAGAAGAAGGTTGAAGTGAAGGAGATTCTTGTGGAAGCAAGAAACACTGCTAAGGCAATGAAGGAGTTTTTAGAAGAGTAACATGAAGAGTTTGATCTTGAATTGATTAAAGATCCTATCAATTTGGTTACTTTGTCTCCCATTGAGAAACTAAAAGTTGCATCGTTTGCACAAGCCAAGGCAAGGGAAGAAATTATGAAATCACCTATTGAAGATAGTGAGCTGTTGAATATTGCATCCAATATTTTGGAGAAGATCATGCCTTCATATTTCAAGGATTCGTCTAATTCTCCATCCGGTCAGCTGAAGAAGCTTGTTAATTATGTGTACTCATTTTGGGTCACTTGAGAAGTTAGCTATGGATAAGGTTTAGAAGGAGTTTGATGCTAAAAGGTTCAGTAGGTTGAAAGGGATGATAAATAATGATAAATGTCTATTAGCTACTTGTGTAAAGAATATCCAAAGTGATTTGTCTAAAGGTGGTAACATTTATAAGTCATGTTTATCTTTATCTAAGTTCACTGAGGACATTGAAAAGAAAATGAAAGAATGTGAGAAACAGTTAGCAGATATCACTCAAGCATTTGATCCTCTAACTATTTCTATTGGAAAGCAAGAAGGTCAAGTCATATCCCTGCTTGAAAAGATCAAAAGTTTGAAGCATGAAGAAGGTAAAATGGTTGAAATGGTTTGTCAACTTAGAGGACTAATTGGTCCTAAGATGGAAACAATGTTGAGTGCATTGAAGGAAGCACAAGATGCTATGGCGGTCAGTGATCTGGCGAACCTTGAATCAACAAAGATTCAATCTTACCTATTATGTGGTCACATGACTATCTTGGAGAGTCTCAAGAAGATTTGGGACACGAGTTTGAACCTGTTGAAGAACAATTTTGCATATCTATTCAAGTTTTTGTAAGTTGTAGAAGCCTATTTGTACATATGTAGTTTGATCATAGCAGTTTTTGTTTGATTTTTGGTATGTGGATTCCTGCCTTTGCCATTGATGTCAAAGGGGGAGAATGGGATAGTGAAAAATGTTATAATCATCTCAGGGGGAGTTGTGTTTTTGAATTTTTGAAGGTTGGCAGTGTATTCATGTTGGTACTAATCTGACACTTAGTCATTTTTCACTAAGTGTTGCCATCAATGCCAAAGGGGAGATTGTTTGAAAGAGACATTGCACAAGTCATCTGGTGTTGTCATTTATGGAAACCCTAGTCAATGATTTGATCCACACGTCATCACTTGATCTTACTAGAAGTCAGATCAAAGTTTTGTGATTAACTGTCAAGCAAGAACAGAGCATCCGACAGAATTGTGTTCATCGATTCACATGCAATTTTCTATTATCATTTTGAGTTGTGGATCTCAGGGAAGGTTGTTTGGTATATGATCTCTTTTATTCTTGAATCTTAGAGCCTTGTATCGATTCGTGTGCAAGTTAGGAGATCCGGTTGATTAATTTTTTGTTTAACAGTACATGAAGGCTGACTAAGTGAATATAGTCATTGCGGACATTCGTGGAGTAATTTTTTAAGTTTTTTTGTGTTCAAGCATGTTGATTTGGGTCCTCACTATGTTGTGGCCGACTTTGGTTGGTACGCATTGAAATTTAATTATGGATTGAGCCGACAGTTTGTAAATATTTCATATTTTGTTGGAGCCGACATGTAGCGATTAAATCTTTAGTTGTGGATATATATAAGTGATCGATTATATCATTTTGATATATGTACAAAGTGTGTCAATGTGTGATGTGAAAATTAGAAGGATTGTAGAGCGATTATGCATAGTTTCACTTGTGCATAAAAGGATTTTGTGATGCGAGTTGAAGAAAAATAGAGTAGAAGAGCATAATCAAACAAAAGGTCAAAGAAATCGATTGATGAGCTTAACCGAAACTATTCTTAGGAATTTGTAGATTCTATTTCATAGTTCACCACTCCAGTTGTCTTTTGACATTGATTGTAAGGTAGTAAGCCTTTCTATTTTTGAGTAGTGAGCTTTAGGCAGTGCACTTGAATGCAAGTACATTCCCATTTTTGTAAACATCTTTTTGAGTATACTTAGATCATATTTTGGATTGACCTCCACCGTGGTTTTTTCACCTAACAGGGTTTCCACGTAAAAAATCCTTGTTGAGAAGATATCGTACCGTCAAAATCTATTAGACCATTTCTATTTACACTTCTCAATAGGTCAACCACCCTTAGATCTAATGTAGTGAACCAAAAGAAAAACCACTTTCATTTCCCTTAAAATAGAAAATCCAAAAACAAAAGCATTTTTTTCGTTCCATAGATAGGAGTCACGAAAACGTTCACAAAAGCTTGGCAGTTGTTTATGATAACTACAAGATCATAACATGGGAAGAACATGGAAGCAAACAAGAACAATGCCAGCATCCCACCAACAAACACCACGAATGACGAAGGTGTCCCATGGGGCTATAGGCCAAGCGACCTTGAAACACCCCAAAAGAGACCTATGTAGAAAGACACATTCAGTGAGGAAGACCTAAACCACAAACAACAAGAAGTGATAGAACAAAACAACTAGGACCTAGAAAGAGTTATCATAGAAGAGGTAGATACTAAGGAGGAGATAAATGATGAGGAACTATTTGAGCATTCCAACAACCCCAAGTTGCTCAAACTAATCAAAAAATTGTTGAGAAAGGACTCAAATTCATATTTCTTCAAGTTAGCACAAAGTGGTGCTAAACTACCATTATTTTAATGTGGAGGCCCTCAAGGATCCTAATCTTATTCCCTTAAGGGATAACTCAGTTGTGAGACAAATATTTGAACCCATAGAGATCTCAAACATGCCACCTGTATTCTCACAAAATAATTGTCAAACCAACGAAAACCCCTTGTACAGAAAACCAACTCAGATCGAGCATGTGGTAGTGGCACAATAGTATCAAGGAGGACCATCTCAGTACATACGATAAAGCAACAATCCACCTCCAGGACAATATGTACCTCAAAACACTTTGAATATCGACCCTTACCAAAACACATAGTACCATCAAAAAGGTGGACCATAGGGTCCCCTTCCAAATCAGTACCACAAACAAGGTGGACCACAGGGTCCCCTTCTAAATCAATACCATCAACAAGGTGGACCACAAGGTCCCCTTCCGAATCACTAGTACTACCAACAAGGTGGACCACAGGGTCCCCTTTCGAATTAGCAGTACTACCAACAAGGTGGACCACAAGGTCCCCTTCTGAATCAATAGTACCACCAACAAGGTGGACCATAGGGTCCCCTTCCAAATTTGTAGTACCACCAACAAGGTGTACCACAGGGTCCCCTTCTAAATCAGTAGTACCATCAACAAGGTGGACCGCAAGGTCCCCTTCCATATCACCCCCAACAACAAGGTGTACCACAGGGAACCCTTCTTCAATCATACCATCAACAAGGTAACCCACCAACACACCATTAAGGAAACCTTTAGTATAGTCTATCCCAACAACTAGGTGTGCCACAGGGCACCCTTCTTCATTCGTCCCATCAACAAGGTAACTCGCCAATGCATCATCAGGGAAACCTTCAGTATAGTCCATCCCAGCAATAAGGTATGCCACAAGGCACCCTTCTTCAATCATCTCACCAACATGGTAACCCACCAATGCACCATCAGGAAAACCTTCAACATAGTTCATACCAATAATAAGGTGTACCATAGGGTACCCTTCCAAATTCGTCCTACCAACAAGGTAACCCGCTAATGTATCAATAGGGTAACCTTCAGTATACTTCATCCCAACAACAAGGAGCTAACCCTCCTTACACACAACAAGGACTTAACCCACCCTATGTTCAAAACACCTACCAAGGTTCAATACCCCTATTCTATCCGGCTTATGACCAAACAAACATTGTGGGACAACAAGGATATTACATGTAGGACTAGCAAAAAAATGTACCGAAAAAAGAGATGGAGCTGAAACTAGAGTCCATCATCCAACATATAGCAAATATGCAGGTAGGAAAAACAAAGAAGACCTACACCCTTTAGGAAATATGCCCATTCCCATTTGATCACTCCATCACTGCACTACCTTTTCCAAAAAAAATGAGATACCCAAGTTTGACAAATACAAAGGAAGAGGAGATCCAGTAGAGCATGTACGAGACTTATCAATGTCATGTATGGAGGTACAAAACAATGACGCTTATCTCATGAGGCTCTTTCCACGTAGCCTTATAGGTCATGCTATGGAGTGGTTCACCCATCTATCACCAAGAATTAAAACCTTCAATGAACTATCTAGCAAGTTCATAAGCCACTTCTCATTCAACATAGAGCAAGATGTCACCATCACAAATCTATCTATGATCAAATAGAGTCAAGGAGATTCCTTTACCTTCTACCTACAATGATGGAGTCACAAATCTAGTCGATGCAAATGGCCCATTCCAGACAAGGAATTGGTAGATATCTTCATCTCAAATGTCCTACTCGAGATTAACTACCAAATCACTATGTTATGTCCCATAGACTTTGAAGAAACAATCGAAAAGTATTACATATTGAGAGATCCCTCTTTGCAAGGGGAGTCCTTAATTTGAATAGCTCAAAAGACAGTCCCTCTAGTTCAAACGAGAAACCTAAAGTTTGGTTCAAAAACAAGAACATTACAAACAATGGAGTGGTTGATGCTAGAGCACTATGGAATGCACAAAACATGCCTCAAAACAAATCACAAGTGGCACAAATGAGCTATGTTCCAAGTAACACTCAAAACAACCAAATTACCTATCCCAAGAGCAATCAAGTTATAAGCCAACAAACAAATCAAGGAGGGTAATAGAGGCAATACGATCAACCCAAGAGACAATTCACAATACTAGGTGAGTCACTTGAGACAGTCATGTGAAAGATAGTACAACAAAACCTCATCAAACTTAATGATCGCCCAAACTATGAGGAACCTATATTCAAGACACCAAGGTATAACAAGAAATACTTGTGCAAATTCCATAAGATTAAAGGAAACACCACAAAAAATTGCACGAGACTCAAACACTTCATCCAAGACTTGATAAACAAAGGAGAAGTAGATGTTGAACATCATCCCAGAAACAAGGACCTTCAAATATACACAAACCCAATCTCAAATAACACTAAAAGGAATGACAAAGGAAAGGAACAAGAGTACCAGAGTGCTAACTACACATACGGTGACACAGTTTTAGGAACCCTCTCACAAGCAGATGGTAATAGGGAAAATGTAGTGACAATATGATCAACCCATGAGACAGTTCACAGTACTAGGTGAGTCACTTGAGACATTCATGTGAAAGCTAGTACAACAAAACCTCATCAAACTTAATGATCACCCAAACTATGAGGAACCTAGCTTCAAGACACTATGGTATAACGAGAAAGACTTGTGCGAATTCCATAAGATTAAAGGACGCATCACAAAAAATTGCATGGGACTCAAACACCTCATCAAAAACTTGATAGAAAAAGGAGAAGTAGATGTTGAA
This sequence comes from Sequoia sempervirens, assembly GCA_007258455.2. Taxonomy (NCBI): domain Eukaryota; kingdom Viridiplantae; phylum Streptophyta; class Pinopsida; order Cupressales; family Cupressaceae; genus Sequoia; species Sequoia sempervirens. The sequence goes on along the minus strand of VDFB02105785.1, from coordinate 315,963,423 downwards.
CATCGTCCTAGAAACAAGGACCTTCAAATATACACGAACCCAATCCAAAATAACACTAAAAGGAATGACAAAGGAAAGGAACAAGAGTACCACAATGCTAACTACACATACAGTGACACAATTTTAGGAACCCTCTCACAAGCAGATGGTAATAGGGAAAATGTAGTGACAATATGAGGTGGAGACAATAATTGTAACATAACTACCCATCGAGGGAGAGTTACAATACAAGGAGCCCCACCCAAACCCACAATTAATTCATCAAATGACTATAGCATTATGGAACAATTGAAGAAAATGTCTGCCCTAATCTCAATCCTAGAGTTGTTAAAACTGTCATCCACACATAGAGAAAATTTGGAAAAAGCATTGGAAACATCGGTCCCTAATGACCTCAATCCTAGCCAGTTCCAAGCCATGGTTGGAAAAATTATAGCCAACAATCATTTAGTCTTTTCAAATAAAGATCTTTCACAAAGAACATTCCACAACCAAGCTTTATACATAGAGTTTGGTATCCACAAGAACATGGTCAAGCGGGTATTGATAGATAATGGTACAGGTCTAAACATCTGTACCTTAAAATTCATCAAATAGTTGGGGTATTTTGACGATGTGATAGAAAAAGGCAAGAGTATCACTATAAGGGCCTATGATGACCTTGAAAGGAATTCAGAAGGGACGATTAGGCTACCAATGCAAATAGGACTAGCCATTACAGAAACTGATGTCAAGTACTTGACCTAGAGTTGCCATATAATATCATCTTAGGATGCTCTTGGATCCATGCATTACATGCAATACCATTGACATTTCATCAATGCCTAAATTTTCCCCATGAAGGAAAAGAGGTAACCTTATATGTTGATCCTAAACCTTTCCACTTTTGTACAAATTTGGAAGAGAAGTATAATAAAATCCAATGCATACCTACCAACAACATAGAATTCCACTCATTCTCATATGTTGACCCTTCCATGCTACCGTTGACCTCAACCAAGATCACATCGAGTGAGCAACCAAAAATGGAAACCAAGGTTCAAGTACTGGACAGGGGTAATGGAAACTACAACTTCAACCAAGCATTCTACATTGGCATGCTTCCATCAACACCCAAGGTCTATGGAGGTCTGGAAGAGACCAAGCATACTCAGACAATGCAAATGATAGCAAAACTCACGATCTTCACCAAGTAGGCGGACATGAAGGATGAAGAAATATTCAAAGAGGACTTCTCATCCATGATTTACAAGGAGGACCAAAAAGAACTAAAAAAGCCACAATCCATTCTAATTGATCCTAGCAATAGAGGTTATCAATTAGCTAAACAAATGGGGTATCAAGGAACAGGTGGCCTTGGGCTACACAAACAAGGCTGATCAGAGCCTATCATAGTGGAATAGAGAAAGAAAAATATGGGACTAGGTTATAAGCCAAAAGATGTGGTTACTCCAAAAACCAGATGAACCTCTTTTAAGAAACAAGAAACTTCTGCTAGCATTAAGGCACTAGATATCTACCATATCATGGACAATGATTTACCTGTTGAAGACTTATTCGACAACTTTAGCATCGATAGGTTCCCTCTCCAATATATCAAAACCATTCCTAATATCTATTACCATTCTCGAACGAACTCTAATGAATAAGAATGGGATTCTCCTTCCTTCATCACCGACTATGATTCCCCCACTTCTAGCAATGACGACCAAGACACTCAGTGGGAAAAAGATACTAGAGCCATACTAACCCTTTCGGAAACCTCCATAATTTTTGCAAATAATGATAATATCCTACCACTCTGCTACCCACAACTCATAGATTGGGATCAACAACAACATACACCTATTTTGGATCAATTCCAAAACGATGAGGCAATCACAAAGTTCATGGGACTTCAAATATACATACCAATAGGAGATCACAAAGCAGGGTTCGACATGGAACTCGAACAAGATGTATACTTCGGTGGAGATATTGAATCATCTAGTCACAAATATGAAAGAGAAAACATAAAAATAAACATGTGATCCCCTAGAGAAAACCACAGTGTGGCTCTATCGGATCCAGAAAAGAAGAAAATAAAGGACGCATCTAACGGTGAAAACCTCCTTGAGGCACCCAAAGATGGAGGGTTCAATCTCCCCATATCGGAATATCAAGAAAGATCAACACTCCTAGTAGAAGAAGCAAAGTCCAAAATGTTGGCACAATAGAAGACTCGAAGATAACATACCATGCGACATCACTTGATCTTGAAGAGAAAGAAAACTTCACAACTTTCATCGACGCCCAGAAGGTAAACTTTGCATGGACCTATGTAGATATGCTATTAAAAGGCACATGACAACTGAGAGGGGGGGTGAATCAGTTGTCACCAAAATACTCAAAACTTCAACACTTATTAACTTCACAACCACATTGTTCTGTTATTAACTATAAACATGAAATGCAGATAACAAAAAGTAAAATCAACACAAAGAACACCAGATTTACGTGGAAAACCCAATGAGGGAAAAACCACGGTGAGGATTAACTCACAATATAAAGAGATAACAAAACTGAATACAAAGGCTCACTGCCCAAAAGAGGACTCACTATCCAGATATAAAGGCTTACTGCCTACAGAAAGGACTCATTGTCCAATAGGGAGGCTCATTGCCTACTAATAAAAAATAAAATAAAAGATCCACCACAAAAATTTACACACATCCACAGCCTTGATCAGAAGATTACAAAAACCTTCAGTTCACTGCTTTCAGGAATCTAACACAATGAAGTATTGTTGCCTCAACTCACTTTCGCACACTTCTACTCTTTTATTTGTGGCTTACTTCATTACTTTTCATCATACAATCCTTCGCAATTTGACTTGCATATATACCATCTTCAACCTTAGAAACTCTCTCCAAGGTCGGCCACATAAGCTTTATTTCAAAACTTCAAATTAGGTCGGCAACTCAACATTTTCACGATGGAAAGGAATGAGAGTGTACAAATAAAACACTTAACCAAGACCAAAAATAATGTCTCGGATCAACTACATGCTTCCTTAATTAAATTTTATTTTTCATATTAATTGTAACCACCAGGTTAGCCAAACCTAATGAAAACACAGATGAACATTAATGTACATGCTTTCCAACAAGAAGATGACACACAAATGATGCAACACCCTTCATTATGCACAAGAACACATCTCAGGTTCCTTCAAATATATCTGTAGCAAGTGTAACATTCTTCAAACACCGAACTCTTTCCATCAGTCCATCCGGACTATGCAAACACATACATCAACATTGAAACCCAACTTTTGGATTGCCAAACCACAAGCATCTTTTCCAAAACCCACAAAACACCATTATAAGACACATTCCAAATCTGCAAGATTTAAAAAAAAATAGTGGATGACTGCGGAGCAGAAATATTTCTCCTAGTCCACAGAAGATCAACTCTGCCAGAAAAAATCACACATCGGTGAACACAATTTTCACATTCCATTAAACCATAAGCTATAGATCAATATATATCACCATCCAATCATCAACATCAACTCTTCAGAGCACATTTTGAACACATACATAACTCTAACTTCACTCTTTATTAATTTTCTCAAAAGCACTTGGGAACCCATCAATTCAACACATCTGCAACATCATGAAGATAGCTCCATGTACTCACAACATCTCAACTATACATGCACAATCTGCAACATATTGAATTGTGTTGACATCAATGACAACACCACCAAACTTTCCCATAGTTGCAACAAATATGCCTAGACTAGATCCAGCACTAGTGGTACATCATCTAGCCATCTTCCCTAGAGCAAAGCCTATCAAGAAAAAAATAAAAAAAATGCATCCTTAGATAGCATTATTGGTAAAGGTAGAACTAAAGAAGCTCCTAGACGTGGGTTACATTACACCCATTGATTATCTGGAATGGATATCCAATCTAGTACCAGTGTCAAAACCTACTGGGGGCATAAGGATTTGCACAAGCTTTAGGGACCTAAACAAAGCTTTCCCAAAGGATGACTTCCCCCTTCCCAGTATAGGCGTGATTGTGGATCCAACAATAGGGCATGAGATGTTATCCTTAATAGATGGTTTCTCTGGATATAACTAGATAAAAATCTCTCCAAATGATCAACACAAAATAGCATTTACTTGTGCTTGGGGGACATTCTGCTAGAATGTAATGCCATTTGGTCTAAAGAATGCAAGAGAAACATATCAAAGAGCCATGACAACCATCTTCCATGATATGCTACACAAAATCATGGAAGACTATGTGGATGACATTCTAGCAAAGTCAATCAAAAGGGTAGATCACTTGACCAATCTTGCAAAGGTTTTTGATTGGGTTGAACAATATAATTTGAGATTCAAGCCTAAGAAGTGCATGTTCAAAGTAACATCTAGAAAGCTATTAGGGTACATAGTGTCAAGGATGGGGATTGAAGTGGATTCTGCAAAGGTAAAAGCTATAATAAAGATGCCTCCACCAAAGACATTGAAACAACTAAGGAGCCTACAAGGGAAGTTGTAATCCATCAAGCGATTTATCACGTAACTAGTAGACAAATTTCACCCTTTCACCCATCTCCTACACAAGTGCATCACCTTCAAGTGGGATGGAATATGTTACCAAGCGTTCCAACAAGTCAAGGAGTACCTACTTACTCCTATACTCATGCCACCTATTCTAGACAAGGAAATGGTACTCTATGTGTCTACCACACAAACAACGTTGGGAGCTCTCCTAGCCTAGCTAGATGATAACAACAAAGAAAGAGCGGTATACTACATCAGCCAAACACTAGTGGGCTATGAACTAAACTACTCACCCATAGAAAGAGTGTGTCTCTCAGTCGTGTTTATGACACAAAAGCTGAGACACTGCATCTTAAACAAGAAGGTAAAGTTGATTTCAAAAGTAGACCCACTGAAGTACCTACTAGAAAAAGCAACCCTAACATGCCACATTGCTAAATGGCCGATGATCCTAAGTGAATTTGATATAGATTATTTGGATAGAAGAGCTATCAAGGGATAAATCATAGCAAACCAACTGGCCGAAGCACCCCTAGATGATCACAAGCCTCTCATAGTGGACTTTCCAGATGAAAGCATCCTGATGACAATTTAGATGGGCCATTGGACTCTATACTTTGACAAGTCCCATATTCAACATGGCTCTGGAGTAGGTGTTCTATTTCTCACACCACTGGGAGATAGTACAACCAAGGCCTATAGGATCACTTTCCCATGCATGAACAATATCTTAGAGTATGAATCTTTGATCACAAGGCTGAAAGTGGCTATCAAATGGAGAATAAAAGAGCTAATTGTTTTTGGAGACTCTCAGATAGTGATCAGACAGGTGAACAATGAGTACCAAACAAAAGACGATAAATCGCTACTGTATAAAAGGATGGTGGATAGTTTCATGGAATACTTTGTCGCAATAGCCTTTGAACAAATTCCTCGGATCAACAACAGAGTTGTTGAAACAATTACAACAATAGTCTCACTTCTTGATATTCCATAGAAAAAATAGTAAAGAGAAATAAAATGTTCTTTAAGTGAAAACCACTTTGTGGCGCTTCTAGAACAGAACTGTAGTGAAAACTTGGCAAACAGGCACTATGTTTGAATAAAACTTACATCATTATCTATTGGTACTATCCACAACGTCTACCCATTCATCTCATAATAAAACATGTGTCCAACCGTGGCTTGGTACTAATTTAGGAAAGTAGTATTGTCTCCAACTATGGGCAACTTCTTAAAGCTAGTCATGGATTAGATCTTTGAGCGT